>CM071867.1:16440310-16461624 GCA_036759665.1 Gynandropsis gynandra
GCGTCATATCCATCGAGTCGTTCGTCCTTCCTTGGTGCGTCATATCCATCGAAGACGAACACGATAAATCGAGAGCCTTCCGCAACTCTCGTGCGACCATTCGATCCACACACCCTTGTGCAATTCGTTGCAGCAAGGCATATCCGTCACTAACCAAGTCTAGAGCGTCGATTCAGTCGGGATCGCGTCACTAAACTACCCGCAAGTGCACGACACGTGTGTAGTATTTTAGGTGTCGATCCCACAGAGACTACGCAACACTACCTAAACTCGAACTAGGAATCAAACTTGCTAATATTTGTAGATTGTTTATAGCTTTATGAGTCATATTGTACTGAAGTCTCAATGAACGTTCTCCTGTAGGTGGGTCTTCCTTTGAGTTTGCAGAGAAGGATCGAGGGGCTCCTCCAGGAACACCTTGATAGGCAGCAACTAAACTCAGGAAGGCTGATGAAGGTTTGGCTGAGCCTTTGCCAAATAAGCAACCGAAGAACTTCCTGATGAAATCCCAGATCCCTTTCTTGATGGGTCTGTAATGGAAAAGGTACTTCAAATGAGGAGCTTGCGCATGTGCAAAATGCAGAGAACCTGACAGGTATTACTGACTTATTCGTGCTTGTCACCAAATAGCTTGGTTTGCTACAACTTAGCCAAATAATATTTTTGTTAATCGGAAATTGATTTGGTGAAATAATATGATTCTGCTGAGGAACAGAAGATGTTGGCATTTGAAAGTTGTTACCTTCATTCAAGGTAAAAGAAAGACTTCTTCAAGCAATTTCTCGGAACAAGGTTTACTTTAGAAATGATGATATCTTTGCAATGCTCTCCTCTGTGCATGAAAACTAAATTACTATAGGTCTCGTACTGCTGTTTGATATAAGCCTTTTAAAATTTTAAGTAATAGCGATATCTGGGGAGACTGGATGTGGTAAGACAACCCAATTTCCGCAGTACATTTTGGAATCAGAGATAGATTCTGGTCGAGGAGCATTCTGAAACATCATCTGTACACAACCTAGGAGAATATATGTCATGTCAAATGCAGAAAGAGTGACAACAGAGAGAGGAGAACCTCTCGGTGAAACAGTGAGTTCTAATTCCTAGAGAGGAAGCACCGTCCCAAGCTCAAGGAGTTCGTTGAAACTGAATGAGCCATTGTGTGATTAGTATCATAATCATCTTGATAATTCAATCGAAGGTATGAATTTCGCATTTGACACGAATTTTATCTCCTACGTGGGTATTTTAAGATTAAAAATTTCTTGGAGACATAGTAGAACTTGTTATGTTGATCTTTGACAGTACCAGAGGTAAGTATATCATATATATATATGAGTATAATCACTTTACAAAATCTTTGCTAAATGTTCAATTCAAGATCGCTGTGACCATATCAGTTGACATAACATATGTCATTTCTAAGGTTCTTTTAA
The DNA here is from genome assembly GCA_036759665.1 of Gynandropsis gynandra. Lineage (NCBI taxonomy): Eukaryota > Viridiplantae > Streptophyta > Magnoliopsida > Brassicales > Cleomaceae > Gynandropsis > Gynandropsis gynandra. The sequence continues at coordinate 16,441,747 of CM071867.1, forward strand.
AATAAAAAATCTAATCATTCTAGCTTCATCCAATATCATCTTTTCATGGAAGTTTACGATTTTAAGAGATTTAAATATTCTTTTCCATTATATGTATCGAAAACGTCTCCTAAATCATGCAAGAAATACGTATGAAAACGAGATGATCATGGACATATGCAGCAACAGCAACTCGCACCGCGAGAACCACATGCTCCTCCACCTTGTCGCCTTAGAGATTACGTGGTGCCGAATATGAACAACGTGCAAACAACCATACGGATGCCTGTTGTTGCTAGAGAACAGTTTGAAATTAAGCCGGCAATGATCAACATGCTTTATCGGAAGCAATTAATGGGTGGAAATCACAAGGATCCCCATCAGCATCTCAGAGACTTCCTAGAGCTTTCCGGTACGTTCAAAATACACGGAGTCTCGTAGGACGCGATCTTATTACGTCTCTTCCCCTTCTCAATTGGGGGATGAGCGAAAAAATGGCTGCAGACACTTTCCACTGGTTCCATCACGACTTGGGATCAACTCTGCACATTGTTCCTATCATGGTTCTTCCCTCCTAGCAAGATGATTCAGATGAGGGGAGAAATCACGATGTTTAGATGTAGAGATGGAGAAACGTTGTTTAAAGCATGGGGCAGATTTAAGGATCTTCTACAAATGTGTCCGCACCATGGTCTCGAGCAGTGATATGTTATCTAAACTTTCTATAACAGTGCAAACAAACACCGAACAACGTAGGATAACTCTGCTAGAGGATCGTTTATAAATCAGAGCGTTCTATTAGACCTTTTATTCCTTTATTCAACATTGCTATGTGTAATTTGACATTGTTTTTCCTGTAGTACTATGTTTATGCATTTTTCCATCTATTGTGCATGTATCTCATGTTCATTGCATTTTCTTGGCAGTGGTTTTGTTTCTTTGGAAAATAATATGTCATTTGTTCCCCTGATTGATCCGAATCAACCTTCACAGTATGCTTTTGGACATCAACCTGCATGGTTTGAAGCTGCAAGTCAGATGTCTTTGAGCCGGCAATGATCAACATGCTTTATCGGAAGCAATTAATGGGTGGAAATCACAAGGATCCCCATCAGCATCTCAGAGACTTCCTAGAGCTTTCCGGTACGTTCAAAATACACGGAGTCTCGTAGGACGCGATCTTATTACGTCTCTTCCCCTTCTCAATTGGGGGATGAGCGAAAAAATGGCTGCAGACACTTTCCACTGGTTCCATCACGACTTGGGATCAACTCTGCACATTGTTCCTATCATGGTTCTTCCCTCCTAGCAAGATGATTCAGATGAGGGGAGAAATCACGATGTTTAGATGTAGAGATGGAGAAACGTTGTTTAAAGCATGGGGCAGATTTAAGGATCTTCTACAAATGTGTCCGCACCATGGTCTCGAGCAGTGATATGTTATCTAAACTTTCTATAACAGTGCAAACAAACACCGAACAACGTAGGATAACTCTGCTAGAGGATCGTTTATAAATCAGAGCGTTGAGGAGGCATACGAGCTGATTGATAACCTCGCCATGAACCACACCATGTGGTCCACACCGAGAGGTATACCTCACAGCACTCGACGCCTATATGAATCGAATTAGAGCAGAGCGACGGGTAATACAGCGAACACTATGTACTACGCGAACTACGCAGATACAGAATGCCTAATCACGCCAAACTCATCAAAGAGGTTCTTTCCAATGAGAGGCGTATCGAAGAAAACGAGATGGTAGCACTCAACGAGGAATGCAGTGCAATTCTTCAAAACACACTGCCCCTGAAGTTGAAGGATCCCGGAAGCTTCTCCATTCCGTGCACAATAGCTAATCTTGATATTGATAATGCTTTGTGTGATTTAGGAGCAAGCGTGAGCATCATGCCACACTCGGTCTTCAAGCGGATGGACTTCAGGAATGGTTGAAAATGTTCCCACCAAAGTAGGTAATCGTTGCATTCCCACTGATTTTTTTGTACTTGACATAAACGAAGATGCTAGGGTGCCCATTATTCTTGGTAGACCTTTCTTAGCTACTGCAGGTGCCATGATAGACCTACAACAAGGAAAGCTTTTTTTACGTATCAGAGATGAGACAATAGAGTTCAACTTGTCCAGCACTATGAACGGACCCTCATCAAAGAATCTTGCCTTAGATTCGATTCGCTGGACGAGTTAGCAAATGACACGCTTGATCAAGTTAGTGTTTCCGATCCTCTTGTGTGATACTTAACATGAGTTTGCAAAGATGCAGGATTTACCGACAAAGGAGCCGAGTTGTACACGAAATTAATGAGGGCTATTGAAGCACTAGGAGACGCCTCATGTGAGGAGATACCACACGAAACACACGCTGATTTCGCAGTAGAGAAGGCATCTGAACTTGAGCTCGAACCTCTTCTGTCTTCTTTTCGGTATGAGTATATTGAATGCGATAAAACATATCCTACTATTATGAATGCTAACTTGAGTGCATATGAGATGAGAAAACAACCCATGCGCATAAAGAAGCATAGGAGAGTCAGCTCTTCAATATGTACGCACGGAAATTCTATGGAAGACAACCACAAACCTTCCACCGAAACTCAAATGAGAATGCACCCGCACTTGCAAGAGGTAATGGAAAAACAAAATATAAAACTTTTTTATGCAGATACCATTTATCCAACCTCGGGCAGCGAAAGAGTGAATCTCGTGTATGACGTGCCAAAGAAAGAAGCAATGACTAAGGGATGGCACGACAAAAAGATCTTACCTCATGACTTCCAACTACGTGATTTAGTTCTGCTTTTCCATTCTCGTCCTAAACTTTTCTCAGGCACACTATCGTCCCGTTGGTCTAGTCCTTTTCAGGTACAAGAAGTCTTCACATATGGAGAAGTAGAAGTATGGAGCGATTCGAGCGGAACGTTCAAAGCTAACGGGCAGCGACTAAAGCTCTACCAAGCCGCTCAACCGATCAAAATTAGAAATTCCATTTCTCTTTATGATCCATCCATCGCGCACGCATGAGGAATTGAGACGTCAAAGCTTAAAGACGTTAAATAAGAGCTTTTTGGATGGCAACCCAGCTGTTTGTTTTCTATTTTTCTTAGTTGTTTAGTTTAAGACTCGTTTAATTAAAAAAACACACAAAAAATACCATCGCAAATGTGACTTCACTTCTCTTACCCTCCATCGGAGCTTCACATCGAGGATGTCGTTCAATTGAAGTCTAGGGGGTCAGCTTACGTTTTTCAGGTGACTTCGTTTCATTTTCTTTTATTTTCTCTTCGATTTCATAGTTTTTAGTTTGTTTTTGTTTTTGTTTTTGTTTTCGTGAGTCAGAGTCGTCCTAGGCACTTGTCCAATGCCACGGTTTGAGATGAACCCTGAACTTAGGATACTTAAGAAGTTGGCATTTTTCATGAGATTTTGCATGTTTGAGCTATGTTTTTCCTAAGCGTTAGAGCTTATTAGTCAGCTGAAAAACAATAGGTCGTAATTCTTTGGGAATCCTAAAGTTGCCTGTGAGAGGTTTAGACGAGGTTGATAGGCTAGTTTATCAGTTATTCTCTCTATCCAGATGGTCATACTTCGCATAGACGATGCTCTACTTCTTTTTATGAGGATTATTAGATCGTATGAAAATGAACTTGTTTTGTAGAATAAGAGCACACACTAACACTCCGTTGTTGATAGAAGTAATACCTAAAAGCATGATCTAAAATCGATATGAGTTCATCGATCTTGACACTTTTTCGATGGTTCAGGTCTAAGTGGCGGGTTGGCGATCATTTTCTACTTCCTAAGGGTATGGCACAATAAAAACACCGCCTACTCCCCTGCACTCTTGAATGATATGCATGAGTATATCGTCATCGATAGTCTGGGTCTAAGTAGAGGCTGGATCCTTTCAAATCCGACATCCTAGAAGCCTAGTGTGTCTGCATAACATAAAAAAAAAGGAGAGAAAAAGAAGAAGAAAGAAAAAAAGAATAAATGAAGAAAGAAGCTCGGAAATGAAACAAGTATCCTCAATTGTTCTACGTTTAAGCATTTGTCTGAACTCTTGTTTGGTGGAGAGAGTTACGGTTGCTTGTTTAGTCTGTCTTCGATTTGCTTTTTCGTAGGTAGTCTTGGTGAACCTAGGATGAAGACTGAAAAATTAATTAAGCCGAATTTGCTCTCGACTTGCTAATTGATCGGTTGGTTTCGGTGGTCTTGTGGTTAAACTGGATTCATAGAACGTTTGACTCATTGTCAAGAACTTGTTAGTTAATTTGCTTTTAGTTATTTCAATCTTAAAACCAATATTCTTTCGTTTACAAGTTTGATTAGTTTGAGTTTAGGTTGTGATGCGTAGTCCTTGTGGGATCGACACCTAGAGTACTACACACGTGTCGTACATTTGCGGGTAGTTTAGGTTAATATTTGTTTAACTTTGAATCGCAGCAATCCTCCTGAGTATTGAGTTTCCATCTGCGTGTGGATTGGCACTCCGCTTCCTTGGCCTTCATCACTAACAAGGTCCTTTTTCCGGCAACCTGTCGTCGGTTTTCTCTCCATTCGGTTGCCATTTTCATGACTTCGTCCCAAGAGCCCATTATCACTGCCATATTCCTGGTAAGTTTGGCCATCAATGTTTCCATTTGATTAGGCTGTTGATCGGCGTCTGCTTCTGCTGTTGCGGCTTTTGCTGCTGCTTCGACTGTTGGTTCTTTCTCGTCATTCTCGATTGTGTTTTAGGCTCTGATACCAAATGATAGCATCATAATGTTTTGTGAGTGTGGTTGATTTGAGATAACGAGCCTCCAATATTACTCTTTTTCATACCAGTACTGAAACTTACAAGCGTACTTATATCCTTCGTCGAGGATACTTTTGGAATTGAACAGATAACTAATTCTGTTAGGTTGAAATCTTGTCTACTCCCTTGAGAATCTTCTCTCTTCCTGGACTACCTCCACGTCACCTTCATCCTTCCGTTGCCACCCCATATACTGCTTCAACCTCATGCGTCGGATTTCTCTCACTCCTCTCTATTACATCTTTTGCTTCTCTGTCTTCGGGATTCCTCTCTATCTGCAACAATCTCCTACGTCACGATCGTTTCCCACGAGTCATCCTGGCTAGCGGAATGACGAGCCTATCAAAATCATAGGTGCTTGTCAGTATAGATATGTACGTTAACTAGTTCAAATTTTGGGTTCAAATTTAAATTTGTGTATATTCTTGAAACAACATAGTAATTTATATATAAAACTAAAATATATAAATTTTATATTTTAAATGTATACATTTGATGGTATTTTGTATTAATAATAATCCAATAAAAATTCATTATATGATATGAACCACAACACAAATAAACCATCATCAGCTAAAAAGTTTATTTTATATTCATTTCAATATATTTTTTCTGTGAGTAAAAAAAAGTTAAACAATGTAGTTCTTTACTTACAACTCCGAGAGATGAATAGCTGAATGTGATCAAAAGTGTAAACTCTTTGCTAAAATCCATATTAAAAAAGAGAAAATAAAAAACCAAGCATTGAAACTGCTGCTGTCGTTGTTGCTAGTGATGAGCAAAAGAACACTTTCTCACTGAGTGACTCAAAGAATATTGTCTCTGCTGCTGTTGTTGCTGCTGAGCAAAAGAAGCATATCATTTTCTCACCAAGAGCTTCAAAGAATGGAGTAAGCACGAACAGCCTCGACCACGGGAGCTTGGCACATTGGGCATTTCTCTCCCGCTTGAACAAGCTCCTTCGCACACTTCTCGCATGCATTCATGTGTCCGCATCTATCACCACCACCCATACCGACATACAACACAGAAAGCATTAGCAAACTAATACCTTATATCCTGAAATACAATTTCAGACTGACTTGTCATGTTTTATAGGAAATGATTTAACTCTCAGGGTATTAGGTTAGTTTTACCTGTATAGCAGAGAATCAATGTTGTTCTCACAGCATATGCAGCAGATTCCTCTGCGTACGTACTCCCATTTGGATTCAGAATTCATCATGTCCTTGTCGAATGTTCCTGCCAGTAAAATGAAGGAGATAAAGGGTTTAATATCTCAGTAAAAAATTATGCAGAGAAAACCAAAAAGAAAGAGTTTTGGACAAACAAAAAACGAATGGGAATGATAGAAACCTGAGGGGCCTGCAGTTCGATTCATTGCAGCGGAAATCTCTTGTCTAATTGACCGCTGCAACTCGAGTTGCATGTCCATGCAAGCCTCCAGCATCCTCTGCAGGTTGTTCATCCTATGCTGTATCCCACTCATGTCTATTCTCAAATCGTTGATTGATTCCCAATCCTAAATATATCGCAGAGACAACGCCACCAACATAAGATTATGGAAGATCTATAAATTCGTTTATCATGACCAAATAAAGGCATTAGGTATTTTCTCACTTTAAGAGATGTCAAAGAGTCAATGCCATTTGTGACCAAAGAAAACAATTACAGCAAAACCAATGAGCTTCCTTAACATTACAAAAGAGATTGCTGCAGGGACCTAACCCAAATATCATGATGGAAAGACCACTAACCATGGGCTGATGCAAGTCACTTGATGGCCAGGTTGCACTGGATCGTTCATGTTCCCAGAGGGGCTGAATAGGAATCACTGGTGAGGGTAGAGACAGAGGAGGAGAATCAACACTTCTATGTTCCTGAATACCATTCTGATCCTCATCCTGCTCGTCTGTCTCTTGATCCACTGATGCTGGCAGGATTACGGGTTTGTCTTTCCACATAAGATTGTATCAATTGGTTAAGATTCTCCCTGAAACCACTTCGCAAAAGATTTGACACGCGTCTCCTGTGATGCAAACAGAAATTCTTCAGAAAAAAAAATACACTAGTCATACAATAATTAAGAGTCTTATGACAGACAGAATACTAAATCTTACCTGCTTAGGAGTTCTCTGAGTTCTATGTTGTACACATTGTCAGGAGGATAAGGATAAAACGAGACAACCCCTCCAATCGAAACTGTGTCCTGATTAGAAGGCTTGTATTGTTCCTTGAAGATCACCATCTCTAGGTTGCATCTCAAGGAGTTCTTCGAGATCATGAGCTTCTCTATCCTCATCCAAGGATGATGCTTGGGAAAACTGATTTGGAAAATTCGCAGGTATAGATGTATCTGTCTCTTCAGAATAATCTCTCCATCCATTGGACTCATCATTGGTTATTTGCCAACCAGATTCTTCATTTTCCAGTATCTCTTCCCCATGTTGTTCCTCTAGAATGAGAGTCGGGTTGATGCTTCCAGCTAGATTCTCCTCTACATTTACCAACACACTTCTTGGTTCCAGGGACATCTCAATACCCTGTTGCGGATGATGATGAAAATGTTGTCTAGTTTCTTCTCCAGAACTTTCAGCGGACGAATCCCCGGTACCATTCTCCCTCTGACGGCTGTGAATATCAGCTTCAATATCATTTCTTCCTTCCGAAAATTCTTCACAAGCCAACTGTTGCCATTCTCTTTGAAAACTTTCAAAGAGTTGCCCTCGACACTCTTCTACATGGGCAGGACTTCCTTCCATATTAGCATTCTGATTATCACGAAGTCCTGAATCAGTTGCCCCATTAGCCAAGCCCTGGTTATCAACTTCACTTCTGCTTTGAACTGAAAGCGCGTTTGCATCATTGATGCAATCTAAAGAATTTGAACAGTTCAGTTCACCTATACTCTCATCATTTCCTGTGATGGATGAGGTATCTGAGTGACTACTGCTTGTTTGACAAGAGACAGACCGGTCCAGCCGGGATATAAATTCTTCCCTGATGCAACAGATGAAGTGGTGATGAAGGACGTAAAGAGTAAACAGCTGTCTACTTGTCCATAAAAGAGGAAGAAAGATCCACATTCCGCAGAAACATTACTTCCAAGATAATTAGGAGTTAAGGAGGACAATAGATGCAAAACAGGCATTCTAACATTAGCCTGGGTTGTTTATGCTTCAGAATCACAAAAGACCAGAAGTATAAATCTGAATACACATCTCTATAACTTAAAAAATAGCTTTCTTGTTTTAATTTAAGGCATATGATCTGAGATTAAAACATCTCTAACGAAGGCTATTGAGAAACAAAGCCATTAAGATATATGACAGGATACATCAAAAAACGAAAGGTATCCAAATATAAACAATGAGAAGAACCAAAACGATAGAGACAAAAGAACTACCTACCTCAGGCCAGATACAGGTTGCCGCTCTCTAAGAAAACCCAATTCGGTAGCTGCTGATGATGTCGGCCTTCCTTTATCAGCCATGCCACTATCCCGCAGGAATCTTCCTCTTAGTAACGACTGGGATAGCAAAGTATCATGACCTTAGGCTATGTCAAAGACTATAAAACTTTAATCTACTACTTACTCAAGACAGGCTCGGGGCAGAAGTACAATATACAAGCTAGGGACATAAATACAAGATCCCACACCTTTAGTATATAGAGCCATTCCAAAATCTATATGCCATCTTACATTGACTTAGTTAATGCATCATAGAAAAACCTAAATAAAGGATAACTAAAGAAATGACTCAAGAACTGTTCAGTAACCAATCCTATACTGTGAACTCGCTGACGAGATCTTTTCATAAAGAAACAAGGAGTGGATCAACAACTTGCCCAAGTATGCTTCCATCATTTTGTTTTGTATTATGCATTTCACTAATCTTCTTAGAATGGTAATACAGTAAGAAAACAGGACCAAATCTTTTGAGACAACAGGTCCAAATCTTGGAATCTAGAATTATTATATTTCTTATAGAGTCACATTTCTTCCTATATTGCTAAGCGAATTAAACAGAAGCAAAATAAGCTATTGTACCATACATGATTGATTGTGTACTTCCCATTTTTTTCGGAAGATAGTATGGTTAATCTATCTGCCAGCTGCCTTTTTCTTAAAATAAGAGACTATAATTATATGAGAGAACTATCCCACTCCAAAAATAATAGATATGTGAACAGAATTAAAATTGCATTCTGCACCAATTATTCACTGTTGCACTGACAAAGAACAACGAAAGGCATCAAATCTTATGGCAAACCTGAATGCGGTTGCGATGAGCAAATTTTGAAACAGCATGATGCTGCATCAAGCCCTGAAGCTCTCTTTGTCTTTCTCTTTCTGCTTTCTTTAGCATATCAAGCAACACATGCCTACCACATAACTTGCGAATGCCTCTTCTAGCAGGCTCATTCTGGATATGACTATCATTAACAACCATTCCATCAAGCACTCGTTCAATCTGGTTAGCGAATTCAGCTTGCTGTTCTTCTCTTGGGTCACAAGGAACAGCTCTTTGCTGGCTATTCAACTGAACCCACTCTCTTATAATTCTAACCCTCTCTTGTTCAGTTTCTCCAAGCCATTCCTCTCTTGAACTACGGGTTGAGTGGGAAGCAGCTGAAGCATGGTCACCTATCCCAGAATTCATCCATTCTCGAAAAATGTGTCTCACTCTTGCCCTTTCAACCATTCCCAGATCTGAAGAGTGCCCGCTCTGAAAAAGGCCAACATCCTCACTTGAGTTGTGTGATCCAACGTGACTCGGAGCCGGGGACCATCCACCAAGCTCATTTTCATCCAAATTTACATTATCTAAAACATCATGCTCACCACCACTACTGTCAGAAACATCTCCCATCGGAACATTGGGAGTGGAAGAACCACTCCTTGGTGGGAGCAACCTCTCACTATCTCTCTCTCGGGCATGACCCATGACATGGTCATCCTCAAGCTCCCTCCACATCTGCAGGAGTGAGGATGCCCGGATGCTTTCACTTCCATTATGTTCCCTCTGCCTAGATGTCCGAGCCTGGGAGTCCCCAGGGAAAGACGAATCAATCACCAAAATATTTTGTAGACCAGCGATGGCCATTACTTCAATCTACAGTCGAGCCTTTAACCCATTAGCCTAAAAAACCTGAAAACCAGAAACTATTTACAAAGTATATATAAAGGTGACTCCTCCAAACAGATCAGGTGACCATTCCACCACAATGGTAACTTTCGTCAAATAACTGATAAGGCCAAGATCATCAAATTAACACCTCAGGTAAACCATTCCACGACAATGATAACTTTCGTCAAAATCATGTGTTTCAACACTCCAAAAAGACTTAGCAGTACAATAGATTCCTTCCCTTTTGTAGGGCCTTGAGAACAGAACATAAAGTACAGGTTCAAGCACCTGGAAAGCCAAACAATTCACCATCCAATTAGGCAAGCTCAAAATTCCAAAATGCTAATTGACTATCTCTTTACATAAAAAATTTCCACCTCCACAGCCAGAAAAATGCACATACAATTAGCAGTTACATAAATTCTTTAAGGCGACACGTGACTGCCGATCAAAATCACATGACAAACAATAAGACAAACCCAGATTTAACAACCAGAGATTCCAAATAATGTACCACCAAAACTCGGACCAAATTCGGCAAAAATGAACCCTAAATCTCCGGTCCTCGATGCTTTTCCCTCCGAAAACAAACATTAAACCGACGAAGAAATTGAGTCGTATAAATTAGTCATTCCAAAGGATCCAGAAAACTCTAATCGAAATCCATTTCGGAGAACACAATTCACAAAATATAGAAAAAAAACCCAGATATCTGATTAAAGACACCGCAGGTACAAGACAGCTTGGTATTCGAAATAAAATAAATTCCATAAAAATCCAAAACTCCGCCATTATCTTAAACCAAAAAACTCGCAGAAGGAAGAAAAACAAGGAGAGAAACGCCATGAACGTACCAGTGAAGCTCTTCGCTTTGATGTTGGAGTGAAGGAACGCCTTCTCTCGTGAGAAATAAATAAACCAGAAAAAACGAGAGAGAGAGAGAGAGAGAGAGAGAGATGAATTTAAAAATAAAATAGAACGCAAAGGAAATCTCCTTATAAATACCGAAAATGAAAGAGGCATAAACGTGGAATTTTTCTGTGGAGAAAAAATATTACCGTAACACGAACCTCTGGGATGTGTACATAAAATCCAATCACCAGATGAAACGCGGGATGTCTATTTGACAGTGTTTGGTTTTTCCTTTTTGGCTGCGACTGTTTTAATTATAAGAATAATTATTTTACTCATATATTGAATATTTATAGAAGAATTACCGACAAAATAAATTGATATAGTATAAGAACAATTATTTTTTCTTAGTAAAATATTAAATTCTCATATATATATATTAATTTTGAAATTTAATTCTTTTATTTAAAAATTTATTCTTAATTTATAAGTGTAACAATTTTTATATATTTACCTCTCCATTTCTTCTACGATATCAATTTTAATGGTAATTTAATCAACGTATGGAAAACAATCAACAAATTAACTTTCAATTAGAAATATATATTGTTTCAAAATCTAAAGAAAATTGTTAAAATCTTACTCATAGATTACAAATCATTGATGGTCCAAACCGTCCGGTTAGGAAGAGAAGACCCAATCCAAAATATCATATGTAAACTAGAAATACTCTGTAGCAGTTGCCAGAATAAAACGTGGGAAATCAAGTCTTTCCTTCTTTTATTTTTCTTATTTGATTCAGTAATTGTTTTCACGTTTGTTTCCTTAATTGTAGGATCCATCAATTGATCCATTGTTTCCTTTCCCTTTCCATGTATTAAAAGAACTAGCAGATGAATAACTATGAGAATTTTTCTGCAGATTTCTGCTCTTTTGTTTACTATCTTTGACTGGGACCTATTAGTGGTATCAGAGTCCTCTTTCTATCAAACCATCATCTTTGATTTGGACCACCGAAGCGTGGTATCAAGATGTCCAACAAGGATCGAATCGAGTCACTGGACAAAAGCTTTGGAGATGTTAGGATGAACTTTCTCAGATGAAGAACGCCATGGCTGAGAAGTTCCAACTACTTGAGACTTCACTCGATCGCCTCACTGAGTCATTGTTTGGAGTGCACGAAGGGTTAAATTCCAATCGAGGAAGACGATCTGATGGACGACAAGGATCTGGACGCATCGACAATACTAAACTAATGTTCCACGCGAAGATACCAAAACTGGAATTCCCTCACTTTGCAGGCGGTGATCCTACGACATAGATCACTAAGGCGAAACAGTTCTTTCAATACCAACACACGCCCGAGCACCACCGTATGCAGTATGCATCATATCACTTGGACGATGATGCAAATGAGTGGTTTCAAGCAATGATGAAGATATATGAAGAAGATGATGCAGTGCTAACTTGGGACATCTTCGAAGAGGAGATATTGGCCAGATTTGGTCCAACGGAGTGTGAGGATTTTGATGAAGCTCTGTCCGATTAAACAAACTGGTAGTCTACGAGATTATCAACGCGATTTGAGCGTCTGCAAATTAAGGTTTGTGGATGGACTCAAAGATCATTGGTGGGAACTTACATTGGAGGTTTAAACCCAACCATTGCTGATGGGATTCGAATGTTCAGACCCCAATCGCTCAAGGAAACGATAATGCTAGCTAGAATGCGCGATGATCTATTGTAGCGACAATGAAAAGGGCAACAAAATAGCCCTGTAACTCTTTGAACCTTCTCATAAAAAAGGACATGTTTAACACCAAAAAATTTGAGCTAGGATGAAATTAAGAAAAAAAGAAATTTGGGGTTGTGTTTTAGTTGTGATGAAGGGTTTACTCCTGGACATAGATGCCGCCAACCGCAATTGTTGTTGATGGAAAGAGAAAGTTGTAATGATAATGAACCAGAGGCAGATGAGACAGAAGAGCCAGAGATTTCATTATATGCTCTTGCAGGCTGGGAAAACCCGACAACAATGCGGATTCAAGCAAAAATTGGTAATCGTCAACTCGTGGCCCTAATAGACAACTGTTCTACTCATAATTTCATCAGTGAAAGGGCTACAACAAGGCTGAATCTCACCATCTTTCCCACGACGCCATTCATTGTGCGAGTAGCAGACGGATCACCACTTCATTGCCAAGGATGCTACGTGGATGTACCACTCTCACTACACGGAGTCACTTTTACGGTCACTTTGTACGCATTACCGTTGCGGGGAATTGATGTAGTCCTACGTATTCAATGGCTAAGGGAGTTGGGAACTACTGTTTGTGATTGGCGAGCAAAGAACATATCCTTTAAGTGGGCAGATCGAGATTGCTTCATTCAAGGACTAGGGAGCGACTTCATCAAAGTAACTGATCCGACAGATGTATCAAAAGAAGCACGACAAGGGCAAGTCGTCTTCGCCTTCTGCATAAACATAGACCAACGAGCACTACAACCAGTTTCTGAGGAGCTCCGAATGGTAATCGAAGAGTTTACTGATATTTTTGAGGAATCGACTGAGTTACCACCGGAGAGAGAAGTGGAACACCGAATTGTGCTTAAGGAGGGAACCAATCCGGTGAATGTGAGACCATATCGATATGCACACCAATAGAAAGAAGAGATTGAGCGGCAAGTGCAAACCATGTTGACCTCGGGGTTCATTCAACCAAACTACAGTCCGTTCTCGTCTCCAGTGCTTCTCGTCAAGAAAAAAGACGGATCGTGGCGATTTTGCATTGACTATCGAGCACTTAATGAGGTCACCGTCAAGGATCGATTCGCGATTCCTACAGTGGAGGACATGCTCGATGAACTTCATGGGGCCAATTACTTCACCAAACTAGACCTCACAGCGGGGTATCATCAAGTCCGAGTTCACCCGCATGACATCCACAAAACAACTTTCCGCACCCACAACGACCATTATGAGTATCTGGTTATGTCGTTTGGGTTATGCAACGCCCCATCAACATTTCAAGCACTTATGAACACCATCTTTCGGCCACATCTACGTAAGCGTGTTCTCGTTTTCTTTGACACATATTGATTTATAGCTCGTCATGGCAGGACCATGTGCAACATGTTCACCAAGTTTTCCAGATTCTACGCAAACATCGCCTGCATGTGAAATTCAAAAAGTGTGCATTTGGGCAGCAAGAGCTCGAATATCTTGGCCATATTATGTCCAAGGACAGCGTTCGAGTCGATCAGACTAAGATTTGCGCCATAACAGAATGGATGAAGCCCACAACGGTCACAGAACTTCGGGGTTTTCTGGGGTTAACGGGTTACTACCGGAAGTTCGTTCGCAACTTTGAAATCATAGCAAGGCCTCTCACGATTTTACTTAAAAAGGAAGTTTATATGGAGCGACGATGCAAACAATGCATTTAACAAGTTAAAGACAACCATGACTAACACGCCCACATTGGCCCTCCCAAAATTTTCTGAACCATTCATCATACAAATTGATGCTTCAAGAGAAGGCATTGGAGCTGTTTTAACACAAAACGGACAGCCTATTTCTTTTATGAATAGAGGGCTAAGCCCCACAAAGAAGAATTGGTCCACGTATACTCGGGAAATGCTTGTGATTGTGGTTGCAATTCAGACCTGGAGACCATACTTGTTGGGTCATCGATTCACCATACAGATTGATCAACACAGCATGTGCTACTTGCTGGAACAACGGATTCTTACACCAGAACAGCCAAAATGGGTAGGAAAGCTTGTTGGGTATGACTACGAAATTGTTTACAAACCAGGATCCTCCAATGCAGCCGCAGATGCCTTGTCTCGGCTCCCTGCAAAACCTGAAATTCATGGGTTGTTCATTCAGCAAGCACAACTTTGGGATGAATTACGAAGGATGTACAAAACAGATCCATATCTACAAAAACTAGCGACATTGGCTTCATAGAATCCGGGTAAGTCTTTCTCCCCACGAGATGAACTCATTTGTTACAATAACCGTGTGGTCATTCCTTCGCAGTCTGTACTCGTCAAAAATCTGCTACACGAGTATTACAACACACCACAAGAAGGACACTCAGGTGGGTTACGTACCTTCAAGCGACTCTCTCAACAATTGTATTGACCATCGATGCACCGTTCAGTTCAGAATTATGTTGCTGCTTGTGACGTCTGTCAACGAACAAAGTATGAATCCCTTTCCCCTGTGGGACTCCTCCAACCGCTCCCAATTCTGTGTCAAGTGTGGGAGGACATCTCCATGGATTTTGTCATTGGATTACCGACATCAGGAGGACATACTTTGATCATGGTTGTCGTGGACAGGTTAAGTAAATCAGCTCACCTCATTCCGCTTTCTCATCCTTATACAACCAAGACTATTCCTTCTAAATTTGTGGAGTTTGTGGTGAAGCTTCATGGCATACCAAAGTCCATAATAAGCGACAGAGACAAGATCTTCATATCCAACTTCTGGCAGGAATTCTGGAAATTATCAGGAACCAAGTTCAAAATGTGTTCCGCTTATCACCCGCAAATTGAGGTCGTCAACCGCAACATCGAACAATATCTGAGATGTTTTTGCAATCAACGGCCGAAGCAGTGGAGCGGGCTTATTCCATGGGCTGAGTATTAGTACAACACTACATTTCGTACGTCGACCATAATGACACCCTTTCAGGCCCTATACAGACGTAACCCGCCGCTGTTACCAATATATGAGAATGGCACCACAACGGTAGAAGAACTTGATGCTCAATTAGTAACACGCGACGAGCTTCTTGGGGAACTAAAACAACATTTGACAAGAGCTAATAACAGAATGAAACAATATGCAGATTCCAAAAGGCGAGAACTCTGTTTTAAGGAAGGAGATTGGGTTTATTTACAGCTTGAACCATATCGTCAGCAATCAGTCTTCCGAAGAACATCACAAAAGCTTGCCAACGGGTTCTTTGGTCCATTCCAGGTAGAATATCGAGTAGGCCAAGTAGCGTATAAGCTGAAACTCCTTGCTGACTTAAGAATACATCCAATCTTTCACGTGTCTCTGCTGAAACGCAAAATTGGGGACGAACCAGACGTACAGGGGGAACTTCCACCAATGCGGGAGGAAACGAGTTTATGTTTACAACCTCAGAAAATTCTCAGCACGAGGTGGATTACTCTGGGGTCGGACCTCTCCAAAGAAGTCTTAGTGCAATTGAAAGGTATGACAATTGACGATGCGACATGGGAGAATGTCGAACAGCTTGCTGCAAGTTTTCCAAGCCTGAACCTTGAAGACAATGTTCTTGTTGACAAAGGGAGCACTGATGGATTACAAATCATTGATGGAGTTCCAAACCGTCCGATTAGGAAGAGAAGATCCAATCCAAAATATCAGATGTAAACCAGAAATGCTCTGCAGCAGTTGCTAGAATAAAACGTGGGAGACCAAGTCTTTCCTTCTTTTATTTTCCTTATTTGATTCAGTAATTGCTTTCACGTTTGTTTCCTTTATTGTAGGATCGATTAACTGATCCATTCTTTCCTTTCCCTTTCCATGTATTAAAAGAACTAGCAGCAGATGAATAACTATGATAATTTTTCTGCAGACATCTGCTCTTTTGTTTACTCGCTTTGACTAGGACCTATCACTTACATTCTCATTATGTCATGTAATAGATATGTTGTCACAAATACTTGTTGTATATATATATATTATTTAACTAAATTTAAATAGAGATAGATTTATTAACCATCTTATTAGTTAAAAAAGATAGACCACCGTTAAACAAAACCATTTAGTATAGTAACATATCTTGTTAGTTTCGTCATCATATCGCAATGTATATCGATATATTCAGAAGTATATCTATAATATATCGAAACACTGTAAATATATTGGTATATATGGATAGAAATTATTTTTCTTATAATCACACAACAATTTTCAATATATATTTTGAGCTAGTTAATAAAAATTCTCAATTGAAATTCACATGTTAATTCACGAATATACCAAATATATTAAATCATATAGTTATTTTGTTCGTGGTAAGATTTTATTTGGGAATTTGATTACTTCATATATTCGTTTTTCGGACCATTTCACTAATATTTTCACAAAAACTTTTGACATAGAGCTATTTTCCAATTACATTTTAAATTGGATATTCATAATTTATATATTTTAATTTAAGAGACCATAAGATGTTTTGTTAGTTTATATCACCAAGATATGAGGATATACTATAACAATATATTCACAATAAATGAGGAATCTAGGAATATATACTCTAAATATATAGGTAGATATGAGTATATAGGAAAAAAGTATTTTTTTTAATATTATGCTTTAATTATATTTCGTTCAGATATAAGATTCATCATATTCTATTTTCATGTTTTAGTTTTAATTTTATTTCCACTCGAATTTTACAAATTTCACATATTTCCCTTTTGTTTTTAAATATAAAATCTAATGATAGCCATAGTTGAGTGGATTTCCTTACAACCTGCCCTGCGCGGTTTTCCGTATTTAATTCTTAATTGTATGTACCAAAGTTTATAAATTTATCATATTTTTTCTGAAAAGTTTCCAAATTTGATACATTTTTCCATAAATTTTCTGAGTTAATCTATTTTTCCTCAAAATTTTTAAATTTCACATTTTGTTCGAATTTTCAAAATTCAACTTATTCTATATAAAATAAAATTACAACATAATAACAAAGGTTAAACAATTTGAATCGTGTTTTACTTTCGATTTCGATTTGATTATAATGAATACCAATTATTTGAGTTTCTATAAATAATGATCATTTGGTTATAAAGATAAATAATTTCGTTTCGATTTATTTGGTTAATAACTGCATATTTGGAATTTTCAAACAATTTGTTAGTCAATCAAATAAAAAAATGTATTATAAAAAATTTTAAATATATCATTGTCAACATAATTTTTTTTATATTTTTTCTTATTTTGACTAACAAATTACAACGATATGTTATTATTTTTTCATTAATATCCCGAAAAATACAGTTATTAACCAAATTATCAAAACAAAAATTTTATGCTTATAATTGAATGACCACTATTTATTAAAACCCATTTATTTTTTGTATGTTATAATTGATTCAAAATTCGGATCTACCCGAATTATCTAACTCTATGTCATAACTTTTTTATATGCATTGAGTAGATTGAATTTAGAATATTGGCAAAACAATTGAATAACTTTTTAAATTTCAAGAGAAAATATGTTGAATATGGAAATATGGAGAGGAAATATGTTGAATTTTGAAATATAGAAAATAGATTGAATTTAAAAACTTTTAGAAATGAAAAATAGGTCGAGAAACGTCGTGAAGAAATAGTTTGAATTTCAAAATTCGGGGAGCATATTAAATCGGATCAAAATAATTTCAATTTTAATTTGATATTTTGGATTTATTAAAATTAATTAAAAAGTTAACAAATTTTAATAGACGGAGAATAGACAAAATTTGTAAAATTGGGATGTAAAACTTGGGATGAAAAGATGGTGGGATATGATATACCTGATACATAATTGGCAAATAGGATGAGTTTTATCCATAAGCAAAATATGCGTTCTTCCCATATATTCTTAATTGATATTATTTTCCTTATTATATTGTTTTTCTTATTAAATATATTATGAATTAATTAATGAGAAATCCCAACAAAAAGTAACAAACTGATTGCATCTCATAAAATGTAAAAAGAAAAATAACAACATTTTAAGTGCCATATCGAGTTATTTTTTAAAAAAAGGTTTGTCATAATTAATAAAATAACATGATATGGTAAAACTGTATAATAAAATAAATATGTGAATCGAAATTTAAAAGAAAAATATGTTTGGATTTGGGGTATGGTTTTCTTAAAAAGTTGCATTAAATAGAAAATCCAAAGAAAAGACAGACAAAAACTAAGTTATAGCTTTGCAATTTAGTAGGATTAGATTTGCTTGTCTTAATTTAAAACTAATTATGATTACAATAAAAAGTGCGGTGTCAATTATAACCATGAAATGGTCCTATGTTTATGCTTTAATGTCTAGGCTTATTAAAATATTGGCACCAAGAAAAAGGTTCCCAGATACCTTTTTTTTTCTTTTCAACTTTTGCATATGACTAAAATCTTGGCACAAAACGGTGGTATGTCCTAATACATCGATGAATATATATATATATAATTTAAATAAATATATTATGATATAATATATAAGAAAAATATATATATATTTAATTTTATATACACATTGATCTATGTTTTATTTTAACAAGTTATCAACACTATCATTCTAATTAATTAAAAAAAATATAATATTATACATTATATATATTATTTATAATTTCAAATTTTTATGATCTCGATTTCCGTTCAATTTTGGTTTAGATTTGTATTCGATTTATATAGACCTCGCGCAATATATATCTCGGTCATAATATAAATTTAAATATATATCTTATTATAAAGACATCGCGAGCTATGTCGCCGATCAATAATATTTATTTGTTATTTATTTTTATAATGATGGTTATGCCACCATTTTTTACGTTATATTTATTTTATTTTGTTACTTATTTTATTTATCTGAAGGATGGAAAAATTATCTCCATTATTTATTTAACTTATGTTTTCTTATTATTTCATTATTGTTATAAGTGTTAGAATTTGAGTGTTTAAGAAGATAATAAGATGTTTGTAGAACTAAGAGAATAGAAAGAAGAATTAGGAATAAACTTGAATTCATTCTATGAGTTTAAGCATTACATAAGTGGTTCTATATATAGAGACCATGAGCTGAATTTAAACTACAAGTACAACATAATTAATGAATTTGTCCTCATCTTTCACGGTTATAGAGGAGAAAGGAACAACTCCTTGTTGCTTGGTTTCTTGAGTTGCACATGTAATTCTAATTACTCAAAAATAGCAATATCCTTCCAACGGCCACTTTGACTACCAAATATAGTTGTGTGTGTTTTATTTAATCCTTAGGAGATTATTAAAACTAATCTATCCATATATGATTAATCTCATATATGTAGAATTAATTCTTAAC
>CM071867.1:16493099-16513433 GCA_036759665.1 Gynandropsis gynandra
AAAATACGAAGAGTTTAGAATCTCAAAAGACATTCAGATAATAATTATTTCATAATAATTAGTTTATTTTACAATTATTATTTCTATATATTATTAATCACTAAAAAAATAATCATGATACCTCCAATTGCTTCGTGTGCATGTTTGTCCATCAATTCAGAAAAACATATGGGAAGTAGTCGTTGCATGAATACATGACAATCGTGACTTTTCATCCCTGATAACTTTCCTCCATGAATATTGATGCACCTTCCGATGTTAGATGCATAACCATCAGGAAATTTCACGTCTTCCTTCAACCATTTCCACAATTTATATTTTTCTTCACTAGATAATCTGAATATTGGAACTGGAGCTTTACCGTCTCCACTTATATGTAACTCCTTCTGTGAGCAATACTCTGCGAGATCCTTCCGTGATTTAATGTTATCCTTTGTTTTTCCTGTGACATTCATTACCGTATTGATGTTATTATCAAAAAAATTTTTCTATGTGCATGACATCAAGATTGTGGCGAAGCTTCAGATTTTTCTAATACGGCATATCCCAAAATATGCTCTTCTTGTACCAATTATGGGTAATTCCGTAACCATCAATTCTCAGATGATTGTTTCCTCCGCAATCTATACTCTTAGGAATACCCAAAGCAAGAATTCGTTCATATAATATCTCTTCGCCGGTCAAAACTGGAGGAGGAGATTTCCGCACAACAATATTCCTTTTGAAATTTCTCTTGTTGCGTCGTAGTGTATCATCAAGAGGAAGAAAACGGCGATGACAATCAAACAACCTCGTCTTTCATCCATACTTCAACTGAAAAGCGTTTGTTTCCTCCATGCAATATGGACAAGCCAATCGACCATGCGTTGTCCACCCAGATAGCATACCATAAGCTGAAAAATCACTTATTATCCACATAAGAGCACCTCGTAATATAAAATTTTGTCGTCTCAAAACATCGTACGCTGGAACTCCCTTCCATAATTCTTTCAATTCTTTAATCAGTGGTTGAAGAAATATATCCAAACTTCTTTTCAGATGATTAGGCCCGGGAATCAATATTGTTAAGAAAAAGAACTCACGCTTCATGCACATATCTGGTGGTAAATTATACGGTGTCATAATAACTGGCCACAACGAATAATTTCTCCCAGACATCCCGAATGGATTAAAACCATCAGTGAAAATGCCTAAATAAACGTTTCGACTCTCAGCTACAAAATAAGGATATACCTTGTTAAAATGTTTCCACGCCTCAACATCTGAGGGATGACACATTTCTCCGTCAGGACTTGAATGCTCGGTATGCCATCTCATGTCGCGTGCGGTCTTCTTTGATTGATACAATCTTTTTATCCTATTTGTAATTGGTAAATACCACATACGACGAAACGGAACCGATTTTCCATTTCTTGTTAAATAAAATTGATCTTTTCCATAAAATCAACAATTAATCAAATCCGAAGTTTCTTTCCAGAAAATTATACAGTTGTCTTGGCAAACATCAATCTTTTGATACAGCAATAAACCCAATGATCTCATCATCTTCTTTGTTTCATAATATGACTCGACTGCATTATTATCTTTGGGCAAATAATCTCTTACTAATTGCGATATAGAATCCATGCAATTCTGAGAAAGATTATTTTCAGTCTTCAAATTCATCAACCGTGCAGATAAAGACAACCGTGATAAACCACTTCTACAACCATCGTACAGTGGATGCCTAGCATTTTCTAACATTTCAAAAAATGTTTTTGCTTCTTCATTCGGATCTTCTTCAATATTTTCATCTTCGTTTCTTTCAACGAATGCATTTTGCACCATTTCTACTTAAGGGTTTTCTACATCTTGAAAAGTCTGAGACACTTCATGATTTACAATACCCCTACTAAAATTTTCCACAACATTACTGGGTCGTGGTGCAAAATTCTCTCCATGAGATAACTAAATAAAATAATTAGGAGTAAACCCTCTTAAATAGAGATGATTCCAAACTTTTTTTCTCATTAACGAATTTTTCATTTTTGCATTTTACGCATGGATAAACCAACTTACCGTTTTCTCTATAAACTTGTTGATTTGTCGCCACCGTCATAAACTGTGTAAGGCCTTATGGACCGTTTTCTACTTGTTAATATGTCACCACCATCATAAACTGTGTAAGGCCTTCTACAAACTCCTTCGATACACTTTGAGTTTCCGGATCAATTCTTCTATACATCCATTGTTTCGAAACGAAAATATTCGATCTCGACGACGATGTCATTATAATCAGAAATGATAACAAGATATGAAGATAAATATATAAGATTTGTGTGTGAGAAACAGGTAGAAGATGAGAGATTAAATAGAAAATTTAAGACCGATTTTGGACGGATTGCTAACTGAGAAAAATATTTCCCGACGAACCGTTCCGAATACGTCCGCAAATTGCGGACGGATTGCGGTACCGTCTGAAATTTGCGGACGGACGTCTAGATCGTCCCAAAACCGTCCGCAAATTGCGGACGCCCTTGAAAGTGGTCCGGAATCCGTCCCGAATTACGGACGACTTAGGGACTACTGTGCTGTCTGCAAATTTGCGGACGGATTAGGGACAGATTTATTATACCGTCCTTAAGTCGTCCCTAATCTGTCCCAAAATTTAGGGACGACTGACTCAGTCTGCAAATTCAGTCCCGAAATCTTATTTTTATTGTAGTGTACTTTGTTTTATTTATGTTATGTACCTTTGCATCTCTGTGTGATTTGAATTTTAATTTTAGATTATATTTGATGATTATTGGTTTTTTTATTAAAATTCTTTTATATATATTTTTTACGTTAAAAGATTTAGGTTCGTATACGGATATCCATATTTACAAATATTTGAATTTACAAATACAAATGCAAATAATAATCTGGATATTCGCCTAATACAAATACAAATACAAATACAAATAGTCAGATATTCATAAATATTCGTTATTTGCCCAACCCTAGAAATATTTATCATCATACTCTTTAAATTGACAGTTAATGATGATGATGATGATGATGATGATGATGATGATTATAATAATATGAATTGAAAAATTATTTTCTAAATAAAGAATGTTATATATGTTTTGAAATATTTTATTTAATATTAATTGATATATAATATTATTCGTATTTATTGAACATAGTATTTAATTTAATATATATTATATGATATATTTGAGTTCGGGTTTGCTGACTGGGATACCACGTCACTGTTGAGGTGGCTTCACCATATCGCAACAAACCTAACTTTTAATATATAAGATTTTAACTAGTGTGGTATCTGCATTTGGTGTGTGCAAAAAGTTTTTAATATTAAAATATAATTAAATATTTTTTGTTTATTGATATGAAAAAAAAATTCATAATCAATAATTAAATGGATGATGTGACAATACATAAATCGTTATATTTTGGTTAAATCCTACGTGATATATTTTCATACATTCGATATGTTTTAATAATTTCGTGAGTTGTAAACTGTTTAAGGAAGTTGAAGTTATTGTCAATGATCATGTTTATGATATGATTATGATATGAAAGATCACAAACAAGAGAAAGTAATGAATCCTCCAAACTTTGGGATGACTAATGTGCATATAGTCCAACAACAGTGTCGGGTTAAGGAAGATCTCTCCAATGATAACATGGAATTTGTGGGAAAGATGAAATCGAAAGCTATATGAACACGATGATGGATAGAAGACTTTTCACTTGTTAAAGTCCTCAGCTCCCCACAGAGAAATCATTATCCGATTTCAGGATAGGAGAAGTGACAACCACCAACTAGTGTGCTCATAATGAGATAGTTGTGTAGCTTATGGTGCACCTACATTTCATGTTAGTGAAATAAAGTCGGCAGTTGTACCACAAGGCTTGACTAAGACAAAGCACTGGTCCAATCCAGGAACTCAGTCCAATCCATCGACCTGATAGGCTTTGGGGTTGTAGAAGACGGGCAAAAGACGATCACTCAGCTCATGGCTATGTACGACATGAACGCTCAGATCAAACAAACTTCTTCAATGGTGGAAATTCAAAGCATGTCACTTTAGCTAATAGCTCCCAATAATCAAAAGCATCACAATTTCAACAACAACGAGGGAAACATGATCAAAGGAAGCTTTTTGAAGATTTCAACATCCCAAACTGAAACATCAATAAAATAGTAACATAATGTTTATGCAAGAAAATAGTAGTTTCAAGTTCTTAACTTCCTCATTTGACACAACCCAAAACAACAACAATAAAACAAATTTCGGTATGTGTTAGATTCTACGCCTTTTGATCTCGCATCATTCGACGATAGAAACGATAAGCAAGTAGTAGGAATGGAAGTTTTGACGAAGTAATAAGATGTGTCGCACTACAAAAAAACACGCCATTTCCAACGGATGTGGTAATGGATCTGTCTGTTGATAAGAAATGGCAACGGATTATAACAGCTTTACGAGAACTTTCAACGGGCATACATCCGCTGCAATCTGTTACAAATGTCAACGGACGTTTAACAGTTACCATCTGTTGCCCCGTTCGTTGCAATCCATCGTAATTTTTAACGGAATGTTAACGGATATCTTTCATTGGCGATGTCCGTTGGAAACCCGTTAGAACCCCGGAAAAAAATATTTCAACGGGCATCCATTGTAATTTTAACGGATGCCTGTAAAAAATGCAACGGATGCCCGATGAAATTGTTAATTTTGAGATTTACCGGTGGAAATAAATTCACGTGAACTTGCAACGGCCATTCGTTGGGGTTTCCAACGGATGTTTGTTGAAAATTACACTATAAACCGAAGATTGCATCAAACCATCAATAACAAACATATTTTCAACAAAATGTCGTGTTCTTCAAATAGAGATATATATAGATCAAGAGAGTGGATATATAGAAGAAACGATCCTATAACCGAAAATATTACACAAGAATTCTTACACGGATTGGAGCAATTCATGAGTTTTGAATCGATGCAACCTTTGTTTCAAGAACGCTAGACAATGTTATGTCCATGCAAAAGATGCAAAAACATAAAGAATCGAAGTCAAAAAAATGTTTGCAAACATCTTTACAAGGTGGGTTTCGTTGAGAATTACGAAATTTGGTTTTTTCACGGCGAAAACTGTGGCGTTAGAGATATTGTGCAAGATACACAAGTAGAAAGAAATGAAGAAGTTATTTATGAAGCATCAATGCCCAATCGATATATGGAAATTGTGTCAGATGCTTTTCCTTGAGTTGTTAATGAACAAACGCATGAAGAGATGCCGAACATCGATGCACGTCGATTCTTCAACCTATTGGATTCGGTGCAACAACCTATATATGAAGGTTATCGTGAAGATCAGTCTCGTTTATCTTTATCTTCAAGATTGATAAATATAAAAACAGACTACAATGTTGCTGAAAATTGCATGGATTCATTTTCCAAAACCATGTATGAATATTTACCGGAAAATAATCGAGCTCCCGAGACATACTACAAAACAAAGAATGTGTTAAAAGATTTGGGAATACCACATGAGAAGATTGTTGTTTGTAGAAACATTTGCATGTGTTTTGGGAAAGTGATAAAGACTTGTTGGAATGCAAGTTTTGCGGTGCAAGCAGATTTCGGCAAAAAAAAAAAAAACCATCTTCACGTAAATATATACCATACAAGAAAATATTCTATATGCTTGTAGCAAATAGGTTGAGAAGGTTATTTGAATCGAAAAAACCGCCGCGGCAATGAGATGGCACACAGAACACTCGACGCCGAAGGTATAATGCAACATCCATCGGATGGTAAGGCTTGGAAAGATTTCAATGAAATATTTTCCGAGTTCGTGTACGAAAGAAGAAATGTTTATCTTTGCCTGTGCACGGATGGTTTTAGTCCATATGGACAATCTGGAAGTCAATATTCTCTGTGGCTGGTGATTTTGTCTCCGTTTAATTTATCTCTCGAGATGTATTTGAAAAGAGAGGTAATATTTCTTACGTTACTGATTCTAGGATCAGAACATCCGAAGAAAAGTTTAGAAGTCTTTTTGTAACCCTTAATTCATGAATTAAGACATTTATGGAACGAAGGAATTCTTGCTTATGACGTCAATACGAAGAAAAATTTCACATTGAAAGCGGTCTTGTTGTGGACAATTAGCGATTTTCCTGCCTATGGAATGTTATCTGGATGGAGCACGCACGGAAGATTGGCATGTCCATATTGTATGGAGGATACAGATTCATTTCGACTAGTACATGGTAAGAAACCATGTTGGTTTGATTGTCATAGAAGATTTCTTCCTCATGGGCATATTCTGCGGAAAGATAAAAAACATTTTCGAAAGAACGTGGTACAAAAAGAAGAAGCACCATGCATGCAAACCGGAACACACATCCTTTATGAAAGATTAAACACAATGGGTGATTTACAAGAATCGGTAGAACGCGGTGGAGATCGTGGGCATCGTAAACCAAAAGGCCAAGGTGAATGGCATAACTGGTATAACCGTAGAATCTTTTGGGAACTACCATATTGGAAATCATTAATATTACGTCATAATTTAGATATTATACATATCAAAAAGAACATTTTCGATGGCATCATCAATACTGTTTTGAATATGGCGGATAAAATTAAGGATAATATACAATCAAGAAAATATTTGAAGATAATATGTCGACGATCTGAGTTAGAATTAAGAGATGGAAGGTCATCTGTCTCAGTATTCAGAATGTCTGGTCCAACGAAAACGACATTATTAAAGTGGCTAAAAGAAGACGTTAAGTTTCTAGATGGATATACATCGAAAATTACTCGGTATGTGGATATTGTTGTTCAAGGCTGATCGGGTTGAAAAGTCACGATTGTCACGTTTTCATGCAGTGACTTGATCATCTCGTTTTCATACGTATTTCTTGCATGGTTTTAGAGATGTTTACGATACAGATGCGATGTTTTACGTATGATTTTGTATCCGTTTTACTTGTTTTTGTGTTTTCATGTTCTTACAGGTTTTACGCGTATTCGGTTCATTTTGGAGCTAAAGGACGTGCACGAGATAAAGTACAAACATCGAGGATCATCACGGGACAAAAGGGACGAGAATCGGCAAGGAATAGCGACTACCCGCGCGGGTAACTCCCTAGCCCGAGCGGGCATTTGTTATGGTGATTTTGTCCAGCAAATTGAGCACGAGTCGGGCAAGAAATACCACGCCCGAGCCTTAACCCGAGCGGGCAGCACTTCAGCCCGAGCGGGAAGCACTTCAGCCCGAGCGGGCAGCACCTCAGCCCGAGCGGGCTACGTCTTTTCCCATCGCGTTCTTGCGCGATCTTCCGTGCCGTACCCGAGCGGGTCAGTTACCCTGCCCGCGCGGGTCGCGTCCGTCACCTGCAACTCCATATAAGTTAATTTGACTTAAAACAAATGGGAATTTATTGGGGACTTATACAATAAGGAAAACGCCTTTAGAGAAGAGGAATAAGTGATATTTCGCTGGAATGAAGTAATGGAAACGTCATCCAACTTATTCAAGAATGGAAACTCATAAAAAGACAACAATCGGTGGCTGCTGCAACATAAGGAATAACTGAACGTCCAGAAGGAAAGGGAGGGAGAAAAGGAAAGAAAAGAGGAAGGAAAGAAGAAGAGATGAGTGAGAGGTCGAGCTCATTCACTTAGTTTTTCGGTTCTTGATCAAGGAGAGAGAGTAGAGAGAAGAAGGAGGTTCTTGCGAAGGAGACTTACAAGGAGCATTGGAGATCAACCCGACACTTCGATTTCGTTTGGTTTTCATGTTCCTTAGACCTTCTATTTCGTTTATGTTTGTTTACGGACGCATGAGCGAGTAGTTTGTTTATTCTAGGAGAAAGGATTAGCCATGGTTATCCTAGAAACACTTTTGATTTATCTTTGAATGTATCTTCCCGTTTTCGTTTATCTATTCTTTATCTGAGTGCTTAAATGACTTGTGTTTATGAAGGCTAAGTAAATGCATGTGTTAGGGGTTAGGAGAAGGACCGAAAGGAGAATTCTAGTCCTAGAAGATCAGGTTTAGAACGACCGAGGTTAGGCCACGAAAGTAGGGTGGCAGTGATTGAGGGTAAAACGGATGAATCACATGTCTTATGGATTTAGTTCAAGGTGTCAGCCATGAAAGTAGGGGATAACTTGGCTAGATCACGTGTCTATGCCTCGAGAGAGGGTAGATATCATATTAGGATCGTTTACCTTAGATAACTTGACTAGGATTGCATGATAGATAGGTTGATTGTTGGTTTCGGTAGTCTTGTGGTGAAACTGGTTTCCTGGAACGTTTGTCTCATTCTTAAGAACTAGATTGTTTATTAGTTTTTAGTATTTCATTCTGAAAACCATATTTCGTTCGTTATCAAGTTTGATTCGTAGTTTGAGTTTAGGTTGTGTTGCGTAGTCCCCGTGGGATCGACACCTGAAGTACTACACACGTGTCGTGCACTTGCGGGTAGTTTAGGTTATTTGTTTAACTTTGATAACACATCACGACTCATTCCAATTGCATTTGCTAAGCTATTACCACAGAATGTTCACGATGTGCTATGTGGAATCAGCATATTTTTCAGAGATATATGTTCAAGGAATTTAAAAAGGGATGACTTGGAATTAATAAAAAACAATATCTCTCAAGTATTATTTGCATTGGAAAAAGTTTTTTCGCCTTCATTGTTCGATGTCGTGGAGCATTTGCCAATACATTCATCAGATGAGACAATACTCAATGGGCCAGTTCAATTCAAATGGATGTATCCTTTCGAAAGGTTTTTCTTTCATTTAAAGAAAAAAGCAAAAACCAAAGCAGCGGTCGAAGGATCTATTTTCAAACAATACTTGCTGGAAGAAATACATATTTCAGCACATTTTATTTCGAGTCGCATATTCTGACGAAAGAACGACGTGCAGCGGATGATCACACAAACTATCTGTATCAATATAATCCGCAGTTTGGCATAATCTCTGAAATGTTTATACCGATTGGACGTATAGAAGGTAAATCCGAGGAATTTTGGTTAACACTAGAGGAGTATAATCACATCCACACATATATACTACTAAATTGTCAAGAGTTTTTACCGTTCGAAAGGTACAAAACAATATTATTCAATCTTTTAAATTTATATGTACATATACAATATTAACGTATATTCATTATACATGACATTTAATGAAGAAGTAGTTGGTACATATCCTTATCTAAACGCAAATGAACTCACAGACATGAAAGTTCAACATTATGGCTCGTGGTTGAGAGACTACGTAAGTACTCGTGTACATATATATTAAAATTAATTGCATTTATTATAAAGTATTCATTCGCTTTTATTATAAGTACAAGTGAAATGTTCTGATGAAAGACTTCCTACGTGGTTAAAAGATTTGGCTAATGGTCCTACACGAAATGTTATGGTTGGCCAATCTTGTTTACTCGCGGCTACACGTTCCACACGTACGAACACAGAAAATATAGAAGCACATACAATTATGGCGTTTGCGTTAATAGTGAAATATGGGGTGATATCTTCTACGACATTTTGCACCATATCCTATAAGCGGAATACCTCGGTCTCGTTGGGTTGAAGATGATGCTTTTTAAATGTCAATGGTTCGACCCAACCGTAGGACGTGGAATACGAAAAAAACCGATGGGGGGGGGGATTAACATCAATCCAGTAAGACAATATGGTAAGTATGATCAATTCATCACAATAGATAAAGCAGATCAAGTATGTTACATGCAATATCCAACAACATTGAAGCATCGAAGAGAGGAGTGGTGGGCTGTAGTAAAGATCAAGCCACGAGGGATCATAAACTCAGATGATAAAGAAGATCCGTTGCAGCCCGATCATCCGCAGCCGATTCGTTTAATTGATACAGATCGCGAGGAGATTCTCATAAGAACTGACATAGACGGAGAATTTATACGCGATTATGAAGATGTTGAACCGGAAGATGTTGAAGATGAAAACGATGATGAATTGAATGAACAATCGAAGGAAGACTCGCTAATCGATGAATCTACTGAAGAAGAAATGTAAATACAATAATGTGTATGATGTTTAATAATGTAGATGATGTGCAATGTAAATGATGTGTAATAATGTAGATGATGTGCAATGTAAATGATGTGTAATAATGTAGATGATGTGTAATCAAACAATCGAAATATTAATACAACCGAAGAATATATAAATGATGTTTAATATTTTTAGAACTTCATATGATCTAATACCGACGGGCGTCTATTGGAAATATTAACGGATACCCGTTGGAACATGAAATTACCTCCGAAAATTAGACAAAATTTCTAAGTTTTCCATAATTCTAACGAGCATCCGTTGGAATATTGTAACGGATATCCGTTACAACGATACCAACGGGCATCCATATGAAATATTAACGGATGCCCGTTGGAAAACGAAATCGCCTTCGGCACTTGAAAAAAATTTCTAAGTTTTCTATAATTCTAATGGGCATCTGTTGGAAAATTGTAACGGAAATCCGTTACAAATATACTAACGGGCATCTGTTGGAAATATTAATGGATGCCCATTAGAATTTTTTTAACGGACGTCCGTTACACTTTGCAACGGATGCCCGTTGAAAATTTGTGCATATAAACCGTTGAACAGTTTCATTTTCAACACAAATAAAAACTTCAAAATCCTCTCAAATACTCCATGTCACACACAAAATCACATTTACAAACACTAAACATGAAAATGAGGGCTAGACGATTCATAGGTTTGGGAGATATGTTGGCCGGTTCAGCGGGAGTTCCTCCCCCGCCTCCACCGCCACCATATCGCCCTCGTTCACCAATATTGGCACCGTCGATATTTGATGAAGAGGACGATATGGAAGATATCGATTCCTTAGTCGATAATTTTGGTGGGCGTCCCACCCTTCAAATTATCGATCTCGATCGTCCTGCCGGGATGCTATGGTAAAAAAAATTTATTATTTGCATTTATATTGTTGTAATTTATAAATATTATCAAAATTTTTAATTTTAATTTGAAGTTTTGACGTGGATGATGTGCTAAAACATACGAACAACGGTATCATCCAAGGATCCTTACAGGAACAACTATATTATTCTTGGCAAGTTACATTAGAAGTGATACGCCATCGATGGTGGTGCACTTTTATCGTAAGTTTTTAAATTACATTTTATTTAAAATGGTTAGTTATACATGTTATAAACTAACACATTTTAAATTATTTTGCAATGCGCATAAAGATGGTGGAGGAAGGATACGACACACATCTACACGACATGGGTGCGTGACATGCAGGCTCGGATGCACTTAATGATGAACAACGCCAAGCGCAACTACTACACCAAAAATCTCAAACCGACATGGGCAACGAACGAGGTCTTCAAGGCTAAGAGAAAGAAGGCCCAAAAATGTCGTTACGACTAGAAGGTTACCGTAGATGGTCCGCATCGCCATACTTTGGGATCAAAATCATTTCCGAAGAGGAAACAAGAATTGGTAAATTAATTTATTATTATTCAAATTTTTGGTTTTTACAATATTTATCTAATTAAGTTTATTATATCACAGATGCAACGGATAGGAAGAGAACCGACTCTTCTTGAACTGGTATTGGAAACCCACGCCAAGAAGAAGCCGGGCGTCGGGGAAGAGATCGACGAACCCGAACTCGTCGATCCTCGAGCAGAAAGAACCGTGAAAGCTGTGATGGAGAAGATCACATAACAATCACAAGCTTGTTGTTCAACTCCCGACGAGCTAAGTCCTTTACAAAAGGACAAAATTTATTTAGAGGTAAAAACTTATTCTTTTATCTTTCGATTATTAATAAAATATTTTGTAAAAATCTAACTCTAATTTTGTTTGTCTTGTAGTCGGTTAGACTAATTTATTATTATTCAAATTTTTGGTTTTTACAATATTTATCTAATTAAGTTTATTATATCACAGATGCAACGGATAGGAAGAGAACCGACTCTTCTTGAACTGGTATTGGAAACCCACGCCAAGAAGAAGCCGGGCGTCGGGGAAGAGATCGACGAACCCGAACTCGTCGATCCTCGAGCAGAAAGAACCGTGAAAGCTGTGATGGAGAAGATCACATAACAATCACAAGCTTGTTGTTCAACTCCCGACGAGCTAAGTCCTTTACAAAAGGACAAAATTTATTTAGAGGTAAAAACTTATTCTTTTATCTTTCGATTATTAATAAAATATTTTGTAAAAATCTAACTCTAATTTTGTTTGTCTTGTAGTCGGTTAGACTGTATAAGGGGCATCTATACAGTCTCGGGGCACTTCAAAAAGATATCGTCGAGGACGCCACGAAGGCAGTCCAAGAGAGCTACACGCAACAACGGCGTATCAAGGATCTCGAAGCACAACTTAGAGAAACTCAAGCCCAAGTGGTGCAATTAAACTCCCAAATATAACAGTTAGAGAGCGTCATAGAGTTGTTATCTGGCTAGGTGAGGGGATCAATGCCGCGGCAAGAAGCGGGTCTCGATTCGGATGCAACACCGTCTAGAGGTGCTGGTGACTTGGGAGATGATATCGGCCCAACCAATTTAAATAAAATATAATAGAATTAGTTTTAATATTTTTGTAAACAATTTTATTATTTTAATTAAAATTTTTTTTGTATAAATTATTTTTATTATTTTATTTTTTTAACAAATTTCAACGGATGCCCGTTGCAATTTCTAACGGGCATCTGTTGGACGCTATTTTCCTGCCAAACACCAACGGTCATCTGTTTCCATTTTCCGCCAATTTGTAATGGATGCCCGTTGCCCTTTCCCGCTAGTTTCCAACGGATGCCCGTTGAAAATTTTAAAATCCCGCTCTTTTTTCCGCCTCGATGGCAACGGACGTCCATGAAAACTTTTTAACGGACATCCGTTACAAATTTTCAACGACCTTCCGTTGCAATTTTGTAACGGGCACCCTTTACAAATCATTTAAACGGGCGTCTGTTACAAATTTTCAATGGCTTCATCCATTGGTTGTCCCGTTACAAATTTGTAATGGATCCCGATTTGCAACGAGCGATTCCCAACGACCTCGGATCTGTTGCTGCCCATTGAGAAACACTATTTCCAACAAATTTAAGGTGATGAATTTGTCCGTTGGAAAACGTCTGTTTGTTTTTTTGTAGTGTCGTTATGGTTATGAAGTAGGTTGTATATGTAAAATATCGCTATATGTAATTTTGTAATCAATTGATATTTGTCTTGTCTTGTAATAAACTCTTAAACACAATCTGTGATGTCAGTTGGTAATCTCACCTTCCCTAGAATCTTAGTGGTTTGTCTAATGTTATCTATGTTGGATAATTCTTTATACACATTATCATTATTTTCTAAAATTTATTTGTTAGTTGGTTTAGGTAGTGGTGAGTGGGTCATTTACTTTATTGTAATTTTTTTTCTATAAAAATTGCAATAAAATGGAATGGAAATATACAACTTCAAACATCAATATTTTGTGTTTTTCTGTCTATCCTTCTCTTAAAAAACTGTTATTTCCATCAAGTGGTATTAGAGCGTGTGTAATCAATCTATTGTGCAATATCACCGATCACATACAACGATAAAACATCAAAGTGTCCCATAAATGCATGACGACATTGACAATCTCTTTCTCCACCTCCACGTCGTGGTTGACATCGAGATGATGACAACAACAAGGTGCAAAAGGTGGTTAAAAATGTGGGTGGTGCGATATTTCCAATGCTCACGACGACTAGTTATGGGGATTAGTCATTAATGATGAAGGTGATGCTCCGAGCACGTCGAATTTGGGCAACCATCAAGGTTGACACCGAATATTAGCAAGAAGATCAGATGGAACTTTAAGCACTTCTGTGCAAAATTTAATCGGTGATAATCTCTTCGCTCGTTGTGAAGAAGAATGCGAAAGAGGCTTAGAAAGCGGTTGAGTCTATTCGTGTCACCTATGATCTAGCATGTAAGGCTAGTGCATAGATGGTGCGCGAGGAACACATGATAATTGTTTTTCTTGATGATGAGACGGTGGATGACTTTGTCATGCTTCTCTCCGCCATAATGTATCAGTTAGCCAATCGTGAAGACCTAGAAGCGCCGTACAAGGTGGTCGATAAGTACTTACAAATTGTCTCATCCAGATTAAGGCAGGCAGATCACACTTTCCATTGAAACTTTATTGGATCTATCCATTTTTTCTTTGGCCGAGGTAACTGGAAGGTTGAATGTTGCAAAAGAACAGTTTTTAGCCGTTGGAGCCCACATTAGGGGCATGAGGTAAACATTACCTCACTGAAAAGAAATGGGTGCACGGATGAAGAAGTGACAACAAGGAGAGTGTTTCGTTGGAGGCTCTAAGTTGGGGAAACATCATAAAAACAACGACTTCGTAAATCTGTATTTGATGGTAGACATGGTTCAAGCGAGAACTAAGATAGATCAAAAGATAATTGTCAAAATTATGGTAAGATGGGTCATTGGACTAGGGACTATCGCTCTAAGCCTAAAATTGAAGATGTACATATGACCCACAAGGATGACAACGAGCCCATGATCTTTATCTCCAAGGCATATGAGACCACGTTAAACTCACCCACATCATTGCTTAGACCGTTAGGATTGCCACCACAACATAAACGGTATATCCATTTTGTCAAGATGAAGGTTACTGGCTATCTTAATTGTGTGGAGAAGTGCAAAGGACACATGACATGTGTACACACTGTATTTTCTGGATTCGACTAATCAATGGTTGGAACCGTTAAGTTTGGAGATGGATCTTTTTTCAAGATCTAAGGATGAGGTAAAATCCTATTCTCATGCAAGAACAACGAGTATCATGCACAAACAGGAGTCTACTACATTACCCGTCCACCACGAACCTGATCAGTGGGAGAAGTTGGATGACTCTAGATCCCAGGTGATCATCAACGAGGGCATTTTGACAATCTACCTCATTATTACATGATTGGTGTGATTGACAATCAGAAGCTCTAAGGAATAATGGAAATGACATGCAAGATACTACCACATTAGTTTTAAGGCACTACGTAAGCTCACATAATACAAAATAGTGCAAGGGTCATCACATATTGGTCAAGTTGAACAAGTGTGTGACAATTGTCTTGCAGGGAAGCAAAGGCGAAACTTGTTTCAAGAAAAGGCGCAAAAACACGTGGTAGACATTTGTCAATCTTGCCCATGGTAATCTATACGGGCCCATCACACCGATGACACCGAGCAAGAATCAATACTTTCTACTGCTCATAGATGACTTCGGTAGTTACATGTGGCTCACTCTTCTCAAAAGGAAAGACCCAACTCTAGCGATAATTAGGAAGTTACAAACTACGATAGAGGTTGAATCGGGACAAAAGCTCAAGGTGTTTCACATTGAACGTGGATGCGAGTTTACATCACTGGATTTTAGAGAATATTGCACCCAGAAGCAGGCCATCAAAAATTCATGGTCCGTTACTTGCCACAACAAAATGGAGTCGTTGAATGATACAACCAGACCATAGTTGTCATTTCTTGGTGCATGTTGAAGGCTGAAGGTCTTCCACGAGTTTTCTAGGATGAGGCTGTGACCACTGCAATCTTTATCCTCAATCGCGTCCTAACACATAATCTTGATGAAAAGATATCATAAGAGGTTTGACATGGTACGAACCGATATACCGGGTGTTAGACCCAGTCAACAAACAGATGCATCTGACCCGTGATTTTGCCTTTGATGAAGTGACTCAATAAGATTGAAAGGTCCATGATAAGGGTGGCACTATCATTTCAATGAACCATTTAGTATCGAGTATATCACTACGAGTGAACCAACAGACCTAAGAGAAATGATTCAAGAGTCCCCTCGAACCCTCGAACTCTTGATGTAGCACTAGAGGAAGTGAAGGTTGCGTCGCCCACAGACAAACACTGAATCAAGCCTTGATGCAGATCATGATGATGCACCTCTTTGTTTTTACATGATCAAAAACATCCTCATACCATCATCACCATGGAATTTCTTACGATTGTTGTTGGTCTTAGCAGCGAGCGAAGGATAGAAAATCTATCACATGGATGTCAAGAGTGTATTCCTCAATGGCATGCTAAAAAAGGAGGTGTATGTGATACAACCACTAGGGTTCATCATCAATAACCCCAAAGAGAAGGTCTTGCGCGCGCATAAGATTTCTTATGGGCTTTGACAAGCACAAAAAATGTGGAAAGTCAAGTTAGATGCAACTCTACCGTCTACGTTGATGACTTGATAATCATCGGGTATAAAAAAGTTTGTTCCAAATAAGCGATCTCGGGCTATTGACCTACTATCTTGGGCTTGAGGTCTGTCAAAGTGCAATAGAAACCATATACTACTAGTCAGATATATGGAGAAATTTTTGGAGAGATGTGGCATTAGCAACTACAACCATGCAAGGTGCCTATGGAAGCACATTTGAAGCTTAACAATGAATGTTTTAGTCCATTGGTCGAAACCACCGAATATCAAAGTAT
The DNA here is from genome assembly GCA_036759665.1 of Gynandropsis gynandra. Lineage (NCBI taxonomy): Eukaryota > Viridiplantae > Streptophyta > Magnoliopsida > Brassicales > Cleomaceae > Gynandropsis > Gynandropsis gynandra. The sequence goes on from CM071867.1 coordinate 16,509,669, forward strand.
AGTTGGTAGACTTTGGTACCTTGTGAACACGCGACCAAACCTTTCATATGCGGTAGGATACGTGAATCGATTCATGGAGAAGCCAGACTAAGATCATACGTCGAAAACCTTTCATATGTTATGGTACATTTCTGGGATACACAACTATGGGATGTTATATGGAAAGAAGTGTGACGGTCAACCACGTCTGTTTTGATTCAGTGAGAATGACATGATTGTGACATCGATACATGAAAGAACACGATCGATATCTTCTACTTACATGGTGATAGCCCCTCACCTGACAGTCGGTGAAGTAGAAAATGACAGCTTTGTCCTCATGTGAGGCATAATATATCACTGCATCAGTCACAACTTGTCAAGGCATCTGGTTAGCTCGAGTCTAGAGTGATTTTCTTGGCTCGAAACCTCAAATGTCGAAGATTACGGTGGCTAACAAGTCTGTTATCGTGTTTCACAAGAACCCCATCTTTCACAAGCAGAACACACACATCAACACTCGGTTTCACTTAATTCGAAAGTGCGTTGAAGACGACAAGATCGTCCTCGAGTATACCTCTACACAAGACCAACTCGTGGACATACTCACAAAGCTATTCAAACGTGTCAGATTTCAAGAACTACGTGTAAGAATTGACATCGTTGATATTTCAGGAAAACATGACAAGAATTAAGAGCAAATGTTGGATAATTCTTTATACATATTATCTTTTTTTTCTTAACTTTATTTGTTAGTGGGTTTTGGTAGTGGTATGAGTGGATCATTTACTTCCATTGTATTTTTGTCATATAAATTCCAATGAAATGAAATGAAAATCCATACCTTCAAACATCAAACTTTTGTATTTTTTTTCCTATCATTCTCTTAGAAAACTATTATTTCTAACAACCTACATGGAAATTGTATTAGGACTTGCATTAATTGATGTAACATTTTTACAGGGTGTTGAATGGGTAAGACAACCCAACGTAGTCCACTATGATTAGGCTAATTTTTATGTCACCCTAATTCATACTTAATATGGGTTAAACTTTCTTGAATTTTTTATATCAAAGGAACCACCAAAACCCATGAATCAAATGCATTGATACGGTGATCTCAGTTTTTTTTTTTAAATGACATGTTTGTCATAGATAAGTACAATATAAATTTAAGAAGTTTGTTAATATAGTTAAAAAAAATATATTTATAGAGAATTATGTCAAGTCATAATTACTATACATGCTAATATTTTGATTTAAATTATATTTCGTTTGGACTATTTTCTTAATTGTCGTATATACTCAAAATTTATGTGAGATTCTTAAGAGGCGGAATATCAGATATACCCTCGTAGGGCTAAAACGCTTCAAAAATACCCTTCCCTAAAATAATTATTTAATCGGAAAAAAAAACTGGAGAAAAGACAAAATGATCAATAAAAATTTATTGGTTTCATTTTGGTAATATTTTTACCGAATGCAATCTTTTTAAAATATACATTTATACTCGGAAATTCAAATTGAAAGTTTAGTTGTTTGTTTTAAAGTAAAATGAAAGAAGTATACATCAAATTAAAATTGAGCTACTGTCATTATTCATCCGATTGAAACATGAAAACATATTCTACAGCCTTTATCATTCGGATCGTTTTTCATATTTTTTCATTTGTTTCACTAAATACATTTTGTTTTATTCCAACATAAAAATTCATTTTCACGTCTTGATTTGTCCAAAAATCTTATAATTTGTAATACTCCTATTCAAACCTTCAGCAACATTACTACTACATCATACAAAGTTTTTTTTTCCCATGAGATAACCATATAAAGTAATTGGGAGTAAAATCTCTTAAATAAAAATAATTTCTCAGAGTTCTTTTGTTCAATTTTTCTTGCATTTGACATATGATCAAACCATCTTATTGGTTTCATTGTAAACTTGTTGATTTCTCTCCAACATCATGAACAATGTGACGTCTTCCATAAACTCATTCAAGACACCTTTAGTTTTTGGATCAATTCTTTTGTACATTCATTGCTTGAAATTAAAATATTTGATATTTTCAATGATGTCACTATAATATAAAATAAGAACATTATATAAAATTTAATGTATGATAATTTTATGTTGAAAATAAAAGAGGGTACAATGTGAGTTACATATGCAATTCTTTGGGCAGATTAGGGACGAACTTGGATGTATCAGGGACCAAGCTGAGGACATCATAAAATCGTAAAAAAATTACAGATAATCATATGTAAATTATCCAAAATTACATATAGATTCCAAACGTGCTTCATTCTCATCTATAAGTTTTGGACGGTTTGACTTTTCGTTCGAAAACTATCAGTAATTTCTAGACGTTTGAGTCATTCATAAATTTTCAGACAGATTAGAAATATTCTGCATTGTCTATTTGTAATCCATCCGGATTACGTAGATTTCTAGTGGTGCATAATTTCTTTAAATAAAATTAACATATGAGTTGCTCAATGCCATATACATTCTTTTGTAATCTCTTATATTTGTGTAAACAAAATGGGTCATTAGCTCCGAATTTGGGGGCGATTCACGAAAATTTTTGAGGATTTCTTAGTTTTAATGTTTCACGTTTTTGTTTATGTTTGTTATCCGAATGGTCATTTTGGTGTTTTTTATTTGCTGTAACCCAACAATGTACTAACTCGATTCCTCAACCTGGTTCGCCACCTCGATTCTGGCCTAATGGATTTGCTAAACACGACGCGATTTTGCTGACTTAGTTGTTGCCATGTTCGTCGGAGTCAAGTTTTGGGCACCATATCAATGTTCAAGTAATGGACGTTATTTGTTTCGTCGATTCTACGTATCGGGGAGAGGTTCCGAAAAGTAATATTAAAGTTCGAACCTTTAAAGATGATGTTATGTTCGTTAAAAAAAGATTTGTATATTTTACTAAATTTAGGAAAGAATGGAAAGAACATAAATTATCTAAAAAATTAAAGCAATTTAGTATGATTTTAATTACTTCCATTTTTTACTTTTTATTTAAATTTTATATTTTTAATATAAAAAATAGTTTTACAATATATTATATCTCCCCAGTATTTAGAAAGAAAAAAATATCTTAAAATTACTTAATCATTCGAAACCATGCAGTTATACGGCAATTTTAATCAAACATTCGTTATTTCACCAAATTATAGAAAAAAAAAACAAATAATTTTATCATGGTCAATCCACATTAAATCATTTTTAAATGGCGGAATATCAGAAATACCCTTATAGGGCTAAACCATTTCAAAAATACCCTTCCCCAAAATAATTATTAAATCCGAAAAATAAAAACTGAAGAAAAGACAAATTTGCCCTTAATGTTCGAACGTGGAAAAATGGAAGTTCGGCAGTTTTTCGACGTGAAAAACTGCCGAAAACGAGAAAGCCGAACAGTTTTTCGCCGTGAAACCTGCTTAAAAGTTGATAGCAAGAAAGAAATAAGTGATTTCGAACTTGAGAGGGAACGATTTGAAGTTGGCGAACGATTTGAAGTTGGCGAGAAGGAAAATGGCTAGAATCAGCAGCATCACTAGCGAAGAGAGCACGAGTCAATCTTCAATGGCGTCAATAAGTGTAAGTAGTTCGATTTCTAGGGTTTTGCAAGCTTTCGAGTCACAAAATAGTTTATTGATTTGAAATGGGTGAGTGTCAGTGTCAGTGAGTCGGTTAGGTCGCAAGGGTCACAGGAGTTGCATGAACATCTTCGACTCCGTGAGTCGGTTGAGTAGCAAGGGTCACAGTAGTTT
>CM071867.1:16520742-16533719 GCA_036759665.1 Gynandropsis gynandra
TTATGTGGTCGCATGAGATGTCCATGGGTAATGTTTGGTCGCATGAGTCGTCCATAGGTCATATGTGGTCATATTGGGTTGCATGAGTCGTACAAGGGTATTATGTTGGGCACATGAGACGTCCCTGGGTCATGTTTGGTCGCATGAGTCGTCCATGGGTCATATGTGGTCGCATGAGTCGTCCATGGGTCATATGTGGTCGCATGAGTCATCCATGGGTCATATGTGGTCATATAGGGTCGCATGAGTCGTACAAGGGTCTTATGTGTTCACATTAGATGTCCAAGGGTCATATTTAGTCGCACGAGTCGTCCATGGGTAATGTTTGGTCGCATGAGTCGTCCATGGGTCATATGTGTGGTCGCATGAGTCGTACCCGTTTAAACCTGATTATAATTTAATCCGATTGAGCGTCGCATAACGGGTCATATTGGGTCATAATCTTACGAACAATAGATGCAAAATAAGACATTTTCAACGTTTAAATATTGATTACATAAGGTCTCAAAGGTTACAAAGGTCACAAGAGTTACATAAGGTTACATAAGGTCTCAAAGGTCACAACGGTTAAAAAAGGAAAGAAAAAAGTTGAAGAAAAAGAAAAAGGAAGTTCGAGAAAGAAGAAAGCAAAGGCAAAAAGAAGTTCAAGAAAAAAATGTAAGTACTTGTGTGTATCTGCATACAGACTGAGTCCGACGATTACCAAGACATTGAGTAACAAATAGACAGCACGATGCCCTGGGTCGACCATGTGACCTTAACGGTCACAAAGGTAACAAGGATTTTTCAGAGAATTTAGGGTTAGATGTTAGAAATCGCCCTTTTGAGAGAATGAAAGACTCAAAACAAGAGATGATTTGGTGCTTGTTGTAGCTTTACGGTTTTTTCTCCTCTATTTATAACAAAAATACATGGACTCCTAAAATCCAGAAAGACAATAATTACAAAGAATGACTAAGGTGCATGTATTGACACATTAAAGAACCTTTAATATAGGTCTTCAATGCGGCATTGGTAAAATAAAAAGCATAGCTAGAACCTGGAAAAAGCAGTAGTCTGACATTGAAAAGACTAGTCGAAAGGGTCGAAATGGTCGGAAGGGTCGCAATGGTCGGAAGGATCGCACGGGTCCAACATATTTTGATTTGAGCTGTACTTTCAAAATTTTATTCATATTATTTGTAAATAATTTGTAAATAATAAAGTAGTATCGCAGGGGTCCAAGGGTCGCACAAGGGCAAGGGTTGCAGGGGTCCAAAGGTCGTAGAGGAACAAGGGTCGCAGAAGAACAAGGGTCGCAGAGGGACAAGGGTCTCAAGGGTCCAAGGGTCGCAGAGGAACAAGGGTCGAAGAGGGACAAGGGTCGCAGGGGTTCAAGGGTCGCAGAGGAACAAGAGTCGCAGAGGGACAAGGGTCGTAGGGTCAAACTGGGTCGCTGGGTCGAATTGGGTCGTAAGATCGTAGGGGTATTTTGGGAACATCAACATTTATACGGATACTTTTGAAGTTAAAAATTTTTTCTTTTTCAGAAAAAGTATTTTTGAAATGTTTTAGCCCTACGAAGATATTTTTGAAGTTATCCCGGATATTTCATACCAATACGATAACTCTCCCTCCGTTCCATAAACCATTTTTTCGGTGATTGTCTTGGTCCTTCTTATCTAAGCTCTGATGAGATACACAATATGGATTCGTTTCTCTTCCCGTCGACTTCTTCAAATTGACGCCTCCGATTCCAATCGCTCTCCTCTTCTAGACCGATGTACAACGAAAGTACGGGTTCGTTTCTTTTTGTCTAAGCTCCGATAAGACACAGTATGGATTCGTTTCTCATCCTGTTGGCTCCTTTGCAACAACGTCTCGGGTTCCACCCTCGCCTCTCTTCTAGACCTATCTAGAATGAAAGTATGGATTCACTTCTTCTGGCTCTCCAAATCCTAGGCTACTCTCGATGCTTCGCAAGCGAATCTCGAAACTACTCCTCCACCTCCATTTTTCTTTGTCGTCGTCCTTCAAGGTTGAGCTCTTGCCGCTGTCGAATCGAACACATTAGCCTTCCTGTCTAACTTCGATAAGACACGATATGGATTCGTTTCTCCTCCTGTTGGCTCCTTCGCATCAACATCTCGGGTTCCACCCTCGTCTCTCTTCTAGACCTATCTAGAATGAAAGTATGGATTCACTTCTTCTGGCTCTCCAAATCCCAGGCTAGTCTCGATGCTTCGCAAGCGAACCTCAAAACTACTCCTCCACCTCCATTTTTCTTCGTCGTCGTCCTTCAAGGTTGAGCTCTCGCTGTTGTTGAATCGAACACGTTAGCCTTCATGTGTTTGCTCCGATAAGAAACATTATGAATTCATTTCTCCTCATGTTGGCTCCTTCACATCGAAGCGTCGGATTCCAATCGTGCCCCTTTTCTAGGCCGATCCGAAAGGAAAGCATGGATACGTGTTTTAAAAAGAATAAACAAGAACAAGTCGAGGTACATGTTTGGTTTCTTGCGACAATCTCTGTTTTGAACAAGAACATGACAGTTTGTCTAATAGGCAACCATTGGCAGTTTATCGGTATGTAATTCTGCATTATGTTATTTGCTCATGTTTTAATTCGATATCAAGTAGAAGTTATAACCCATATATAATTATCAGTTTTGAACAGGAACATGCAGCTTGTCCTAATAGGCAACCATTGACAGTTTATCGGTATGTAATTCTGCATTATGTCATTTTCTTTGAAAAGTTGACTTGCACAATTACACGTTTCATTTGTCACAATTGATTTATAATAAAATTATAGAACATTGTTGCATCATTTAAAGTTTTTGTAGCACTTGGTGGTCACTGGAGTAGATTCAAGACTTACGCAACGACACAAAGGACCGTGGAAATATAAGGGTTTGTTCTAACTTTTATCTTCAAGGTCTCGCTAAGCAATCGAAAATTCTCTTACAAAGGTTAGAACTTTGTCCCCATTGTAGTCCCAAAAAAAAGTTTCCAACTTTTGGAAAAATAGTATAAATTTTGAATAATAGAGTGTTATATCTACGAAAGAAGAGTCTGGTTAAGTGGTTGAAGGAGAACATATTAATATTGGGTCTTACATTCATCAAAATAGGTCAACGATTTCCTACCTATGTGGACATACACCCTCCCCTACGCGTGTTCCCGAGGCAAAGAATGACAAAATGGAGGTTCGTCTCTCGTTGCAACGGGCATCCGTTAAAATTTACAACGGATGTCTGTTGGAAAATTCTGTAGACTAGGGTAGGCATCATAACACTTTGCAACGGGCATCCGCTGCAAATTGTAACAGATGCCCGTTATAATTATTCTAATGGGCATCTGTTAGAAACTTGTACCGGATGCCCGTTACAATTTATAACGGATGCCCGTTAAAAAATGTAACGGTCATCCGTTAACCTTTCTTAACGGATGTCCGTTAGAATAATTATAACCAACGGAGTTCATACGCGAATTCGGGAAATATTTCATTGAAATATTTCCAAGCCTTACCATCTGATGGATGTTGCATTATACCTTCGGCCGTCGAGTGTTCTATGTGCCATCTCATTGTCTTCGATACTTCATATTTTTGCATCTTTTGCATGGACATAACCTTGTCCCGTGTTCTTGACAAAAAGGTTGCATCGATGCAAAACTCATGAATTGCTCCAATCCGTGTAAGAATTCTTGTGTAATCTCTTCGGTTATAGGATCTTTTCTTCTATATATCCACTCTCTCGATCTATATATGTCGATTTGAAGAAGGCAATATTTTTTTGAAAATATATTTCCTATTGATGGTTTGATGCTAAAACCTCGATTGTTATCATTACATAGTTTAAATTGCAACGAACATCCGTTGGAAACCTCAACGGATGACCGTTGCAAGTTCACGTGAATTTATTTCCACCGGCAAACCTCGAAATTAACAATTTCAACGGCTATCCGTTACGATTTCAAACGGGCATCCGTTACAATTTGCAACGGGTGTCCATTGGAATATATTTTCCGGTGTTCTAACGGGATTCCAACGGAGGAAGCCAACAGAATATATCCGTTAACATTACGTTAAAAGTTGCGACGGATTGCAATGGAAGTGGCAACAGATGATATCCATTACACGTCCGTTGAAGTTTGTAACGAATTGCAACGGATGCATGCCGTTGGAAGTTCTCGTATATCCGTTACAATCTGTTGCCATTTTTCATCAAAGAACGGATCCATTGCACCGTCCGTTGGAAACAACCTGTTTTTTTAGTGTTTTTGAACAAAATAAATGTGCAATCCTTGATTTGAATGTTTGATAATATGAACCAATAAATACAAGAAAAATCTCATCATTTATCGCCAACATGTAAATATATACATATTTCATTTGAAAATTGTTTGAACCCATGATTTCACAGTAGGTAAAATGTTAAAATGCTTAACAACATCAAAATCGAAATTAGATAATTTGTCCCTCAATTGCAACATTAAAATCAACAACCTGAAGAAAAAATACTAAAGAAAGTAATGGTTATAGCTTGGTCTGATGATAAGCATATCCATGGCTACAACTTAGTTTGGAGAAGCGATATGGACAGTCTGTTGGTTTTTGTTGCGTGTATGCTTATGGAAAATGGAGGAGTTCCTCCTTCTGCAACATCACAATCCTTCTCAAAGAAGATATCCATGTGATTAGCTCTGGATACAAGGATAAATCAGAATGGCTGAGATACTTCCTGATATTGCTCTAAAGATGAATTTCAATTTATGTTAGACACAACAAAAACAATTTGAAAAGAAATTTAGAACATAAAACTCAATAACTGATTGAAATAAATCATTAAGTATATTTTCAACCCTATCTCAACTATCTGGAAACTTAGCACTTTAACTTCATTGCATCTTCAATTAGCAAGTCTCCGAAGAATCCTACAACAAGATTTAAGCATCGGTTAATATGCATATCTCATATAAAAGTAGTGTTACAACCAATAAAATGAATTAAAATGCAAAGAAATTAATGGTTCCCAAGTAAACTTAAACTTCTTATCTACTACATAGACTTCCATTTGTTTTGTTCTATTGTTAAATGCCCTACACTGTATTTATCCCACACTTAAACCTACATATATCAACAGTTACAAATTTTAGCAATTATTTTTTCTTTACTACACCCTTGAATACACATTTACCACCATTTTTTGCCACTTCATATTCTATACGTCTAATACTTAGTCAAGCTACATCGGCTCTTTTCCCTTAAAAAAATAGCAAAGTAACCATCTGTAACATGCAAGATCTTTGTACAACAAAATAAAAATCTAATTATACCAACAACCAAAAATTACAGGCATGATTTTTCTTTATTGCAGCCTTGAATACACATTTATTATCATTTTGTTTTGGCACATCACATTCCATAGGTTTGCTATTTAAGTTACAACAATTTTTTTCCATTGAACAAATAACAAAGACTCTCAGAGTCATTCCTCAAGCAACTCATTTTCTCCATATTGTTTACTATGACTTCCTCATTTGCTTTAAAAATCACAAACACAACAATGCATACTACTTTCAACCAGCTTATAGTTGGTCGATCTTTGCAAAAGATTGGTTGTAGGGTATTTAATGTGTGGGAGGCTCACGATATGGAAAAAAGTGGGCCAAGTTATGTGGAACGAATTCTTATTGATCGATGAAAAGGTAATGACTTATTTTATCTTATTTTTTCCAACTCATACAAAGTCATCCCCCACCCCTCCCACATAATTCTATCAATTTTAGTCAAATTTATTGTACAATAGTATTAGTAGTGCTTTGTTTCCTTAGATCTAGGATAAGCTTACCGAAGGAAGTATTCTCCTGTTTGAAGAATTTGATGTTGTGCACAGCAGTGAAAATTTTAAACTATCTGATTCCAAAGTTTCGATTCACTTGACGAATAACTCTAGGCTGACGGGTTTTAGGGCTGACTCAATTACCATTGTGGAAGAGCTTTTTAGGCTAAAGACATATGAGGAGTTTCTGGCTTTGGAATACTAGAATCTCCAATTGCAAGGTATTTATTCAATATCCACATGATTCCTCAATTTAAGTAAAAAGCAACACCTTTTTTCACTAATATGTTTTTCCTATGTCAGATGTTATTGGACAGATTTCTACCATTAGAGACTCTCATTCAAATTTTTTCCTGTCTATCGAGCGTGTGATGTTGCGCCTCAAAATGGAAGGGTAAGCTATGGATCCTTATATAAAACTATGGTATCCCAATATATGTTATATGTTTCTAAGTTTTTATAACAAAAAAAAAAAGCTAGATGCATGGAAATTAATGTCACAGCTTGTGATACAAAGATGTAGAAGTGAGCTCAAAATTAGAGCAACTTAGTGTCAAACCTTTGGTATTGTTTGTGATCGGTGTCAATCCTAAAATCATTGGAGGTTAGATATGTGTTTATAGTTATTTTCATCACTTCCAATACATTCATGTCAACCTTTTTTTAAAACAATTAACAGATTCTATATGTTCTTCTCATATTACTTCATCAAATACAAAGCGACTAGGATAACATGTGCCATTTAAAAAAATATGTAGGAAATCTATATCTGAATACAACATCCTCAACATGATTTTATTTTAATCGTGAAATAGCCGTTGGAAGAGAATTCATCGATAGTTTACTCTCATTTTCCACAAAATTGTTTTGTCCCTTCTGCTATATAATTTATTTATTCGTGCATTAAAGAATGATTCATTTGTTTTTCCTTTTAAAAAGTGTTAAGGATGACCTCCCTAATGGTGCTAATAATGGTGTCATGGTTAACAATGGAGTTAAAATCGAAACACCTTCAATTTTGGACTTATTCAACTACATTACAAATTCGGATCATAAGGTACTATAAATCACTTTGGTTTGTATTTTCCTACTTAATCCTCTATCACTACGTCTAATGAAATTTGTTTCGACACTTCAAGAAGCTGATTTTTTATGCTTTGCTAATGTTCTTGATATTTCGCTTAACAATGGGTGGAGTTACATTGCATGTGGAAAATGTTCAAGAAAACATAAAAAACCACCAAATCTATTTCCTGCAGTTATTGCACTAATTCAAGCACTCCTCGAGTTACAAGGTTCAACTTGTCGTTATGTTTTTTGCTAAATAAAATTTCGTTTTAAAAGCTCAACTAATTTATCAATAATTAGCATCCTTGTATTGTTTTCATAAAATTTTAACATGCTAGGATTTAATTGGTTGTTGATGATGGAACGAATGTTGCATTTTGTTTTTGCATTTGACCGGGAGATCTCGAGGCTGACTAACACACTGGCTTTCAATTTTATTGGTTTAAAGGTATCAACTTCTAAATCTGTTTTGGTGAGATATATTTATTCATCTAATTTTATTTGTGGTTTTTACCCTTTTCAAAAAATATGGAGAGGGTGATGAAAACAAAGTGCCTAAATGTTTGCTTCAATTTGTGGAGAAAACTTTTACCTTTAATATCCGACTATCTTCTTATAATTTTACCCCAAATCATAGAACGTTCTCTGTGACACAAATGAGCCACGAAAACCCAAGTGATGACATAGAGGTAGAGGTAGTGGATGATTGCGATGAAGACTGCCCCACATCAACCATGAAAGGAGATCATGGAAAAAAGGTTCACCAAAACTTGAATGTTTTTTATGTTCCCTAATATGTCTGTTGGGTTATATTAAAGTTCGAACATTTTCATGGTGTTTCTATTTGATTCTACATTATTACCCTAAATTTTTCCTATTATCAGCAATGTTTTTTCAATAAATTGGATTTTTCTTAACCTAACAACACTTAGAAAAACATCTTATGGAATATGTGTTACCGTTCCTCATGGCTGTTCATTCCTAGTTGTTAACCATTGCAGTCCTTGTCAACCAAGCTTTCAACAACTCGGTTCTACACGTGGATGTCACCTTTAGTTATGGTTGACTGAAAATGGGATAACAATACACAAAATTAGCCAATGTAAAATATACCTTATTTGCAACAATAATTCTATAAATACTATTCACATGTTTTTATTATGGATTAGGGTATTAATGTACTAGAGAATATCACATTCCTTAACAACGGGGATGTTATAATTACAAATGGAAATTTTCTATAACATAGAAATAGAAAAAAATTTCGTTCCAACAAAGTACAAAGATGGCATGAAAAACAATCTTGTTACATCTTAAAATTCCTACCGCTAATCAATTAAGCGATAGAAACCGATACATAGATTTGGCGACGAAGCTATTCACATAAACCTAGGTACTCACTATTCTATATACAAAAAAGATTTCCAAAGGAAAATCGACAACCGTGAAAGGAAAGACAAGCGACACCCAAGGGAGAAAAAACCCAGAAGCTAAGTGACCAACTTGTGGAATAATTGTGAGCCCACTGCCTGTCGTCATATATGCATCGACCATATATGCGTCGTTACCGGAACCAATCGAAGATGTTGTGAAATGGAATTCCAACCCTAATCGTTCGATTCTATTACGTAGGTTCCTGGGTGAAGAGGTGAGTTTTTTGTCCCTTCGGAATGTTAAGGTTTAGGTAAACAAAAAAACCAAAGGTTTAAACTTACCAAAAAACCTTATATTAATTAAATAACCTACAAATTGAATTAATAAATTATTTTTTTTAAATATTTTCAGCCATAATTTTCAATGTGGTATACATGTTAAATTAGTCGCTTCAACTATTTAAAAATTATTTCGGTATGAAAAAAATGATTTGCTTTAAAATTTTTCTTTTTTAACATGTCAGAATAAGTGACCATTAGTAATACGATTGAGATGCGTAAGCCACATTCTCAACTTGATTTATCAAGCAGTGCTCCAAGAGGACAATATAAAAGTCTCACAAATGATATGTTATATTCTAACTAGACATGTCTACATTGGATATGTATGCTTGTGGTAAACGTTTCATTTTATTTAATTCCTTTCTTCATACGTGTAGCCATTAATCGACTTTGGTGTTCACAGATATACATGCCATCAACGAATGTAGAGCACCATAACACATCAATCGCCTTGAGTAGAAAAGGTTAGTAAGCACCATTGCAATTTGACTGTTGCTTGTAAAAGTATTATTGTCTTAAAAGTATTAAAGATGGATAATGATGAATAAAAGACATAAAGCTTATCGATAAAATAATTGTTTCATCTTAATGAGATGACAAATTTTATCCATCTCAACTAGTAGAAAAAATTAAATTAATTTATCATTTAATTATTCATGTACGTTCCTAAATGTCTTCCCAGCTACGTACAAAGCCGCAAGAACCATGAGAAAAGCCTTGATGTTAATGAAAAGAGCATTTTGGCGCACTAAAAGTGCATTATCAATCTAACACATTTTTTTTCCAACAACGCTTTTGAATACCCTTTTTCCTTTTTTTTCCAAACACAAACTAAAACAATTTCTCAATCTGACAAGTGCTTCAACATCACATTTTCAAGGTTTGGTTGATGTAACTATAATAAGAAGGCCATAATAATTCCTTTATTGCGTATTAAATTAACTACCATATATATATATATATATGGTCTAGAAAACATGCAAATACATATGGAAGAGAATATTCTAAATTGTCCACATTGTAATGCAATAGTTTGACGCAAGGAATGCGTTAGACGAGGCCCCAATAAAGGAAAATCGCAATTCAATCAATGTTACATGCAAGATCTCATACGTCTGTCAAAGGTGTTGGCACCTCCCCTCAAATTGAAGAATTGTATTCCAATTCATTGCATATTCGTACGCACATCCGTGCTTACATTTCCATCCTTGCTTTTCACATCGATCGATAAGAAGATTGACAATTCTATTACTTCAGGAAATGGTCCTTATAAATTTTGTATTGATGGTCAAGTCCATCATAAAATTGGATCTTTGCTACCTTTGGATGAATATCCTCCTCAATTTGCTCAAATTTATATATATGATCCTACAAATGAAGTATCTAACCGTATCAATATGTTAAGTAGAACAACAAATGCATGATATCTTGATGAACACATAATGGAACAACTGATTAAAATGCTTGATGAACATAACCACCTTGTAAAATGCTTTCATAAGGCACGATATTGATTTGAGTCAGGAGATTATGCAGACTTCACTCTGAGATTTTTAGCGCCTGGAAGGAAAAGTTATCAATATACACCTTGTTGTAGGTGAATTGTATTATCTCACGATGTTACTAAATATTGTGAAAGGCCCTTGCAACTATAACGACATAAAAATTGTTGTTGCTATCAAGTATACCACATATAAAGAAACGTGTGTAGCTAGAGGGTTGCTAAATGGTGATAATGAATGGAACATAGCTATGAATGAATGTGAGGTTAGAAAACCTAAAGATCTATGGACGAGATGTTGAAAGTGTCTTTCTGATGATATACTCTATACAGAAAAATAAAAGAATTCACTTTTGATGGGCTGCTATTGTCTGATAAAGAACTTGAATAATATGTGCTAATAAAGATCAAAATGTCATTGGCCGAATAAAACTGTTTTACTTGGGGGTGATTTCAGACAAATTCTTCCTATAACATCAGGTGGTCACGTTGGGACAATTCAAGCGACAATTAGTCGCTCCCATGAATGGCAAACATGTTGCATCTATACTTTGACACCAAAAAATGCGACTGGATCATAACGAAGTTGATTTTTCCAAATGGCTATTAGATGTAGGCGATGGGACCACAACTACAATGAGCACACAATCTGACAATCATAATGGGGAGCAAAAGATTGTAATCGATAAGAAATTGATGCCTGGTCCCTCTAACAATCTGATATAAATTCTTGTTGATACAACATATCCATGTTTCATTGAATGTTATATGGACCGTGACTATCTTAGAGAGAGAGAGAGTAATTTTGACGCCAACTAATGCATATGTTGATAAAGTTAATGATTTTATATTATCACAGCTTCTCGGAGACATGATGGATTATTTTAGTTTAGACATGATTGGAATCGATAATTCCCCTAATAATGATTGGCAGACATTCTCTCCAGTGGAATACCTAAGTTATTTGGAGTTTTCTGGTATTCCAAAATACAAAACTTTCTTAAAGAAATGCGCCCTAATAATGTTGTTACATAACATAAATCAAAAGGAAGGACTATATAATGACACACGTTTGGTTGTAACTCATTTAGCAACATGCGTCTTAGTAGCAAAAATTCTCACAGAAACCCATATTGGTAACAAAGTCCTTATACCAAGGGCTATTGATTCATGTTTTCCATTTATATTGAGAAGAAAAAAATTATCGGTCAGATTTTGCTATGCAATGACAATCAACAAAAGCTAAGGACAAAGTCTTAAGCAAATCGGATTATATCTTCCAAAACCTTTTTTTAGCCACGACCAGCTTTATGTTGTACTTTTAAGAGTAACTTCAGCAAATGGACTAAAGGTATTAAATATAATTGACAACTCAATAGACAATTTAGAGGTGAAAAATGTTGTCTATCGAGAAATTTTTAACAGTCTCCCAAATCACAAGGTATGTAGGCAAAATATACTTCTTCGAATTCTTATTCGCTATCTTCAATCATACATTGGTCTTCCTCACAAATCAAATTGATCAAGGTTTTTCTATGCAGGTTGACATCTTATAAAAAAAGTTTCTCATTGATTTAATAAAATTATTACATGCGGTTGGTTCTAATATCTTTTAAATAATATACATCTATACATATAATTATATTTTTAATCATTACTTTTGTCCTAACATTTTCTTCCCTTATAATGTTTTAGAAAATATTAGACATCTAAATACATTCTATGATCAATCCATTTCTTTTAATTTAACTTATCACAAAACAAATCATCAACATGTTCATTCTTTCGTTTTCCACAGACAATATCCGCTTATATATTATCCACAATATCTAATTAGTTTTTTTCAATTCTTCTATAGTCACTCTTTTCATATAATATCACTTTTTTCACTTAATCAATATCTTCCACTATACAACACAAGTTTATACCATCCATAACTGAAATTTGTTTAAAAAATCTTACATAATGCTTGCACATTTGTAAGGCCAAAAAAAAAATTTATACCATACTATTTATGGTTCTTATTTTCTAAAACGTGATACAATACAATACA
Source organism: Gynandropsis gynandra (assembly GCA_036759665.1). NCBI lineage: Eukaryota > Viridiplantae > Streptophyta > Magnoliopsida > Brassicales > Cleomaceae > Gynandropsis > Gynandropsis gynandra. The sequence continues at coordinate 16,532,907 of CM071867.1, forward strand.
ATCTTTTTCCTTTGGAATAACAAAGTTGTTTCTCTCCTACCATTTCCTCTTCTCTACTCTTTGTCGTTAATTCTTCTTCTCTCTTCATCTTCTCCTTCACATTTTTTAGATATAAATTTAACCCAAATCCGAACCATGGCAAAGGCCGACGAAACAAACCCAATAATTCTGTTAATGTAATAATTTAGGAACATAGAATATATTTTGAAAATTATGTTGTTAAGAAACATAAGGAGTAGAAAGTTTCAAGAGAAGAATGAGGAGAAGATAAAGGAGTCAAAGAGAAGAATAAAGAGAAGAAAAAGGAGTAAAAAGAGGTTCAAGAGAAGTCAAATTTAAAAAAAACAAACAACAAGGATGTGCGGCTGGAAAACCGGTGGGTTAGCTGAGCACATGTGAAGATAGATAAGTTAACTCGAAAAAAACAAGAGGTTAACAAATCTGGAAAAATATCGAAGAAGTACGACAAACTAAGTGAGTGCAGATCACAAAGTTGCAAGTGTACTTAGAGTGATATAGTGAGAAGTGGAGAGAAACAATTAGCGCTTATTTACATCTAACTCAGGGGGGTTATCTGCGGAAATCTTTAGTGCATTGTAAAGAAAGACAAATGTACTTGAAAGATTGATTCGTAAATAAAGCTGGTATTGTTTTATATTTTTGGTCTTCTTGAATTATCGATTCACCAAATTGTCTTCTACAAGTTTTCAATTGGTATCAGAGCTGGTAACCTAAGTTTAGAGTAAATCTAAGAACTGGTTTGAGATCCTAGAAGACAACAATATGGAAGGACCAAGAGATCTATATTCGTTC
>CM071867.1:16541784-16587642 GCA_036759665.1 Gynandropsis gynandra
GATCTACACAATCGGGCATGGTGCCCGCTCGGGTGCATTTGTGTGTGCACGGTCGGGCAAGTGACCTGCACGAGCGGGTAGAGGACATGCCCGCTCGGGTCCTTGGTTCTCAACAAACTTTCCTAAGATCTAGAACGGCCAAATTAAAAGGGAAATCAGATCTGAAAGAGCAGTTTCGAACCAGATTGGATCAGAGGAGATTCAGAGACATTAGGGCAAAAGGAAGAAGGAAGAAAAGACGGATCTACGGATCGGGAGCAAGGAGAATCTACCGAAGACATTGGTTTATGAATAGGGAGTCATCTCTTTCTCTATCTATGTCGAACTTAGAATTCTCTTGTGTTTCCTTTGCTGTATTTATGTTTGAGTAGATCCTTTGCCATGGGTTAGAGAGATTTGCTATGTTGTAACGAAGTCTTACGCTTAATGAATGGTGGAACTTAATGCTTTCATTACTTGTACGCCACTCGAATGAATGAAATTGGTATTTTATCATGTTTTCAGATTTCATGGTTGATCTTAATGCTTTCATTGCTTGTACGCCACTCGAATGAATGATGTTAGAAGTCTAATAAACCAACGCCAGGGCATTAGATTTTGGAACTTAGCCATGATTTAGGGTTTAGCCGGTTTAGAATCTAGGCCAGGTCAATCGGTTGAATCTAGGGATTAGGATAGCGGTTGTAATGCATCTATGCATGTAAGATGCGCAATGGATACATTGGTATATGCATGCTAGATAGTGGACAAGTCTACGCTAGTCAGTTCCTATAGGAGAGCTTGAATTCCCTGAACTCATGATAGTACCTATGACCAATTATCCTTTTAGAACTTCGTTACATCATTATGCAAACTCTCAACACCCATGGTGCTTAGCTATAAGTTTATCTCATCGATTTAGTCTAGTCTAGTTCAATAACAATCCCATCCTTAGTCACCTTACACGTCTATTCCATTAGTTTAATAGCTTATAAGTCGCATCAATTCATTGTGTTCGACCCTAGTTACTACACGATCCGTATTCTTGCGGAAGCGTTAGTCTAGGTTTTATCACTTGATATAACATACATCAAGAAGAATGAGAAGAAGATAAAAGAGTCAAAGAGAAGAATAAAGAGAAGAAAAAGGAGTAAAAAGAGGATCAAGAGAAGTCAAATTTAAAAAAAAACAAACAACAAGGATGTGCGGTTGGAAAACCGGTGGGTTAGCTGAGCACATGTGAAGATAGATAAGTTAACTCGAGAAAAACAAGAGGTTAACAAATCTGGAAAAATATAGAAGAAGTACGGCAGACTAAGTGAGTGCAGATCACAGAGTTGCAAGTGTACTTAGAGCGATATAGTGAGAAGTGGAGAGAAACAATTAGTGTTTATTTACATCTAACTCAGGGGGAGTTATCTGCGGAAATCTTTAGTGCATTGTAAAGAAAGACAAATGTACTTGAAAGATTGATTCGTAAATAAAGCTAGTATTGTTTTATATTTTTGGTCTTCTTGAATTATCGATTCACCAAATTGTCTTCTACAAGTTTTCGAATTCGTTTGATAATCATTTGAATTTAGTTGAAGAAACGACTCGTGAGGCAAGATGTATAGCGTCGAAGAAAAAACCAGCTCTTCCTTCGATTCTTTGGCTGACCACCACTCCTCTGTTGACGTAGTGGAAGGCAACGCCAAGTCCAGATTTGGAAATCAAAGAAGATACTGGAAGCATTGTTGACGGGGGAGACCCGTGTCAGCAGTGTTGCGAGAGAAAACCATGTCTTCCTATGATTCTCTGGTTGACCATTGACTCTCTGCAGAAGGTGAAGAAGGTACTACAGTCATTGTTGATGGGGGAGACACACAACGACAGTGTTACAAGGTATTTCTTCTACCTTGAATTATGTTCAGTTTTTTGGTTTCTCGAATTTGATTGTGTTTCTCTCTTTAAACCTCACATCTGTCTCCCTGAATCGTACATATTGATTCAAGTTTGATTTTGGTCTCCCTCCTACATGCATGATCTCTTAACGATAACGCAGAAATCATTTCGGTCTTCGATTTAGTTACCCAACTGAGTCAAAACCTTGCATTCTCTACAGACCCTCAGCGATGATAATCTGAAGGTTTGTTTGGGATGAAGCAAAGTATCCAACTATGTTAGCTTTGAAGGAGATTATTGATAGTGAAACTCTTACTATACTTACACAAGAAAACACAAGTCTGAATATTTCTTTTCTCCTTTCATTATTCGCTTATGGATAATATTACCATGAACAGATAACCAAATCTACAAAATATCAATGCTTGAAACATCATGTGGTGTTCAAGTTTATGGAGAATAAGCGGATGCATTTCACATGTAATTTCTTGGTGTACATGGTATTCTATTTTATATAGTTGAAACTGTGATTTTTGCTGTATGTTTAAGCTTCGATGTTGGTTCAGCTCTGTGATGTTAAGGTATTGTATCACCTCACACGAGGTATTACATTTGTGAATAAAATGTGATTGTAAGAGGAAAAAAGATGCAGAATGCAAATGAAGAAGAGAGAAAACTTCTGTAAAAATTTTCATATTAATTCTAGATACTTGAAAGAATACATGCAGAGGAAGAATGAATATATATACTCCTTATTGTCCTCACATATATGCACTCATACATCAATACACTCACGTAACAAATTCAAAACATAAAATTTGTTATAGAGAGAAGAGAAAGAGTTTGTTTTGACAGAGGAGTGAGTAAGGTTTTTGCCGAGCCTCTGCCCTTCCATAAGCAACCTTGAAACCTTCCTTATGAATCATGGTGTTTAATCCACTGAAATCTTCTACCTGAGAGCAAGTCTTTGCTCGTTTAATTCCTTTTATTTGAGAAAGAGGGTCTGCCTACTAATACCCTGTCTCAGCTTGTTTTATTGCCTACTGATACCCTGTCTCAACATGCTCTGTTTCAGCATTTTTTGATGTTCTAATACTCCCCTTCAAACTGATGTCAGGAGGAAAATCGACACTCAGTTTGTGTCTTAGCTGAATAAATTTTTCACGTGGTAAAGACTTGGTGAAAATATCAGCAATTTTCAATGTGTTGGAAATATGTTTAACAACCACCAACCTCAAAGCAACTTTCTCTCACACAAAGTGATAATCAAGCTCAATATGTTTTGAGCATCCATGAAACTTAGGATTACCAGTAAGATATGTTGCAGATAGGTTGTCACAATACAAGACTGATGAAGAACGTTGACGAATGCCAAGATCTCTCAAAACAAAATTGAGCCAAGTGATTTCAGCCGTTGTAGAAGCTAAGGCTCTATATTTAGCCTATATTGAAGACCTTGACGTTTGGCAGACCAAGAAAGAAGATTAGATCCAAGAAATGTACAGAAGCATGTTGTAGAACGACGAGTAGAAACACAACCAGCCCAATCACTATCACTGAATGCAGCCAAGTCAAAGTTACTATTAGAATGAATATGAAGGCCAAGAGAAATGGTTCCTTTGACATATCTCAAGATTCTCTTCAGCAACAAAAATCTGATGTAGTTGGATCATGCATCCTTTGACAAACAAAGTTCACAGCAAAAATGATATCTAGACGTGTGATTATAAGATACTGCAACCCACTAGCTAAGCTACGAAAGTATGTAGCGTCTGAAAACTTATCTGAATTTTGAAGAGTTTCATCCAACTTTAGAGGTAGAGGAGTGGCTAATGGTTTCATTCTAACATACCAACTTTGGTGAGAAGATATGTGGCATATTTTTGTTCATGAAAAAATAATCCATCTGTGTAGAAAGTGCATTGCACACCGAGAAAGTAATGAAGATTACCAAGATCTTTCATGGAAAACTTGTCTTGAAGAGCTGTAACAAGTTGTTGTAATAAGAGAGATGAGTTTCCAGTTAAAATCATGTCATCCACATATAAAAGAAGATACAAGATTTCTGAACCTTGATGATAAACAAACAAGGAGGGATCAACTATACTGCAACTGAAACCAAATTCAAGCAAGAATGTGCTGAATTTATCAAACTAGGATCTTGGAGCTTGTTTTATGCCATAGAGAGACTTGTTCAATATGCACACATAATCGGGATATTCAACATCTTCAAACCCAGGTGGTTGCTGCATATACACAATTTCAAATAAATCCCTATGAAGAAAAATATTTTTTACGTCTAGCTGAGTAATCTTCCACTTATTGACAGTGGCTACTGATAAAACAGTTCTAATGGTGGCAATTTTTATAACTGGACTGAAGGTTTCCACATATTCTACTCCTTCTTCTTGATCAAACCCTATTGCCACAAGCCTTGGTTTCAATGTATTTAGTGTTCCATCAGAGTTTAACTTGGTTCTAAAAACTCATTTACATCCAAGCATATTCATCCCTTTTGTTGGTGGTACCAATGACCAAGTATCACTAACTTTGAGAGCTTCAATCTCAGTTACCATAGCTTGGTACCATCCTTCATGTTTCAAGTTTGTTTTAACAGTTTTTGGTTCTTGAGGTATATCAGTGATTGTAAGTAAAACATATTTTGGATTAGGTTTAGCAGTACCAGACTTTTCCCTAGCAATCATAGGATGATTATTTGCAGGTGTGGTATTTGTAATGGTGATAGGTTATGTATTTGTAGGTTTGGTGTTTACAGGTGTGGTATTTATGATAGGTGTTGTATATGGTAATGGTGGTGGTAGAAGGGAAGAAGAGATGTGTGGTGATGTATTTAATGGTGTATTTGAAACTGATATTGGTGGTAAGACCTCTGGGGTTTGAAAGAAGGATGATGCTCCTGAATCAGTTGTGTTAGAATATAGACTATCCAGCACAGGAGAAGGGGTTTCATACCTTGAAACATGAGAAGTGACAATAGTGACAGTAGTGTGATCTGACTTTAAACCTGACTACCACCAAGCTCTTGATAATGGAGTTTTAGCTTCAGGAATCAAATAAGAGTAGCACTGCTGAAATGGAAACAACATTTCATCAAAGATTGCATTTCTTGTTGTATAAACCTTGCATGTAGGAGGATAAAGATATCTATATCCTCTATGTTTTTCACTATAACCCAAAAAGACACATTTCAATGATCTTGGATCAAATTTGTGCTTAGTGAAGGATCTGAGATATGGATAACAACAGCACCCAAAAACCCTAAGAGCAGAATAAATCAACAACTCTCTTAAAATAAGATGAAATAAGGACTATCTTTGTATAAGGATGCAGATGATAGAAGATTGATGATATAAGTTGTTGTATAAAAGGCTTCTATCTAGTATTTCAGAGGTGTTTTTGCTTGAAACATCATGGACAACCCCAATTCAATAAGATGGCGATGCTTCCTTTCAGCTAAGCCATTTTACTCAGGGGTATTTGGACAAGAGATAAGATGCTTGATTCTATTTTTTCCAGATCAGTCTGAAAAATATTACTAATAAACTATCCTCCTCCATCACTCTGAAACATTTTAATTCTGGATGAAAATTGATTTTCTACCATATTTTGAAAAGAAATAAACACTTGATAGAAAATGAGACTTATGTTGCAATGGATAGAACCAACTTAACCTTGAATAATTGTCAATTAGAATGACATAGTATTTGAATCCTTGCACAGAACATATAGGAGCATGTCCCCATAAATCACAATGGATTCTTTCGAAGGGTTCAGAAGCATGATATTCAGATTCTGAAAATGGTAGTTTACTGCTCTTGCTTATCTGACAGAATTCACACAGAGTTGTTGGAGATTTACTGATGGTAATGGCTCCCTTTTAATTTAGATCTTGCAGAATGTTATTGTTAGCATGCCCCAACCGTTGATGTCATATAGCATGATTTGTTACACAATGTCTATTTGAGTAGAATGCTTTAAAATCACAGCTCTGCAATACATAAATCCCTTCATGCTTGCTTCCTCTGGTTAGAACCTTCTGTGACATAGGATCCTTCATATAAACTCCATTAGCATAAAAACCAAACTCACAAGGATAGTCTTGAGTAAGTTTTGATACTGATAGCAAAGACTTGGCAATAGACGACACAACTAAAACATCATGAATTTGAAGCATACCTTCTTGAGTTGAAATTGTTGTTGATCCAACATGTGAAATGGGAAGAAATGATCCATCACCAATCATTACACTTTCTGAACCGGTATAAGGAGTAGCAGTGTGAAGATTTTGAGCTGAGTTGGTGATATGAACTGAAGCTCCAGAGTCCGAGAACTAGTCTATATGAGTGTTTTGGTGAAAAGCAGCAAGGGCCTATGGAACATCAGTACTCTGAAAGGCATTATCAAAACGATGCCAACAACGTAAAGCATCATGTCCTATTTTTCCACAAATTTGACACACTGGTCTTACAGAGTCATCCTGCTGATTATGTGTAGCTGACCGTATGTTATCGGTATTTTGAGGTTTAAACATATGAGAAGATGAATAAACTTGTTGAGAAAAACCTCTTCCTCTGGTTGAATATCCTTTGTTACTTTTGTAGTTGGATCTACCACCTCTGTATTCAGATCCTCCCCTTCCATGTTTGGAATTGTAAGTATTATAAGCATTATATGCACGTTGAGCAGGAAATGCCACATGCTGTGAAATATCAGTAAACCTTGTAGAAGAACTTCTCAAAATAAGACTGTTCAATTGAGATACAACATCTTCATATGTTGGAAATGGATGTTTATGCATTGATGTTTGAATAACAGTTGTAAATGCTTCATTTCATATTCTTTTCCCAATCCATGTAACAACCGAAATATCTTCATTGGTTCTTGAATAGGTTTTCCAATGGATTCTAATTTATCACATATTGCTTTGAATTGGCTTAAGTATTCAGCCAAAGTTCTACCTTCTTTGGTTAAGAGTTGCAGAGATGCCAACAAATCAAAATCTCTAGCAAGAGACCTTTGATTATAATGATTGATGAGAGAAGTCCATATCTCCATGGTTGAATCCATACCAACAACATGACTGAAAACTTCTTCTGTATGTGTTCCAATTATCCAGGACTTAATGAGCTGGTCCGTCTGTAACCAAGCATCATAAACTGGATTTGAAACCTCTACTGTCACACCATCTTTTAGTTCATGAATCACTTGAGGAGGTTCTTGTATAGAACCATCAATGAAACCAAGTAATTTTTTACTTAGGAGAAGATACTCTATTTGAGTCTTCCAGAACAAAAATTTGATTCAGAAAGTTTAATAGTAACGAAATTTGAGATGTTCGCATGTACTGGAAATGGAAACACATTTGCAGCCATGGCCATGATCAAAAGTATTTTTTACTCAGGATCATTGAGCTCTGATACCATGTTAATTGTAGGAGGAAAAGAGATGCAAAATGCAAATGAGGAAGAGAGAAAACTTTTGTAAAATATTCATATTATACTTGAATGAATACATGCGGAGGAAGAACGGATATATATACTCTCTATTGCCCTCCCATATACGCACTCATACATCAATACACTCACTCACATAACAAACTCAAAACAGAAAATTTGTTATAGAGAGAAAAGATAGAGAGTTTGTTTTGACAAAGGAGTAAACAACCTTGAAACCTTCCTTCTGAATCATGGTGTTTAATCCTCTGAAACCTTCTGCCTGAGAGCAAATTTTTGCTCATTTAATTCTTTCAGTCTGAGAAGGAAGGTCTACCTGCTGATACTCTGTCTCAGCTTGTTTTGTTGCCTGCTGATACCCTATCTCAGCATGCTCTGTTTCAGCATTTCTTGATGTTCTAATATAAAATACATTGGGTCGTTGAACCTATTTACATTGCACATACTAACTTGGTTGTTTTGAGGAATGAGAAGTAGTCATGTGGCTTAAAGGAAGAGGGTGAGGGTCAAAGCGCTCACGGTTAGGTACAATCTCCACAGATAATTTCAGATCAAATTGTTTCTTGGGTGAAGGAGGTTGTGTAAAGTTTATAAGGGATTCCTTGAGAAAACTTTCTTTCGGTTCTTAGTTCATCTTTGCCATCATCTATGACGCCATCATCATTGTTTTCTGTCTCATACACATATTTCCCAGCAAGCTTTTGTAGCAGTAGAATCCCTTGCCATGCTTGCCCATCGAGCCGCGATATTCCATCTAAGCTCTCTTTTTTTTAATTAAAATGAGAGATATAAAGATAGAGAATTCATTATCTATTGGTCTTTGTTGAATTCTATGTTTGCATTACGAGCTGTGAAGAAACTAAAGACTCACTCGGTTTCGAGTTGATTGAAATGCATGATTGCTTGTAGGACACGTGGGATAGTTTAATTTATGATCAATGGATCTCATGAGCATTCAGTTTAATTTAGGAATTCTGATAGGACATGTGAGAGAGTAAGCATTTAGAAGGACGACAAATCAATGGTATTTGGGGTTATTGATGAGATATCCAAGAACAAGTTAAGGTAATCTCTCAAATAAATTATATCAATAGTTTTCAAAATTTAATTAATTTTAAAGCAAAGCTCATTTTGCTAGATTATATCAACACGTACCAAGAGCCAACTTGGTGTGTTTTGGTCACACAAGATGAATGCATCTCATTTATTGGTCATGTTAGCCCTTGATATTGAATTTGTATGGATATAAAATCATTAAAAGTCCAATTGTTGTAGAGGCTCTGCAACATCCGTTTTTCTTAGTAATAAATTTTGTTCTTCTTCATGGCCTTTCCATGGTCATGAAAGAATCCACTCATCATCGTCTTCTTGGCTTTGGTCTTTTTAACTGTTAGCTTCTCTTGATCTTTTAGAATGACTTTTGTTTTTGTCTCTGTTTTTTCTAGACATACTTTTTTCACCAGCTCATTCGCAGTGTTGACTACTTGACACTCGATGTTCTTCTACCTTCGGTTGCTTTGACTTTTCATTGATCCCTTCCTTCATTTATTTCTAGTGACTAAACGTTCGCTTATGACACTCTCTCTTCCTATTGTTCCACGTACTCTAATCGATATGTGATACCTTGTACATTACTGCTTTTCTTGCTTTGGTGATGGTGTTATGATGCAGTGATGTCTTTATCATTTAAGTTTATCTGATTAATTTGGTTTGATCGTTTCTTATTTGATCGATGTATTTATTTCCCTGCAATTTTATGGCTTTAGGAGGCTAAATCAAGGTATATAAGTTGACTCGTGTTGTTGCATTCATAGATGTTGAGAATATGATGGAAAAAGCGACTTTGATCTTATTCAATCTTTTGAAAAGATGCAGATAGCCTGATAGACAAATGGAATTAATGGAGTTCAATGGCACCAATCGTGAAATGCCTTTTTTTCAGTAACCAATTCAAACCAGAATTTTTGTATGTATAAGAATAAATGAACATGATATAAGGTACTTTTATATGTTTAAAAATTGGAAAGTGGAAATAATAATTCAAGTGCAAGAGTCAAGAATCCTTCTGCTAATCAGTTGCAGATGTCAAGTGAATTCATAATTCTCTTTTTTTTTATTTAAGAGTACCGTATTGCAAAATAATTTTTATCTTTAATAAGAAAATAAAAAATATATATTTTATATTTCATATATAAGTACCATATTGCACTAATATACCTTAATGATATAGTTGTTTCCATTAGCGTATATAGATTTTGTTTTTATTAGGGACATTATATAACTAACATAAAAATAATTAAAATTTAACATATACTACAAACTAAATATTTTAGAAATATATTCTATATATATATATATTCATATTTTAGAATCTATCTATAATAGTATCATTTGTGATTAATATAAATAATTTTCAATATACTAAATCAAATGATCATTAAAAAATTGATCACATATTTAATTGTGTAACATATATAAAAACTAAAAAATAATATAATATTAATAAAGATTATCATCTTTACATAAACATATTCTCTTTATTATTATTCAAAATAATTAATAAAACTATATTATAATTAATAAAGATACTATATAATTTTAAATTCATTTTAGATGAATGCTTTAAAATGTTTATATCATCTAAAAGTTCATTTAATTCGTCTAAACGAACATTTAAATTATCTAGATAACATCTAAACCTATCTACACGACTATTTAGATAGACTAGGTTAGAAACCCGCGTCGTGCACGAGTTGTTATGAATTATATGTTTTTATATATGTTTTATAAATTTATTTATATGATAAAAATTAACAATATAATTGAGATATAAGTAATATTAAATCATTTATATTGGTTGAATCGATACAAATAATAAAATAAAACATTTAATCGGGTATATTTTGATTAAATGATATATTTATAAAGAAGGCTAAAATATATTGAGCGTTTGATAAAATATAAAAAAAATTGTTAAATTATTATATAATTCTTTGAATATCATTTCATTTTCAAATACGTACATTAAAAAATTAGGATATAAAAACGAAAATTTAACTATTAAGAACCAAGGAAATGAAGTAATTAGGGGATGTAGCTCCAATTTATCTATAATGATTACAATCTTCATCCGTATCTCTATTGAGAAAAAATAGTTAGAGGATTTTGAGAAGTAATTAAATATATTGTAGGTGTGGATTTACTTCTTGCGGAGCTTTCTGATGACGCTTAGATTTTTATCGGGGAAAATCCTTATCGCCGATGATGTATAAAATGTTAAAGAACCTAAAATTTAATTAGAAAGAATATTATTTAGCGATAACATAATGTTTACATGCAATTATTGGCGGATGTGATCACAAAAACAGTTTTATTAACAGTCGGTTTATCTATTCATACTTGATATTGGTTGCAAGCTCATCCCATATAGAGATCCTTACGATATTATTCCTATTCTAGAATTTTAGAAGTAGTACAATTAGATAAGTAATTGATTAACCTAATATTTAATTAGACAAAATTATATATATTTCTTGTTGATGAGAAGCATATGTCTGTTTTGTGTGTGGAAGAAGGGATGTATAAATTAGTTCCATATAATCTCATTAATAATCCAAGAACATCTAAAAATTGGTTAAACCAATTATAAACAATTAAATTTAGGTATAAATGCATATGAAGGCATAAGGAAATGGAACAAACGTGGTAAGTCGTCTTTCATAAGTAGAATTTGCATTAAAATAAATATGCATGATGTTATCAATCAATCTAAAATTTTCCATATTGGGCAGTACTAATAAATATTTCATAATGAAGATATTGCCTTCTTTTATTATAAGCTCAATCTTCTGGATATTTGTTAAGGAGAATTGTATGTCAATCATTATTCTCTGTAATATAACAAATATACATACATAAGAATAATGTTAAGCATAACATAAATAAGATTGAAACCTTTTCATTGACAATTAAAACTCAACTTTTGATCAATCGATTATCTTTAAGTGGATCACGTTTACAGAGAGTTGAACATAGTAAAATAAGAAATTGAAAGATTTCGTTGAAATTGTTTGTTTGGAAATTTCCTGAAAAGCTAATCATAGGTTCTTCTCTCCATCGGAACAATAGGGTCGTTATCCTCATTACGAAACTTGTTGAAGAGATGAAATATAACCAAGGTATATCTTTTTTTATCAGAGGTTGAATCGATCATCAGAAGAAGAATTAGACAAAAAATTAGGATACATTCTGGGAAAATAATCTAATATTGATTGAATGTCTGAGCATTCTGAGACTTTCAGGAGTCTGTATACAAAGTATCTTACAGACTTTCCAAAACAACTATTAATTAGATTCCCTCTGTGGATATCCAATCCAAACAAAGTGAGTGGAACTAGATAGTAGTGGAAAATCAAGATTTACCGATTTCCTTCCATTACTTTCAGTTTTCTTTAAATCTTATACGCAAAAATTTACAACACGTTAGTTTATAGAGAACGGAACCTCCAGAGCCAGAGGTTTAGAATGTCAAAAATATCAAGAGTCTTTTTCCTACGTTTGTTTTTGCGAGTTATATCAGCAAAGCAGAGTCGGGGATTTCGAGTCTTTTGTTGAGGCGACACTTTTGTACCGATATATGTCCCCATTATAACCTCAGTCGTTTTAAACTATATCCCCGACTTTTGTGATAAGGTAACATACAATTGTCCATGACTGAACATTGGTCTTGGTAAGTACAATCAAATTCGTTTTAAACTATATCCCCGACTTTTATTTATCGTCATTGCATAGCATAGTCTAACCGAAAATTTCCTCATGCACAATGTGAATGATAGCTTCGAATTGGTTGGTGATAAAATGATTATGGGAATAAGCATTATAACCTCAGTTTCCAATAATCTTTTGGCCAATTGAGTTACCACCAATCGTGTTCATTATATATCCCTTCTTTCTGATTTAGATTGCACAACATCAATATTGGTGCACCTACTTTTAAACTGAGGCAATGTTTTGGTAAACCTGGGAATTCAAGTGAGTTTAGATATTCCATAGGGTAAAATGATTGTCAATCAGTGGTTGGAGCATTTTCGATTCCAACTGCGTTTGAACTTAAATACTCTACCATCATTCCCATAAATTTAAGCAAGAGAAATGTATGTGTTTCATTTACATTTCATTTATTGGAGTTAAAATTGCTCTTTCTTTGAGGTACTCATGATTCGTGAACATTTCAAGAAACATTCGATACGTTGATTCTGCAATCCCATGTAGTGGATCTCCTGTGACTTCAAGGATTAGATTTTTCTTAATCAGGATCTTATCCCCCTCAGTGTAGTCATTACACAACTTATTCAACGAAGGTGCTATGCAATCTCCAACATTCAATAACCACTTAGCAAATTCTTGCTCGTTTTGTCTCAAACGCATGTTACGTGTTAAATTATAAATAAAACATGATCTCCATAATTGTGAATGACTTATCATCGCGTTAACAGTTTCTGTTCGACTCCCTTGTGTAACTCATAAAATTTGACTGAAATCACAACCTAGTAAAACTGTTTTCCTACCAAATGGTTTTTCAGCCCCTTGATCATCTTGTACAAACATAATATCCTTCAATATCTGATCTATTTCTTCAAAGGTACATCGTTGTGCCATTGGCGCTTCATCCCATGTAATCAATTATGCTCTTATTGATAGTACTTCTAGCATACTCCCTTGTTTAATGTCGATGTTGATCCGTCATGCACATTAATGGGGATTTTGAAACGCGAATGTGCAATTCTTCCACCAGAAAGGAGTAATGCAACTATTCCTGATGATGAAACTGAAATGACCACTTTTTTAGATCTGAGTTTCGAAATAAGTGTATTATATAGGTATGTTTTACCCTTTCCATCTGGACCAAATAGGAAAAAAAAAACTTTCCAGCTCGATTCTCTACTGAGTCTACAACAACGTCGTAGATTTCCTTCTGATTCTCGTTCATATGGTGAAATAACTCCAAATGCTCTCTTCGTTGAGCATTGATATCAAAATCTAATTCTTACCTTAACAATGTGTTTTTCAATTCTTGCATAATATTTTTGTCTAATTGAGGCATATCAGCGTAGTCAGACAACAATTTATCATTTTCACCGAACAACTTTTCAATCTCAATGAGCGTGTATTTTTGTACGTTTATTCTCTTAGGTGTTCTAATATACAATAATTTTCATAGAAATCGTTATTAATAAGTTTATTCTCTTAGATTTTTTAATATAAATAATTATATTAACACTTCTTATTATTGGTCATTAATTATATTAACGTTTATTATTTGTTTTTTTTATCATTGGCCATTAACATTTATTAATTTAATTTAATATAATTAATATAAATAATTATATAACCATTGATTATTTAGAAAATACATTAATTATAAATAACTAATGTTGTCACAAAAGAACATTTTTATATTTAATACAATTAATTTGTTTCTATTAAAATAATTATTTAATTTATTATTAATCTTTTTCTTAGTTCTTTGTCTATAATTAAGAATGCTAAAGGGGTTAAGAATAATCGTTGTAATGGATTAAGAATATAATTAATCATCAATTAATTATTATTGAATTATCATTAATATTGTAATTGTAATAATAAAATTAATACATTATTTTTTATTAATATAATATAATTAATATAAACGTTATATTAGATTGATGTACATATATGCGAGTGACATTTATGATTAAAGATACTTGTAAATAATTATTATTATTATATGACAATTTATATCTAATAAACCATTATTTATTTATCATTATTATGGAATTTATAAACTATAATATACAATTATATTACAAATTTTTATTTAAATAATTAACATCATAACATATAAATTCATATATAGTACTAATAATAATGCTATAAATTGATATATTAATTCCTTAATAATAATAATAATAATCATTATTATTATTATTATTATTATTATTATTATTATTATTATTATTATGCAATTCATGAACAATAATATGCAATTCATGTTATAAAATTTATATAAATAATTTACATTAAAATTAACATTTAGTACTAATAATATAATAATATTTATTATGACATACAATTAATATTGATTGGACTGCCACGACGTGGTGGCATCAAATTCAGCAAATCTAATTTTTATTAATAATATAATAGTTTTGAAGTTAGATTTGTTTACTCGACCTCAACAAACTAATTTTAATATATAAAATTAATATCATCCAAACAATTTAATAGTCATTTAGACGAATTAAATGTACTTTTTGATGATATAAACATATCTAAACCGCTGTTTAGATAAATTAAATATATTTACATGTTTATATAATTTTTCTATATAAATTATAAATATTAATTTTAATTAGATTTAAATTTTTAATAAAATAATAAAATGATATATAAAGACACTTTTAAAAGCATATGATCCCGATGATATTAATCTGCATCGGTCACATTTTTTTTTATGCTATTTAAAAAATATAATAAACCTCTGTAACAATGAAAAACTAGTAAATAACAAAAGCCCGCGTGGGTCTTTTTGTAGTTAATATTAATAATAAAATTTAGTTTTAACGTCGTGTGATAAAAATGCAGTCAAGATTGGTAATAGGTAATTTAAGCTAAATGATCTTATCAACACTAAAAAATTGGAAAGTTTTTTTCCAGATAGAAAAAAAGGAAACAGGTTATAATACTATATTGGCATTTATTTTTATTTTATTTATCCGCCGTCGACTACATTAGTTAAACTCTCAAGTAAAAACTCAACACTTCAAACAACTCTCTCCCTCTCACTCATCTGCAGATTTACTCTAAACCCAGAAAACCCATTATCAAAAGTCGCTTTCTTCCCATGTGACTTCCGATTGACTTTTCTTCTCCTTTTTCTGCTCTGATGAATTAGGGTTTGCTTTCTTCTATTTTTTTCATTAAGATCTCTCGCAGATAGGAGAGACAGAGAGTCAGATAGGCGGAGACCCATTTTCAGGGCTTCCTTTTTCTCTAATTGTTTGCTTGATTTTTTTCAGGTAACGCTTTCTGTCTTGGCTTTTTTTGCTGTTTCTATATATATTGTTGAATCTTCCATTTGATTATGGTGATGATGATGATACCACGCTTGGATTTATTTATCTCTGATGGGTTTTTGCTTAATGAAATGATCTTTGAGGTATTTCTAATTTTACGATCTAGGTGTTACTCATAGATGCAGATGAGTCTGAACGGATTAACCATATTTTGTTGGATTCTTCGGCCTTTTAGCTTTGTTTTGCTAACTTTAATGGCTCTATAATTTTTCCCTTTTCTCAATTTTGTTCTCACAAAGTTGAATTTAGATTTGTTTACCAATCTTTAGATGATTATCTTTCCGTCCATGATCTCATCTGTCATGTAGTGTTCGATTCCAATCTGCAACATAGAGTTTTGGTTTGTCTGTCTCGTTTGGGATTAATGTTTCATGGGATATTATGATTTGATATGATCTGATACATTGTTTAGTTGCAAGTTTCTCACAAGTGTTTTGGTTCTGTCTGGTGAGGAAACATTCTGATCTCTGTTGTTTCTGTATTGATTTTTCAGGTTCAAAGAAGATAATCGGTATAAGAGGTGTGAAGAGAACCGTTTGTGAAAGATGATGATGTTTAACGAGATGGGTATGTGTGGCAACATGGATTTCTTCTCCTCCTCATCACTTGGAGAAATGGATGTGTGTCCGGCACCACAAGCGGAACCGGAGCCTGTTGTGGAGGATGATTATACGGATGACGAGATTGATGTTGATGAACTCGAGAGGAGAATGTGGAGAGACAAAATGCGTCTGAAACGTCTCAAGGAGCAGAGCAAGAGTAAGGAAGGTGTTGACGCTTCTAAGCAGAGGCAGTCACAGGAGCAAGCTAGGAGGAAGAAGATGTCGAGGGCACAAGATGGGATATTAAAGTACATGCTGAAGATGATGGAAGTGTGTAAAGCTCAAGGTTTCGTTTATGGGATCATCCCTGAGAAGGGAAAGCCAGTGACGGGTGCTTCGGATAATCTCCGTGAATGGTGGAAGGATAAGGTGAGGTTTGATCGGAATGGCCCGGCTGCTATAGCAAAGTACCAAGCTGAGAATAATATCTTTGGGAATAATGAAAATAACAATCCAATTGGGCCGACACCTCATACGCTGCAAGAACTTCAGGATACAACTCTTGGATCGCTCTTATCAGCTTTGATGCAACACTGTGATCCTCCGCAGAGGCGGTTTCCATTGGAAAAGGGAGTTCCTCCTCCATGGTGGCCTACGGGAAAGGAGAACTGGTGGCCTCAACTTGGTTTGCCAAAAGATCAAGGTCCTCCACCATACAAGAAACCTCATGATCTGAAAAAGGCATGGAAAGTCGGTGTCTTGACTGCAGTTATCAAGCATATGTCACCCGACATTGCTAAAATCCGTAAGCTTGTTAGGCAATCCAAGTGCTTGCAGGATAAGATGACGGCCAAAGAGAGTGCTACTTGGCTCGCCATCATCAACCAAGAAGAGACCCTTGCGCGGGAACTTTATCCCGAGTCCTGTCCTCCACTGTCCTCATCCGGAGGAAGCGGATCACTTCTCATCAATGACTGCAGCGAGTATGATGTTGAAGTTGTCGAGAAGGAGGCCAGTTATGATGTGGAAGATCGCAAACCGGAGAAAGTTATCAATCCTCCAAACTTTGGGATAACTAAAATGCATATGGTCCAACAACATTTCCCCGTCAAGGAAGAAGTAGCTGGAGGAAACTTAGACTTCTTGCCTAAGAGGAAACCGAACAGTGACCTAAACTCTTTGGTGGACAGGAGAATCTTCAGCTGCGAGAACCATCAGTGTCCTCATAGCCAAGTCAATCTAGCTTTCCAAGACAGGTTATCCAGGGACAACCACCAACTGGTGTGTCCATACCGAGATAGTTCCATGGCATACGCAAAGCCGGTTGTTGTACCTCAACCCTTTACTCAGCCAAGGCCAGCCGTTCCCCCCATTAAATCAGTTCAACCGTTCGACTTATCTGGCTTTGGAGTTCCTGAAGACGGGCAGAAGATGATCTCCGAGCTCATGTCCATGTACGACAGAAACGTCCACAGCAACCAAACTGCTCCAATGGTGGAAAATCAAAACATTACATTTCAGCCGAAACCCCAGAATCATCAACAGCAGCAACTTTTCAACCGCAGCGATGGGAACACAATTGAAGGAAGCTTTTTTGAGGGCTTGCACATCCCTGACAGCAACACTGGCAACAACAACAGCAAGAACATTTTTGTGCAGGGGAATAAAGGGTTCAAGTTCTCGAATCCCCAATTTGATGCTGCCCACCACAACAGCAACAACAATGGCGGATTTCAGTTAGTGTTCGATTCTACGCCGTTTGATCTGGCCTCATTCGATTATCGAGATGATCTGCAAACAGTAGGAATTGACGGTATGCCGAAGCAGCAGCAGCAGCAGCAAGATGCGTCTCTATGGTTTTGACGCACATTATATAAGTAGTTTCATCATCTGTATACTTCTCTACGAACACATCTTGTGGTTACTTTATTTTTCTCCACACATCTTCATGTAATGTAACATTCTGGTTATTGTATTATGTTTGTAGCGACTTTGAAACAGTGTGTTTCTCTTGTCGGCCGGTAAAACTCACCTGCCAAGAATCTTTTATCTCCATATTTGTTTTCTAACTATTAAATATTTTAAATAATATGTAGATTAAACTTTTTAGATATGAATATCAAATTTAATTTATTCAAAAAAAATTTGTACATTATTTTAATTTTTAAATCAATTTGAAATTGATATTTTTGATATTTTATTTAATCAGTTTGAAATCAATATTTTTGATAATAAATGTTGGTGTGATTATTATTTCTAAAATTATTTTGTATATCAGTTAATATTTATACATATTATTGTATTTTAATGATAAAAATGGTCTGAAAATATTCTAGTCAATCACCATATGTCTAGATAAGGTAAGCTCATCTTGCATCTCGTATCCTTGAACTTCTTCTTATTCAGCAGGTTATTGAATCTCATGAAAAATTAATTTTCACCGCGATTTTTTTTTTCATAAAAGATTTTTTTTTAAAATGATATTTTTTTTGTTTAGAAGTTTGATATATAAAAAAATTTCATTTTTTAGGGTATCCAATAAAATTACATTATTTCATTCTCTCGATAAAAGTAGATATCCTTATAATCTTACGTGGTGATTTAGGTTCGGTTTATATTATTTCCATATCTCAAATGAAATTTTACAATTTTTTATTGGATTTTTTTAATTAAAGATAGCTGCATCTAAAACATATTCCAATATATTTATTGGAAAATCAACGAATCCTATCATGAATCTCATAATATTCAATAAGATTGGATACTTTTTTTATACAAAACTATGTTGCACTGTTCCTAGAAATATTCTCTTAAAGTTATATGTAAAATCTCAATATTTTGATACTCTTTTCTATTTATTTATTAATCTTTAATAAATCATTAGTAAAAGTGAAAAAATAACAATATTCATCTTTAATTTGGCCATATTTTCTCTAAAATAAAATTTATAAATGGCATATAATTCATAATTATATTATCAAATATAGCTGTCTTTATACAAAAAATTAATTTTTTTCACATCAATGCGACTAAATCTACAATTAAAAAAATTGATCTACATGATCATATTTTTCTCTTATGACTATTGATGCATATTAATTATACTATATTAATATTTTGTAAGAAATAAATTATACATTGCAAATAACCATTAATGTAAAATTTATCATCATGAAAAATACAGCATGCATTATCATCTAAGATTGTACAAAAACTATATCTATCCAAAAGGGAAATAAAAATTATATTCGAAACATAATTAAATCTTTAAATAATGAGGTTTGACCATAGATATACACAGAGAAATCTTTTCTACAACTAATATTGTAGAGATTCAACGTATCGTACTTGTAGGCTGAATTCATTTTTCTCTAGTATTTCACCGATCTTTAGTTAAACAACATATTTTTCGTGCTAAAATTACTATTGATATAAGCAATACCCATATAAAAGAACCAATAATAGCTAAAAGCCATCATAAAAATATATTTTTTTGTAAAGGTTTTACCTTGCTCATTGTTCTTGAGAGTTGAAAGATATTTCTTACAATTCCTCTTACAATATCTTTTTGCCATGGATCAAACACTCGGCATTGAACTTGTCAATCTTGCTCACTTTGTCGTCGGTTTTGGTCACGACACCTATGACACATTGAACTTCTTCTTAGTTTTTTTGCCTTTTCTCTTTTGAGAATAATTGTTGACCACCATCACCACTCGAGACCCCTTCGTCATATCAGATAATGTTTGATTCTCATAATCAGTCAATAGATTAAACATCTCATATAGATCATGGTTCATTTGTTCATGTTATAGTAAATAATGAATGATGAAAAAACTCAAGTAATGATTGCAAGTTCAGATCTTGAAACAATGTTTTACCTATTATGCATCCTAGACCTTAAGCCATTGTTTCACAACTTTATTAAAATAATCGTATATTATTTCACAATAATATATATATATATATTAATATGGTACTTTCAGAATAATACGTGAATCAACGTGTTATTTCCATAATAATGTATGAATGTTTGAAATTATTTCCAAATTGGTCATTTGAACAAAGTTTGTTATATCTTTAGCTAAACAACATATTTCTCGTGCTAAAATTACTATTGATATAAGCAATACCCATATAAAAGAACCAATAATAGCTAAAAGCCATCATAAAAATATATTTTTTTATAAAGGTTTTACCTTGCTCATTGTTCTTGAGAGTTGAAAGATATTTCTTACAATTCCTCTTACAATATCTTTTTGCCATGGATCAAACACTCGGCATTGAACTTGTCAATCTTGCTCACTTTGTCGTCGGTTTTGGTCACGACACCTATGACACATTGAACTTCTTCTTAGTTTTTTTGCCTTTTCTCTTTTGAGAATAATTGTTGACCACCATCACCACTCGAGACCCCTTCGTCATATCAGATAATGTTTGATTCTCATAATCAGTCAATAGATTAAACATCTCATATAGATCATGGTTCATTTGTTCATGTTATAGTAAATAATGAATGATGAAAAAACTCAAGTAATGATTGCAAGTTCAGATCTTGAAACAATGTTTTACCTATTATGCATCCTAGACCTTAAGCCATTGTTTCACAACTTTATTAAAATAATCGTATATTATTTCACAATAATATATATATATATATATTCTTGGCTTTTTTTGCTGTTTCTATATATATTGTTGAATCTTCCATTTGATTATGGTGATGATGATGATACCACGCTTGGATTTATTTATCTCTGATGGGTTTTTGCTTAATGAAATGATCTTTGAGGTATTTCTAATTTTACGATCTAGGTGTTACTCATAGATGCAGATGAGTCTGAACGGATTAACCATATTTTGTTGGATTCTTCGGCCTTTTAGCTTTGTTTTGCTAACTTTAATGGCTCTATAATTTTTCCCTTTTCTCAATTTTGTTCTCACAAAGTTGAATTTAGATTTGTTTACCAATCTTTAGATGATTATCTTTCCGTCCATGATCTCATCTGTCATGTAGTGTTCGATTCCAATCTGCAACATAGAGTTTTGGTTTGTCTGTCTCGTTTGGGATTAATGTTTCATGGGATATTATGATTTGATATGATCTGATACATTGTTTAGTTGCAAGTTTCTCACAAGTGTTTTGGTTCTGTCTGGTGAGGAAACATTCTGATCTCTGTTGTTTCTGTATTGATTTTTCAGGTTCAAAGAAGATAATCGGTATAAGAGGTGTGAAGAGAACCGTTTGTGAAAGATGATGATGTTTAACGAGATGGGTATGTGTGGCAACATGGATTTCTTCTCCTCCTCATCACTTGGAGAAATGGATGTGTGTCCGGCACCACAAGCGGAACCGGAGCCTGTTGTGGAGGATGATTATACGGATGACGAGATTGATGTTGATGAACTCGAGAGGAGAATGTGGAGAGACAAAATGCGTCTGAAACGTCTCAAGGAGCAGAGCAAGAGTAAGGAAGGTGTTGACGCTTCTAAGCAGAGGCAGTCACAGGAGCAAGCTAGGAGGAAGAAGATGTCGAGGGCACAAGATGGGATATTAAAGTACATGCTGAAGATGATGGAAGTGTGTAAAGCTCAAGGTTTCGTTTATGGGATCATCCCTGAGAAGGGAAAGCCAGTGACGGGTGCTTCGGATAATCTCCGTGAATGGTGGAAGGATAAGGTGAGGTTTGATCGGAATGGCCCGGCTGCTATAGCAAAGTACCAAGCTGAGAATAATATCTTTGGGAATAATGAAAATAACAATCCAATTGGGCCGACACCTCATACGCTGCAAGAACTTCAGGATACAACTCTTGGATCGCTCTTATCAGCTTTGATGCAACACTGTGATCCTCCGCAGAGGCGGTTTCCATTGGAAAAGGGAGTTCCTCCTCCATGGTGGCCTACGGGAAAGGAGAACTGGTGGCCTCAACTTGGTTTGCCAAAAGATCAAGGTCCTCCACCATACAAGAAACCTCATGATCTGAAAAAGGCATGGAAAGTCGGTGTCTTGACTGCAGTTATCAAGCATATGTCACCCGACATTGCTAAAATCCGTAAGCTTGTTAGGCAATCCAAGTGCTTGCAGGATAAGATGACGGCCAAAGAGAGTGCTACTTGGCTCGCCATCATCAACCAAGAAGAGACCCTTGCGCGGGAACTTTATCCCGAGTCCTGTCCTCCACTGTCCTCATCCGGAGGAAGCGGATCACTTCTCATCAATGACTGCAGCGAGTATGATGTTGAAGTTGTCGAGAAGGAGGCCAGTTATGATGTGGAAGATCGCAAACCGGAGAAAGTTATCAATCCTCCAAACTTTGGGATAACTAAAATGCATATGGTCCAACAACATTTCCCCGTCAAGGAAGAAGTAGCTGGAGGAAACTTAGACTTCTTGCCTAAGAGGAAACCGAACAGTGACCTAAACTCTTTGGTGGACAGGAGAATCTTCAGCTGCGAGAACCATCAGTGTCCTCATAGCCAAGTCAATCTAGCTTTCCAAGACAGGTTATCCAGGGACAACCACCAACTGGTGTGTCCATACCGAGATAGTTCCATGGCATACGCAAAGCCGGTTGTTGTACCTCAACCCTTTACTCAGCCAAGGCCAGCCGTTCCCCCCATTAAATCAGTTCAACCGTTCGACTTATCTGGCTTTGGAGTTCCTGAAGACGGGCAGAAGATGATCTCCGAGCTCATGTCCATGTACGACAGAAACGTCCACAGCAACCAAACTGCTCCAATGGTGGAAAATCAAAACATTACATTTCAGCCGAAACCCCAGAATCATCAACAGCAGCAACTTTTCAACCGCAGCGATGGGAACACAATTGAAGGAAGCTTTTTTGAGGGCTTGCACATCCCTGACAGCAACACTGGCAACAACAACAGCAAGAACATTTTTGTGCAGGGGAATAAAGGGTTCAAGTTCTCGAATCCCCAATTTGATGCTGCCCACCACAACAGCAACAACAATGGCGGATTTCAGTTAGTGTTCGATTCTACGCCGTTTGATCTGGCCTCATTCGATTATCGAGATGATCTGCAAACAGTAGGAATTGACGGTATGCCGAAGCAGCAGCAGCAGCAGCAAGATGCGTCTCTATGGTTTTGACGCACATTATATAAGTAGTTTCATCATCTGTATACTTCTCTACGAACACATCTTGTGGTTACTTTATTTTTCTCCACACATCTTCATGTAATGTAACATTCTGGTTATTGTATTATGTTTGTAGCGACTTTGAAACAGTGTGTTTCTCTTGTCGGCCGGTAAAACTCACCTGCCAAGAATCTTTTATCTCCATATTTGTTTTCTAACTATTAAATATTTTAAATAATATGTAGATTAAACTTTTTAGATATGAATATCAAATTTAATTTATTCAAAAAAAATTTGTACATTATTTTAATTTTTAAATCAATTTGAAATTGATATTTTTGATATTTTATTTAATCAGTTTGAAATCAATATTTTTGATAATAAATGTTGGTGTGATTATTATTTCTAAAATTATTTTGTATATCAGTTAATATTTATACATATTATTGTATTTTAATGATAAAAATGGTCTGAAAATATTCTAGTCAATCACCATATGTCTAGATAAGGTAAGCTCATCTTGCATCTCGTATCCTTGAACTTCTTCTTATTCAGCAGGTTATTGAATCTCATGAAAAATTAATTTTCACCGCGATTTTTTTTTTCATAAAAGATTTTTTTTTAAAATGATATTTTTTTTGTTTAGAAGTTTGATATATAAAAAAATTTCATTTTTTAGGGTATCCAATAAAATTACATTATTTCATTCTCTCGATAAAAGTAGATATCCTTATAATCTTACGTGGTGATTTAGGTTCGGTTTATATTATTTCCATATCTCAAATGAAATTTTACAATTTTTTATTGGATTTTTTTAATTAAAGATAGCTGCATCTAAAACATATTCCAATATATTTATTGGAAAATCAACGAATCCTATCATGAATCTCATAATATTCAATAAGGTTGGATACCTTTTTTTATACAAAACTATGTTGCAGTGTTCCTAGAAATATTCTCTTAAATTATATGTAAAATCTCAATATTTTGATACTCTTTTCTGTTTATTATTAATCTTTAATAAATCATTAGTAAAAGTGAAAAAATAACAATATTCATCTTTAATTTGGCCATATTTTCTCTAAAATAAAATTTATAAATGGCATATAATTCATAATTATATTATCAAATATAGCTGTCTTTATACAAAAAATTAATTTTTTTCACATCAATGCGACTAAATCTACAATTAAAAAAATTGATCTACATGATCATATTTTTCTCTTATGACTATTGATGCATATTAATTATACTATATTAATATTTTGTAAGAAATAAATTATACATTGCAAATAACCATTAATGTAAAATTTATCATCATGAAAAATACAGCATGCATTATCATCTAAGATTGTACAAAAACTATATCTATCCAAAAGGGAAATAAAAATTATATTCGAAACATAATTAAATCTTTAAATAATGAGGTTTGACCATAGATATACACAGAGAAATCTTTTCTACAACTAATATTGTAGAGATTCAACGTATCGTACTTGTAGGCTGAATTCATTTTTCTCTAGTATTTCACCGATCTTTAGTTAAACAACATATTTTTCGTGCTAAAATTACTATTGATATAAGCAATACCCATATAAAAGAACCAATAATAGCTAAAAGCCATCATAAAAATATATTTTTTTATAAAGGTTTTACCTTGCTCATTGTTCTTGAGAGTTGAAAGATATTTCTTACAATTCCTCTTACAATATCTTTTTGCCATGGATCAAACACTCGGCATTGAACTTGTCAATCTTGCTCACTTTGTCGTCGGTTTTGGTCACGACACCTATGACACATTGAACTTCTTCTTAGTTTTTTTGCCTTTTCTCTTTTGAGAATAATTGTTGACCACCATCACCACTCGAGACCCCTTCGTCATATCAGATAATGTTTGATTCTCATAATCAGTCAATAGATTAAACATCTCATATAGATCATGGTTCATTTGTTCATGTTATAGTAAATAATGAATGATGAAAAAACTCAAGTAATGATTGCAAGTTCAGATCTTGAAACAATGTTTTACCTATTATGCATCCTAGACCTTAAGCCATTGTTTCACAACTTTATTAAAATAATCGTATATTATTTCACAATAATATATATATATATATATTAATATGCTACTTTCAGAATAATACGTGAATCAACGTGTTATTTCCATAATAATGTATGAATGTTTGAAATTATTTCCAAATTGGTCATTTGAACAAAGTTTGTTATATCTTAATAATGTATTATTACAAAGTAAATGATAAATTAATGAATTAATGTACGAAAATAAATCATTTATTTTTTGCCTTTTTAGATCAATTTGAGAATTATTATGGGATTCTTTCTTCTAAAAGTACTATTAAAGAAAAATAATATATTAGATTGCGAGAATATAAACTAAAATATCATTTATGAATTAAAATAATCATTACTAATATTTTGATATATTTAATAGATATATATTTTTTTAAAATATTTTTAGATCTTGTAAATCTCAAAATAAAATTTCAAAATGTTCAATATTTATTCTCTCAATCTCTTCTAGATATATTTTAAAAACGATCCTATACATATTCTAAATCCCTCTAATCCTTCGAGTTCAAATTTAGTGAAATGTTTGTGATTTATTCATTCATTTCAATCTTCGATAGACAATATACCTAATTTCGCGGGTAATTAGACTATATACCAACCATACAAGTCGTTGCTATGAATCCAATCGTTATTTTAAAGTATGAATGTTTGAAATTTTTTCCAAATTGGTCATTTGAACAAAGTTTGTTGTATCTTAATTAATGTATTATTACAAAGTAAATGATAAATTAATGAATTAATATATGAAAATAAATCATTTATTTTTTGACCTTTTAGATCAATTTGAGAATTATTATGGGACTTTTTTCTTCTAAAAGTACTATTAAAGAAAAATAATATATTAGATTGGGAGAATATAAACTAAAATATCCTTTGTAAATTAACGTAATCATTATTAATATTTTTATATATTTAATAGATATATGTTTTTTAAAATATTTTTAGATATTTTAAATCTCAAAATAAAATTTCAAAATGTTCAATATTTATTCTCTAAATCTCTTCTAGATATATTTTAAAAACGAACCTATACATCTTCTAAATCCCTCTAATCTTTCAAGTTCAAATGTAGTAAAATGTTTGTGATTTATTTCATTCATTTTAATCTTCGATAGACAATATACCCAATTTCAAGGATAATTTGACTATATACTACAGGTCGTTTGGTTATGAATCTAATCGTTATGTTGTCATATTTATACTCATAAATTAAAATGCATTTTTTTAATAAAACATAACATCATGTAAATATCGTCATATAAAAATAATTATCTTATCAATATACGATAACTTTAAAAGTTATATCACACAGTTATTACACGAAAAACAATAAAACCTTTATCTGAAACAAATAGTGGAATTAAACAAAATCTATAATCCTAATCCATATGATTTTTTATCAATGCTCAAAAAGGAAGCTCAAAATTTAATATATTTGATTTTCATAATATAAAGATAAAATATTTAGTTATATGTAAAATAATAATAATAATAATAATATTTAATATGTATATATATATATATATTCTCTAAATTCATTAAAATCTTCTAAATCTCTAAAATTATAATATACTTTAAATATTTTATTAAGATATATTGAATATTTATATTTAGAAGTTCTTTGAAATATAATTATGTGTATATTCTTTTGTTTAAATATTTTATTAAGATATATTGAATATTTAAAATTTGAAGTTCTTTGAAATATAATTATGTGTATATTCTTTTGTAAGACTTTGAATCAGAGTAAGATTTAGAGTCAGATTTTATATTTATTTGATAAATTTTATTTTAAAGTTCAAACTGAGAGTCTGGATATGAAATTCGAATCGTAATTTTTTATATTGAAATTTTAAACGTCTTAACTCTGATTCCGAGTCCAAAATACCAAATTACTAAGATAGCATTAAAAATTTCAAAATTGCATAATTCATATTATATATTATTAATTTGTATCTATTTTAAATATGTTAATTACATATATTCTATATTATTAATTTAATATTTTTTATATTTTTGTTTGGAAGTATTATAATTTTAAATTGTATAATTAATATTATATATATTTAATTTGTATTTATTTTAAATATATTAAATTATGTTAAGTGTGTCAATAATAATAATAATAATAATAATATTTTTAGCGATTTCGAGAGATTTCCAGCGATTTTCTTTAGCAATTTTTGAGACTCGTATAGGTCTTATGGATTGTTTGGATCACACGCATGGGTCGAAAGGGTCACAAGGGATCGTATGGATCGCATGAATCACAAGAATCGCATGGATCGTAAGGATCGTATGGATCGTACGGAACACAAAAAAATATGGGAATATCAATACTATAAAATTGATGTTAAATTTTGATATGTATTTTTATTTCAAGAAGATTATGGGATTTGATACCTTATTCTCTATACTCTATGGATAAGACAATTTTATAAAGTCAAATTAAGATAAATGATTTATAAGATTAATTTGGCATGACAAAATTCTCTAAGCCAATTTATAAGATTTATAAGATTAATCTAGAGCAAACCGAATATTTATCGATTAATTGTAAGATATAAAATCAAATCTAACCAAATTATAAAAGCATAAATTATTTGTATATTTATCTAAAACAATCTAAATTAGAAATAGGAAGTATTATAAATTGTATAATTAATATTATATATATTTAATTTGTATTTATTTTAAATATATTAAATTATGTTAAGTGTGTCAATAATAATAATAATAATAATAATAATATTTTTAGCGATTTCGAGAGATTTCCAGCGATTTTCTTTAGCAATTTTTGAGACTCGTATAGGTCTTATGGATTGTTTGGATCACACGCATGGATCGAAAGGGTCACAAGGGATCGTATGGATCGCATGAATCACAAGAATCGCATGGATCGTAAGGATCGTATGGATCGTACGGAACACAAAAAAATATGGGAATATCAATACTATAAAATTGATGTTAAATTTTGATATGTATTTTTATTTCAAGAAGATTATGGGATTTGATACCTTATTCTCTATACTCTATGGATAAGACAATTTTATAAAGTCAAATTAAGATAAATGATTTATAAGATTAATTTGGCATGACAAAATTCTCTAAGCCAATTTATAAGATTTATAAGATTAATCTAGAGCAAACCGAATATTTATCGATTAATTGTAAGATATAAAATCAAATCTAACCAAATTATAAAAGCATAAATTATTTGTATATTTATCTAAAACAATCTAAATTAGAAATAAGATTTATAAGATTAATCTAGAGCAAACCGAATATTTATCGATTAATTGTAAGATATCAAATCAAATCTAAACAAATTATAAAAGCATAAATTATTTGTATATTTATCTAAAACAATCTAAAATTATAAATAAAATGGAAGTTCGTTGTCCAGTCTATAAAATCGTGTGAATTGGACCAAAATCCTTAAAACAAAGCCGAATTATCTGTTCGGTTTAATACGGTTTAATTTTAGGAAGAAGACTATGTCGTTGTCGTTTTGTATGGACGCGACTTCTTTAATGCAAGACAGCCCATGTGTGCCTTTTGTGAACCCCCACCCACATATTAGCTCCAAAGTTGACCAGATTCATCCATCCCTCCCCTTCATTATTTTATAGTTTCTGTTTTCTCACTGTTTTTATGTCTTGGAAAATATTCTTTAGTTTTTAATTTTTAATTATTTCAAAAGAAACTTGGAAAGTGAGACACCATAAAATGGCTGTAATAAAAACAATTTTAATATTCACTATTTTTTATAATTATTATATTTTATTCATTAATTTTTATATTTATATATATTACAATGCAATGTGTAAAATTATGAATCTTTCGTAGGTTTTTTTATTAATCAATACAAAAAATATATGAAACACATATACAATAATATTCCCAATACATCATTTCAAGTTATAGTACAAAGATCACAAATGTTAAATTTAAAACACAAAAAAGAGAAAATTCGTTGTTCCAAAGTAGATAACAACAAATTGATCCTTGGATTAGATATATGGCGTCGAAATCGTTTCACGAAGAAATTTATGTACAAAGTGGCAATTAATCTCAATATGGTTCATTCATTCGTAAAAAATTAAATTTGCAACAATATGCATGACAACATGATTGTCACAGAACATACACATGGAGTGTCGTGTGGAACACTAAGAATTGCAATGCAATAAAGACTTCAACCTTTTTAACTCATAAGTCAAAACAACCATAAACTTATATTCCATTTCGATCAAGTATCGTGAAACCGTAGTCTGTTTTTTATATTCCACGCATTAGAAGATGTATCCAAAAACACAATATGTCCATTCAAATATCGACGAGTCCGATGACATTATGCTCATAGTAGTCATAAAATTGTGAGTAACATTAGTAGTACATTCCTAAATATTTTAACCTTAGTAGTACATTTGTAAATTGTTTAATTCAAGTCTTGGTAGTTCATTCTCAATCATCTCCAGTTTTTTCAAACTAATGCTCAAATATATCAAGACGTGTTCTTTTAAAATTAGGAATACATAGTAAATTTTTTGGAGTGTATCTTAATCATATTTGGCTAATTCGAATCCTTAAATTGGTTTGAACTCATTCATATCAACTCAAGCAAAGATAGCACAAGAAACTTTGCATTACATGTTAAATTACATTTTTCATTTAGTCCTATGATCCAAAGGTTTATCTTTGGTATTCCCTTGTTTGTCAATACACATAAGTTCCCTTCACCCATTCTTCCCCTACTAGAAAAGTCAATTTTTCGAACGGAATTTTCGGATGGATTACGGATGGATTGTGGATGAAACTCTCAATCTATCCATATTCCGTCCGCAAATTTATGGATAGAAAGAACGTTCATAACCTGTCTAAAATTACTAACGGTTTTCGAACGACATAAGATTCTATCCATAATATTCAAACGAAACACCATGGCATCCGTAAATTTCAGATGAGCGAGGTCAATGTCTGGGATTTACGGAAGGACAAATCTGTCAGTCCCAAAATTTTCGGACGAAATGGATGTGTGTTCGCAAATTTCAAAGGGTGTAGTGCCTGTTTGGAAACCATACGAAAATCGTAGAAAATTACTTATATAAACCACATTACACCTTGCTTTGTTTCCCACGCATGAAGAGCTACGCAACCAATGCACAAGTTTTTGAAAAGGAAAATGGATAAGAACAAATGAAGAGTTGCACAATCAAATGATGTATTAATAGGCGTTACAAGCCATTTGGGGTGAATTGGAGACCACTCGAAATGAATTGAGTCACAACACTGACAATTGGAAGCAGAAAAATGCAAAAGTTGAGCGATTAATGTGAATGTTTAAAACAAAAATGCCAACAATTGACTGTGTGAAGATGACAACGACGACAATGATTCACAATCTCTGACTTAATTGCATATTATTATGGACTCTATGATTGTATATATAATAAATTTTAAAACAATTTAATCTTTGTAATAATTTTATTTTTAATTTTTATGAATTTTAATTTTAAGATAATTTTAAATTTTATTTTTTGGGAAAAAAACTCGGACGATCATACCATTCGAAATTTTTTGGTCCACCAAAAAAATTACCGATGAATTATCCCCATCCAGAAATTTTTTCGGATCGAAAAACCATGTACAATTTCTTGACGAAGTCGTCCGTCTAGAATTTTGTGGGACAAAAAACTCCATCCAAAAATTGCGGACAGATGTATGGTCATCCGTAAATTTTCTATCAACTTTTCCGATGAATTACAAATTCCTTTATTTGTCTGTATTTACGGATAAATTACATAATGAATAATCCATCCGAAAATGTGGATGAATTCCAGAAGGATATCCATTATAGATGTTTATTTCCTGATGGACATAAATCGTTCGAAATCCATCCAAAACCTCATTTCCAAACGGATTCCAGATGGATTTGGTCGTTTGTATGGACATCAAAATTTGAACGAATGCGAGTCGTTGAACCACCAATTTAAATCTGTGAAAAAAAACACTAAACCATCTGCGACTTTATATAGCAAACAATGAATGCTTCGATTGGACATTTTAGTAGGAATAAATTTTTTCCCCTCCTCACAAATTCAAGACATGATTAATTTTTCTCGGAAAACATGTCTTCATTGTATTTATGAGAAGAAAAGGAAATGCTCGAACTCTCCCATAAATTTAATTTTTCTTAACGTTTGATAGATCTTCGTTGAATTTTTAATAGTATAGATTTCCAGTGAATTTAAATTAAATTTTTAATGGGATAAATCGTGGATATGAACAAAAAATAATTTTAAAAAATAAATTGGGATTTTTCTCTTTGGAGTGACATGGCGTCACTAGAAGAGAGGAAATTAATCAAGAAAAAAGTTTTATTTTCTCTATCAAATTACACGAGATATAACTCTAGGTTAAGCAAAATCTGATGTAGTATTCCGAGTCTCCATATGAAGAAACAAAAAATAAACTACAATCTAAGTGTTTGGTCTGAGCTACCGCAAATATCTCTCAGGTTACCTGAGAGTTCTCATCAACTTTTGTTGTTTCAAATTCGAGAAAAAGAGTGAAAAAGCCTTCCAAATAGGTTAATAAGGACCGTCCTTCGATAAAAAACGCGAAATATCAAGGATTCTCTCCTAGGGCATCCTTGCTTCACGTGTACCCTCGAAAATCTAAAGATTAAAAAAGTTGAAAAAAGATAAATTGGCCCTTATTTTTTGTACGTGAAAATATACACGGTTATCAAAGTTTAAAACTAAACCTATTTCAAAGTTGAGAGCAATGAACGAGATGCGATTTCGAAATTGAGAGCAAGGATCGAGTTCCAAATGAGAATGAAGGAAATTTCAAATTTGAGAACAAGAAAATTTTGAATTGAGAAAGAAAGAAATGGCAAGGATCATTTTCAAGAAGAGAGTACGAGTCAATCTTCATTGGTGTCTATGAGTGGATCGATTTTTAAGGTTTGACTTTGCAGATGAAATTCATTAGGGATTAGGTTGTTGAAAGCAAAATTGTTTGTTGATTTCAAATGGGTGTGAGTCTCAGTGAGTCGCTTGAGTCGAAGAGGGTCAGGAGTCTCAGTGGGTCGCTTGAGTGGAAGAGGGTCATGAGTGTCAATGAGTCACTTGAGTCGAAGAGGGTCAGGAGTCTCAGTGAGTCACTTGAGTCGCAAAGGTCGTTTGGGCCGCAAAAAGGGTCATATGGGTCTAAGTGAATCTCTTGAGTCGTACGGGTCGCTTGAGTCGCAAAGGGTCATATGGGTCTTAGTGTTTCGGTAGAAGTCGAATGTATTCTTAATTGGTCATTTTGCAGGTGCCGCCAAAGCCCAATTTCTCTATTAATTCAAGCACATGGATAAAATGCCAAAGATTTCCACCAAGTGTATTCCATTCGAAACAATAAAGAAGTTGAGAGAAATGTTAAGTGAAGATGAGTGGCATTACTTCAACATAGAGTCACAATTTAGGCATATATTCCATTACCAATAAGAATCCATCCTGATCAAGGTGCAAATGTATGTCCTATTAAATCACTCAGTGATTGTATGAGACAAGAAAGAGATGTGGTTTGTCTTAAATGGTGTTCACATCTGCTACTCTATAGTGAATCATGCACGAATTACCGAATTGAAATGCGGACCCTATCTTGAAAGATGGAGTCAAAACAGTGTGATAAATTCATGCTGAAGAATTTCGACCGTGGAAAGGTGACCGTCGCACAAGTGAGTAAAAAACTTGTGATGGCGAAGAATTGAAGGTATTATGGAAAATTCTGGATCACAAGCCTTCATCAGAGAATTCTATTAGCCATGATCTTATTGACATCGTTGATGACTTGGAATATTTTGAAGGCTTTTCATGGGGGCTTTACACATGTGAGAAGCTTGTGGATACTTACCACAAACATACTAGCGAGGAAACACTGCAACCAAAATGGCATTGTGGCGGTTTCATGATCCCACTCATGGTGAGTTGTATATTTTATTAGAATAACATGAATGTTTTCGTAATTTTGTGTTTTTATCATTTTTTTAAGTTTCAGTTACTTCGATTCGAAACCATCCATAGTTTGGGCAAAAACGGATGGTACGTTGATGTTATGGATGCCAATCCATCATGTCCAAGGATGTGCAAGAAACAAGTTAAATCCAATTTAGATCCGAAGTATGTAGACGTGAACAAGCAGATCGAAGATTCGAAGGTAACAAATACACAAGGGTAACAAGGGTCACAATGGTCACCACGATCATAAGGGTCACAAAGGTCATAAGGGTCACAATGGTTATTTGTTGTATTTTCAGGATATTCAAAGTATTCTTCATGTTGAAGACGATGAGGAAACTTTAATTTTTTATCTGTAGTATTATAAGGGATGTAATGACCTAGATGTTCAGATATGGATAAAAACATATACAAAGAAATCTAAAGGGAATTTCTTGGGAGGACATCTATAAGCTCGAACTGCTGACGCAAAAAGTAGTTCATGATGAGAAATAGAAGGAGAAAGAGAAGGGGAGTAAGAGAAAGAAGAGCAAGGGGAAAAAGCAAAAAGAGGTTGTAGATGTCCACCCATAACTAAAGCTGATAAAAATGAAGGATTTGTACAAGCTGAAGAAGAGGCTGAAACTGAAGGTTAAGAAGCGACAGTCCCTATGACACTAGAGCAAGAATTAATGAAGAAAATGAAGAAGTCGGTGAAAAGAATCATCAACACCATAAAGACCTTCTAAGGGACGTCGGGAATTATTTGTCTATTCTAAAATCAAAGGCGGCAAATCCCAAAGGTGTTGAGCAAAAAAAATACGAGCATCGAAGATGAATATTATAATATTTTAAGAGATGATGATTATTCTGAATTTGAATTCTGGCACCCTCTATATCCAGTGTCAAGAGAAGAGCCAGTGGATTTAGAGGGTGAAAATGACTCTCGAGATGGCTTAGAAAAAAGGAGGTTCCAAACATTTAAATATTAATCGAAAAGATTACATATGTTGCTAATCCTTCAAGTGGGCTTCAGTCTAGCATTCCTGTACTTGAATACATTCTTAAAAATGTTCCTCTAGTGTTTGCTCCTGATGTCGGGTGTGGTGTTCTTGACGAGTTTCTTGCTGAGGATAATGCACTGGTTCCTGTCGAAGAGATTATCGCTAATGTTGGTGCTGAGGAAACTCCAGAAATTCTTGAAGAGGTTGATGCAAATGTTCCTATCAAAGTTCCACCAAGTAAGTAATGTTGAGTTAATAAGGTCACTTGAGTCACAAGGGTCACAATGGTCACAAAGGTCACAATGGTTGCAAGTGTCATAAAGGTCACAAAGGTCACGTTGGTAAATGTGTGAACAACATTGTTCGCCCGCAAATTTACGGACAACATACGTATCCGTAGGCAAAATTACAGACGACTTGAGTTTCCATTTGTAAATGTGTGGACGACGTATGCTTCCGTCCGAAAATTTATAGGCGGCACAAACCTATCTGTAATTTTGAGCCTGTAAAGTTGCGGACGTGTGTTTTCCGATGGGAAATCGTTTTGTTTTAGGTACATTTTAGGGACGAGTTATCGGTAAATATTAGTCTTGATTCGTAATCCGTTCTTAATCGGTCCAAAAATTACCTATTTAAACCCCTCCTACCTTCATCCGTTTCTCACACTCGATTATCATACATTTCACTCCAAACCTTCTTATTAATTCTGATTATAATGGCATCACTGTCGAGATCGAATATTTTTCATTTTAGATAATGGATATATGGAAGAGTTGAACTAGAAACTCAAGGTATATCTAAGGAGTTTATAGAAGGCATTACATAGTTAATGACGATGACAACAAATCAACAAATTTATAAAGAAACCGGTAAATTGGATTGTCGATACGTCAAATACAAAAATGAAAAATTTGTTAATGAGAGAACCGTTTGGAATCATCTTCATTTAAGAGGTTTTATTCTGAATTGTTTCATGTGGTTATCTCATGGAGAGAATTTTGCACCACAACCTAGTAATGTTGTGGAAGATTTTAGTAGGGGTATTGTACATCATGAAGTGTTTAAGTCATCTCAAGATATAGAAATGAACCCTTACGTGTAAATGGTGCAATATGTATTCGGTGAAAGAAACGAGAAAAATATTGAAGAAGATCCGAATGAAGATGCGAAAAGTTTTTTGAAATGTTAGAAAGTGTTAGGCATCCACTTTATGATGGTTGTAGAATGGTCTTTCACAATTTTCTATGTTTACACGTTTGATGAATTGGAAGATTGAAAATAATCTTTCTGAGAATTACATGGTTTCTATATCGCAATTAGTAAGAGATTATTTGCTCTTAAAATAACAATGCAGTTGAGTCATATTATGAGACAAAGAAGATGATGAGATCATTGGGTTTATTGTCATATCAAAAGATTGATGTTTGTCAAGACAATTGAATGATTTTTTTGAAAAAAACATCAGATTTGAGTAAACGTCGATTTTGTGAAAAAGATCAGTTTATTTGACAAGGAATGTAAAATCGATTATGTATCGTCGTATATGGTATTTACCAGCTACAGATAGAATCAAAAGATTGTATCAATCTGATAAGACCGCAAGCGATATGAGATGACATGCTGAGCATTCAACTCGTGAAGGGTAAATGTGTTATCCCTCAGATGGTGGGGCGTGAAAACGCCTTAACAAGGTATATCCTGATTTTGTAGCTGAGAGTCGAAACATTTATTTAGGCCTTAAGACTGATTGTTTTAATCCATTTGGGATGTCCAGGAAGAGTTATTCGTTGTGGCTAGTTATTATGACACCGTACAATTTACCACTTGATATTTGCATGAAAAGGGAGTTTTTGTCTTAACAATACTGATTCTCGGGCCTAATCATCCGAAAAGAAGTTTGGATATATTTTTTTACCACTGATTGATGAATTAAAAGAGTTATGGAAGGGTGTTCAAGCGTACAAAATCTCGAGGAGACAAAATTTTATATTATTAGATGCTCTTATGAGTAAAATAAGTGATTTTCCAGCTTATGATATGTTATCTGGATGGACAACACATAGTCGATTGACTTGTCCGTATTACATGGACTAAGCATATGCTTTTCAGTTGCAATATGTACGAAATTCGCAGTATTTTTCATGTTGAAGACGGCGAGGAATCTTTACTTTATGATATGCAGTATTACAACGGATGCAACGACTCAGATGTTCAGATATGGATGGAACATATACAAAGAAATCTAAAGGGTAATTGTTGGGAGGACATCCATAACCTCGAATTGTTGACGCTAAAAGCAGTTTTTGATGAGAAATAGAAGGAGAAGTAAAAGGAAGAAGAGCAAGGGAAAAACACAATAGAGGTTGTTGATGTTCTACCAAAATCTAAAGTTGATGAAGATGAAGGATTTGTAGAGGCTGAAGAAGAAGGTGATGTTAAAGCTGAAGCTCAAGAAGAGGCTGAAACTGAAGGAGAAGAAGCGACAATCCCTCTGACACTAGAGAAAAAATTAATGAAGAGAAAAAATAAGTGAGAGAAAATAATCATCAACGCCGTAAGAGACCTTCTAAGGGATGTCAGGTTTGATTTGCTTAATTCACATTAAAAGCGACAAATCCCAAAGGTGTTGTCAAGGCAGAAAAGATTAAAGGCATAAAGGCGACAAAATCAAAGGTTGCTAGAAAGATACGAGCACCAGAGATGAATCTTACGACATTGTGAGAGATGATTATTATTTTGAATTTGAATTCCGATACCATCTATATCCAATATCAAGAGAAGAGCCAAGAAAGGAGTTGGTGGAGTCAGAGGCTGAAAATGACTCTTGAGATGACTAAGAAAAGGAGGCCCCACATTTCAACTTTAATTGAAAAGATTACATTTGACACTAATCTTTCAAGTGGGCTTCAGTCTATAATTCCTCTACTGGAATATTGATTCGTGCAAGTTAAAAACCTAAACCAATTCTGCAAGTGCATGACACGTGTGTATTATATTATAGGTATCAATCCCATAAGGACTACATAACATAAATAAAATCTAAATAGTCTAGGATAATTAAGAAAATTAAAATGATAGTTGAAGAGATATGAGAAATTAAACTAATAAAAATGAGAGTTCAAGCAATTAAACAAACGTTTTATGGAACCAGTTTCACCACTAGGTAATCCAAGAATCACATTTCAACTACTAAAAATCATGCATATTGCACAACATTTTAAAGGCGAACGGTCCTAATATATCTAAAACCCTCTTTCAAGGCGAAGAAGATATGCATAAACAAGCAAGCCCCTTACGTTTGTGGCTGATGTACCAATTTATACCTTAAGCTCTATGATTCATTCGTTTTAACTAGGAGCGGCAAAATCGATTGCAACCCGTGGGTCCATCCAAAGCCCGCCTAAAAATTAGCGGGCTCGGGCGTGGAGATGAAAGGCCCGAATGCAACTCGATATTTGGGCTTGGGCTATTATAAAGCCCGGAAAATTTTCAGCCCGATCCACCGGGCATCGAGCCAGCCCGTCGGGCCATGGAAAAAACCCAGCCCAGCCAGACACATACATGTGTGCATCGTGTTTCCTTCTCTTTCTCTACTCCGTGAACAACCCTAGCTGTTGCATCTTCTCTTTCCGTCCTCAGTGAACCCTAGTCATATGTCCTACCTACGTCTTCTCTTTCTCTCTTCCATGTACCCTAGACTTTGTCCTACCTGTATGTGTCCTACCTGCGTCTTCTCTTTCTCTCCTCCGTGAACCCTAGTCGTCCATCCTACTTGTGTCATTATGAGTTTTCGTCCTGTGCAAAAAGTCGTGGAGTTGTCGTGCTGGACTTCACCGTCGCCGCAACTGCCGTTTCTGTATCGTCCTCTACAGAAACACCGTCATCGTTTCTCTTTCTCTTTCTCTACCACAGCTTCATGTTAGAGCTAATTCTAAGTAATTTCAAAATCCTAACCCACCCGTGGGCTACCCGAAGCCCGCCGGACCAAGCTGCGGGCCGAGAAATTCAGGCTCGTTTAATTTCAGACCGAACCAGGCCGAGCCCATTTTTATCGGGCCATGAGCAGGCTCGAGCCGGGTCGGCCCAAATGACATCCGTACTTTTAACCCTCAATCGGAATTGTTCTACTTTCGTGATCCAATTCCAATGGTTCTAAACCTGTTTATCTAGGATTTAGATTCACCTCTCAGTCCATCTCTCAAAACCCTAACACATACATCTACTTGATCAAAGCAAACATACCACATGAAGAACACATATAAAGAATTAAAATAGGAACCGAAACATTGGATTTCTCGTTAATAATATTTTCGTGGATCAAGAATCCCCTAGGGCTAATCCCATCTCCTAGAACAATGCAACTACTCACACATGAAGTCTATAACAAGCATCATGTAAGAGGGAAAACATGAGAGGAAACAAATAAAGGAGAGTGAATAATTAGGAAGTCGAGATTCGGAACCCATCTTTGATTTCTGTTACCTTGATTCAAGTGTTGTAGCTCTCTCTAATAGATAAGAACCATTGAATTCAGAAATCTCAAATTTATTTCACTCTAAACTTGTGTGTTGCAAATGAGGTTTGAAGCTCTTTATATAGGAAAGTCTCCACACCTAGAAAGAAATAAAATATATTATTAAAATGACTTAGTGCTGCACTACCCATACTTTGTGTTGATACTATGGTGCCCATGCTTGGTGCCCAATACTTTGATGCCCAGACTTGGTTCCCAATGCTAGGTGTCCATACTTTGATATTCATGCTTGGTTCTCATGGTTGGTGCCCTTACTTTGATGTCAGTTCTTGGTACCCATGCTTGGTGCCCATACTTTGATGTCCAATCTTGATTCCCATGCTTGGTGCCCATACTTTGGTGCTCCATTATCCATACTTTGTTCCCATACTTTGATGGCCATGTTTGGTGCCCATACTTTGATGTCCATACTTGGTTCCCATGTTTGGTGCCCATACTTTGATGTCCATTCTAGGTGTGGGTCATTTTGGACATTATGGAGATATTTGTGAGAGTGCTCTTATGTTAGTCAATGGAGAAATTGGGGAATAAATTGGGGAAAATGGTCTTGTTTGCCATTCGTTTCTTTGTTGTTTCTTATCCCGTATTACCCTAATTATCACTTATTAAATCCTACAAACACAACAACAAAAGAAACAAGTAAAATTAATACATAATCAAACGTAAACGTCACGACGGTCATCAAAATCAGTCATAATATGGCTCATAAATTGTGTACGAAATATAGTGATCATTCTACCCTTCTCATTTCTCACCTAATAGTCATAACTCGGCCTGTTCAATTCAATACACTCATACTTGGATATCTGTCTAAACCGTTGATTTAACATTTTCTCAACATACGGTGTTAACGTTTGAGAATCATCACCCGTAGCTCCTTCTAACCTATACATATTGAATCATTCCAATGTCTTTACCAAAGAAAATTTAAAAACGCTAGCACTAAAAACATTTTTGATGTCTTCAACGTGAAATTCATTGACTCGACCCCATTAGTGGTTAATAAGTTGTACCTTTCACCCTTAAATTTGCATCTTGTCCATTTAATGGGATCAAGTTCTTCTTTCTCCGAATACTTAGCAACACTAGGATACATGCACAAAGGTCACAATACTCACAAAGGTAATAGAGGTCACAATGTTCACAAAGGACACAAAAATCACAAGGTCAT
This sequence comes from Gynandropsis gynandra, assembly GCA_036759665.1. Lineage (NCBI taxonomy): Eukaryota > Viridiplantae > Streptophyta > Magnoliopsida > Brassicales > Cleomaceae > Gynandropsis > Gynandropsis gynandra. The sequence goes on from CM071867.1 coordinate 16,581,668, forward strand.
ATTTGTACCTTGCCTTTAAATCATTAAATAGCTCTTCAAATTCGTTCACTGCGTATGCTGATGCACATTTGAAGAACATTTTCGCCAGAGTATCACCCTTTGAACTCTTTCTACCCTGATATTTTATTGACGTAACTCTTTTTATTTTGGCGATATATGATGCGCACAAAAACCTTGATCAAATTTTTTGTACACTTGTTGAACTACTTTTATCAAGCTTTTATGGAGACCAGATATCACAACGAAATCACGTCCATCAAATATAATACACTGACATCGTACTTTTCTTTTACACGAGCCATCAATTCTTTTGTTGGAGGTGTTTCATATTTCTCGACATATTTCTCTTTCAAATAATCATTAACCAATTGTGTTGTACCCTGTGTAGCTTCCATCGATTTAGATACAGGTGAACACTTATGAATGGAATAGTGTGTTCTCACACTAAACCCTTTGGAATTCGAGATTGCTATCATGCATAGTTTCCATTTACAATCACTTTTGGAAAATTTTCATCGTACTTCCCACAACTTCGAATCAGAACTCAATGTAGCATATCTAGAAGAAGCTTCAAGTGAACCCTTCCTTACAAATACCTAACATCCTTCTTGGTATCAAACTCTTGCCCAATTTTAAGTTGCAATCCATCTTCAAACTCGAAGGCTGAATTTCGATTGTTTGGCTTCTAGGAAACTACCATTTCCAAGTTATTCTCACCATCACCATCACCATCCTTATGCTCTGTTGGCACATCAATATCACATTCATTACTACCATAAACTATAACTTCATGAATGATCACATTCATGGCACAACCACCATCTTCTTCTAACCCGTTGGTATGTTCACTATCAGAATTATCCGAATCCAAATATTTATTATTTTCGTCGGATTACTCCCAACTCTAATTTTGTATTTTAACCTAAAATAACACATTCCTCATAATCTATAGCACATCCATTCTCACCTCCTCTAGGAATGCTTCCAAAAGCATAAATTAGAGGTTCAACTTCCCTCTCAATATCCATTTCACACTTCACAATTGCTGATTCTATCTCCACATAAAGCAGATGTCGAATTTCTTTTATTCGATCGAACATATAACAAATAAGATGCTTCTCATCATTACATATGTTGGCTTGCTATTTGACAAATATTGAGCAAATAGCTTATCTTCAATTTCTTGTATTTTTTTCTACAATCATCTTTGTGTATAACTTATCAATAAGTTATTGGTATGCAATACTAATTGGAGGAAAATAGAAAAATACTCTCTAGTTTTCCTAAATTTTTCCAACCATTCAAATTCTCTATTTATGTTTTCCCATTTACCATCATACAAAAAATAAATCAGTGTGATATTCTCATCCATTGAATCCATTACACCTATAAGAAAAACATAAAAATAGGGTAAATTCTGCGACCTAGTGCGACCATTTGTTTGACTCTGTGACCCAATGCGATGTAGAAAGGGATTTCGTATATTGATTCCAACCTGAATTACATCAGTTATGATATAGATATACAAGATAATATGAAACCCTAATGGAGTAAATTACATTTATGTCCTTTGTGCTAATATGCCCCCGTAAGACGGAGCACCTTCGGTGATGCCGATCTTGTCACAAAGTGTAAGAAATTGTTGACGTGCGAGCGGTTTTGTGAGTAAATCCGCGAGTTGATCCTTTGAGTTGACGTGAGAGACTCGGAGGATGCCACCTTGCACTTGTTGACGAACAAAAAAATAATCCAAAGCTAGATGCTGCATGCGAGAGTGGAAGACGGGATTTGCACTCAAGTATGTTGCGCCAATGTTGTCACAAAAAATCACGGGAGGTTGGGATGTGGAGATACCTAGTTCCGTGAGGAGGGACATAATCCATCGAAGTTCCGCTGCTGTGTCAGCAATAGCACGGTATTCCGCTTCCGTGGATGATCTAGCGGTGAATTTCTGTTTCTTGGAAGACCAAGAGATGGGATGGCTGCCAAGGTAGACAATATATGCCCCCGTAGAAGTATACTCATCACGATCTCCCGCCCAATCTGCATCACTAAAGGCGTGTAGAGAGAGAGTGTTACCAGCGGTGAAGAAGATACCACGATCTCGTGTTCCAACCAAATACCGTAAGACCCTTTTGAGCGCTTGAAGATGTTCCGTTGTCGGGGCATGCATGTATTGAGATAATTTGTTGACAACGTAGCTTATGTCGGGTCTTGTAAGTGTGAGATACTGTAGACTTCCAACAATAGTCCGATAATTGGTTGGGTCGTCTAACTTATCACCGGAGGACAAGGTAAGTCGTGCGCTAGGGGCCATAGGAGTGGTGACTGATTTAGCTTCGGAGAAGTGAGCTTTGTTGAGGATATCCGTAACATATTTGCGTTGAGTGAGAAGTAATCCAGAGGCTGTGCGTGTTACTTCAATGCCAAGAAAGTAAGATAAATTGCCCAAGTCTTTGATGGAGAAGCGGTTTCCAAGCACTATGATGAAGCGTTGGACTGCTCCCGAGTTGCTTCCTGTGACCACAATGTCATCCACATAGACAAGAACATATATAGTTACCTCGGGATTGTGAAGAATAAACAAAGATGCGTCGGCCAGGGAGTTGACAAAGCCTTGGCCGAGGAGAAAATCCCGAAGTTCCGAATACCAAGCCCGAGGAGCTTGTTTGAGACCATAAATTGCCTTGTTGAGTTTGCATATGTGGTGAGGATGATCATGATCAACAAAACCTGGAGGTTGTGTCATGTATACCTCTTCCGTGAGTTGCCCTTGAAGAAATGCATTGTTGACATCTAGTTGACGAAGACTCCAGCCATTTGCAATTGCAACACTCAAAATCAGTCGAATGGTAGTCGGTTTAACTACGGGACTGAATGTTTCAAAGTAGTCCACACCCGGGCGTTGTGTAAAACCTTTCGCCACAAGTCTGGCCTTGTAGCGATCCACCGAACCATCAGGTAATCGTTTGATACGATAAATCCACTTGCATCCAACCACATTTGATGCATGTTGAGCCGGTACAAGATCCCATGTTCCGTTACGAACAAGTGCATCAAATTCCTCACTCATGGCCTTCCTCCAACTCGGATCTTTAAGGGCTTGACAGACGGTTGTAGGTTCGGTGTCAGAGAGAAGTGCCCGATCGGGTGAAGAGGACGGGCCCGATCGGGTTACCATTGTAGAATGATCCCCGTAACTTTGCACGACTCGGGTATTAGTGTCACATGCTCGGGCATAATGTGCCCGATCGTGTGAAGATGGAGAGCCCGATCGGGTAGTTGCTGCTGAATGAGCCCCGAAACTCTGCACGACTCGGGTGGAATGGTCACCCGCTCGGGCATGATGTGCCCGATCGGGTGAAGATGAAGAGCCCGATCGGGTATTTGTTGTTGAAGCATCCCCGAAACTTTGCACGACTCGGGTGGAAGGGTCACCCGCTCGGGTGTGATGCACGATCGGGCGATTTACCTGTCGCCCGGTCGGGCTTGAAGCCTGCAACCGTTTTGTTTTAGATCTCGTTTGCATTGGATGAGTGTTACCTCGAGCTATTGGAGCGGCGACTTCAGGAGGCAATTGTTCGGACATTATGGTGTCATCCCGTGGAGTCGTATGAGTCTGCACTTCCGGTGAAGGATCCATTACAGGGGTGACGGAAGGTGATGGTGATACGTGTGGCATTGGGTAAGAGGGTGCAACACTTACGGGTGATGTCCATGAATATTCGGGTGGATTGGGGTTGGAGACGTTGGTTAGGAAATAGTGGGAGTAGTTGGAGTACAGAAAGATGGTTTCATGGAACTCTACATGACGAGATGCATATATACGTGAACGTGTGGGATCAAGACACAAGTAGGCACTCTGAGTGGCGGAGTAACCTAAGAAGACACAAGGCTTTGAACGAGGCGAAAGTTTGTGTGTGGAGTACGGACGAAGCCATGGATAACATAGGCAACCGAAAGTCCGAAGCTTAAGATAGTTCGGTTCGGTGCCTAGAAGTCTAGTGAATGGGCTGTCGTACGAGAGGATGGGGGTGGGTAAGCGGTTAATGAGATAAACCGCGGTTGGGAAAGCATAGGACCAGAACGAAGGAGGTAGTGACGCATGAGACAAAAGAGAAAGGCCGGTTTCAACAATGTGACGGTGACGACGTTCTGATATGCCATTGTGTTCAGGTGTGTGAGGAGGGGAGGTGTAATGGGATATGCCGTGAGTGGAGAGGAATGAGGCTAGGGCAATGTACTCACCACCATTATCGGTGTAGAGAGTACGTATGACGGTTTGGAATTGTTTTTCCACTAGGGCTTTGAACGTGATAAAGGTTTCTCGAACTTGGGATTTTTGTTTGAGAGGGTACAGCCATGTATATCTAGTGAAATGATCAACAAAGATGACATAGTACTTGAAACCATCAACCGAGATGATTGGTGATGTCCAAACATCGGAGAAGATGATTTCAAGGGGAAATGAAGTAGAGATTGTAGATTCATGAAACGGTAATTTGTGGCTTTTATTGCTGGAACAAGAGTTACATAATGACAACGAACTCGACTTAGACAATGGTAAGGAATGCGTAGAAACAATACGCTTTAAAATGGAAAGCGAGGGATGACCTAAACGTGAATGCCACTCGGACAAAGTGGACTTGACACTGGGAAGAGCCACAATGGACGGTTGAATGGAGTTGGGTTTCGGCCACTCATAGACACCATGGTTAGCCTTTCCGTGAATTATAGGATCCCCCGTTTTTAGATCCTTCACCTGAAAATGATCATCAAAGAATTCCACGGAAATCTCATTAGTCCGACACAATTGACTTATAGAAATAAGATTCTTGTTCATAGTAGGTACACATAGAACTTCATCAAGATGCAAACAATTATCATCAATTGAGTTAGGGATTGAGAGTGAACCAATATGTGTGATGGGCAAGGAGGATCCATCACCAATTACCACTTCTTCACCTCCTTTGTACGGGGAATGCAATGATAAATTTTGGAGATCCGAGGTGATATGGTGAGAGGCGCCGCTGTCAAGAAGCCATGACTCCGGTTCATAGTTGGTGAGAGTGGTGTTGTGAGCACGTGGTTGCCATGGTCGTGGTGATGAAGCCCACGGTGGTGGCGTTGTGGTGGTGGAGTTCCGAGTTGCAAGTTGTGAACACTTGCGAGCACTATGCCCAAAAACGCCACATAGTTGACAGCGACCTTGATATCCCGATGACGATCTATTTGCATTTCTATTCCATTGATTATTCTGTCGGTTACGATTTGATTGATTCGGACGAGTGTTGACAGCAAGCGCATTTACGGGCGGCGTGAATAGCAAAGGGGCGGCTTGAAGTAGCTTTGCTTCATGATTGAGGAGTTTCTCATGGAGTTCCTCAATAGGAATGATGCTATCTCTGGCATTCACAGCATCTACAATTGGTTTGTAGTCCTCCGGCAATCCATCAAGAATATATTGCAACAAGTCTTCCGCATCAAGAGGTTTGCCGAGGAGCGCTAATTCATCCGCCTTGTTGATGATGGTGCGCATATAATCATCGATGGGTTGAGATCCTTTGGAGCTTCGTTTGAGTTGTTCCTTCAATTGAAGGATGTGCCCCCTTGATGCCTTACCATATGTGCGAGCAAGAAGAAGCCACGCCTCTCGCACAGAGGAAACCCTAGCAATCATCGGTTGGAGTGGTGGTGAGATCGCTCCTAGAATGGCCGAGAATAGGAGGCGATCTTGCTGTTTGAAGGGCGCAAACGCTGGATTCGGTGTTGAGATGCCATTAACAGTGATAGTGGCATCGGGAACAAGTGAATCGGTTTGGAGAAAACACTCCAACCGATGACCTTCAAGGAGTGCACGGATCTGAATACTCCAGATCATATAGTTGGAGGAGGTGAGCTTCGTCACGTTTGTCATGTTGACGGTGAGAAGTGTTGCATGAGGATCATTGACGTTGAAAGCCGGAGTTGCATCA
>CM071867.1:16589204-16602515 GCA_036759665.1 Gynandropsis gynandra
GTGCCCGGTCGGGTAGGGCAAAATGTGAGATGCTCGGGTAGTTATTGGAAGTGCCCGATCGGGAAGTATATTAGCGCCCGGTCGGGTACGGCTGAAGTTTGGACGTTGGCAACAGCTGAACGTGGGTTTTGGATCTAAGGTTAGATCTAGGGGTAGATCGAGGTTTTGATGCTGGGGGGGGCGACCGCAATGCAATAACAAGTAGCCACGGCTTTGGGACGAGGGAGGGATGGTGGAGCCGGGATTGAGAGAGAAGGTTGGGAATGACCGGCGGCGGGTAGGGGCGTTCGAACGAAAAATTAGGGTTAGGGTTTTGAGTGGGAGTGGCCGACGGTGAGGGTGTTTAGGGTTGAGAGGGCCGACGGGAAGGGTGAGATTGGCCGACGGTGAGGTAGGGTTAGGGTTTAAGGGCCGGCGGCGGTGAGGAGAAAGGAGAAGAGAGGTGGCCGGCGGCGGTGGTGATAGCTAGGGTTAGGGTTCGGATCAGCGCTCTGATACCATGTAGAAAGGGATTTCGTATATTGATTCCAACCTGAATTACATCAGTTATGATATAGATATACAAGATAATATGAAACCCTAATGGAGTAAATTACATTTATGTCCTTTGTGCTAATATGCGACAGTGCAACTCGATAAGATTTTGTGACCCAATGCGACTCTATGACCCGCTGTGACCATGTGTTTTAATATGACTCTGTGATACAGTGTGACTGTGCGATTTGATGAGATTTTGTGACCCAATGCGACTTTGTGACCCAGTGCGATCATGTGGTTCAGTATGACTCTATGACCCATTGCGATCGTGCGACTCGATGAGACTTTGTGATCCAATACAACTCTGTGACCAAATGCGACCCTGTGACTCACTGCAAGAACTTGATGTCTTCCAAGTTAAACAATATTAACCTAAACTACCCGCAAGTGCACGACATGTGTGTAATACTCTAGATGTTGATCCCACATGGACTGCACAACACAAACTAAACTCCAACTTAAGAATCAAACCTTCTAACAACAAATATGGATTTAAGATAAAATTACTAAAATCAAATAAACTAATGAGTTCTTAACAATGAGACAAACGTTCTAGGTTACGGGTTTACCACAAAACTTCCAAAACCAACAACCCATCTATCTAATCAAGCATTCCCAATCAAGTTATCTAAGGCGGACGATCCTAATATAATATTTACCCTCTCTCAAAGCATAGATACGTGATCTAGTCAAGTTATCCCCTACTTTCGTGGCTGACACCTTAAACTAAATCCATAAGTTCTATGACTCATCCGATTGACCCTCAACCGCTACTACTCTACTTTAGTGACCTAGTCTCAGTTGTTCTTAGCCTGATCATCCGGGATTAGAATTCTCTTTTCAGTCCTTCTCCCAATTCCCTAAAATATGCATCTACTTGGCCTTCGTAAATACAAGTCATGCAAACACTCAGACAAAGAATAGATAAACGAAAAGGGGAATTGCAATCATAGATAAATCAAAGAGGTTCTGGGATAGCCATGGGCTAATCCTTTCTCCTAGAACAAAACGACTACTCGGTCATGAGTTCGAAGTCAAACAAAATAAATGAAGTAGATAGTTTAAAGAACATAGAAATCAAACGAAATCGAAGTCCTGATTCGATCTTCAACGCTCCTTGAATGTCTTCTCTGCCAAGAGCACTCACGAACCAGCCCTTCTCTCTCTTCTCTCTCTGCAACTCTCTGCCCGTAATGTCCAACTGAACTCAACTCAAGCTCCCCTTCGTACCCTTTCCTCTTTTCTTTCTTTCTTTTTCTCCTCCTTTTCCTCTTTGGTCGTTCACTTCCCTTCTTGTCCAGCGGCTGGAGTTTCCTCTTAGTTGCAGCAGCTCCGTTTTACTTTTTTGTGTGTTTCCAGCTCTTGTTTGCATTAGTTTCAATTCTTGAGTAAGTGGGAAATGTTTTCTTTCTATTTTCTAACATTGTGGTTCCTATTCCTCTCCTCTAACTATGTTTCCTTTTTGTGTAGGCGGCTGACCACTTCCTTTTCTTGTAGGTCGTGACTTTTCTTTTCTGTTCTTTGGTGGTTACGAATGCGACCTGCGTGAGCTGGGTGAATGCCCCGTGTGGGCTGGCTTGGAGAAGGTGATCCGCTCCGGCTAAGCATCAGCCCGAGACATGCTAAAATAGCTAGAACACGCAGCCCACACGGGCTAAGGGAACCACCCTGCGCTGGTTGAGTTGAGGATTGTGATCTGGTCGGGGCTGAGCATTAACACGAGGCGTGCAAAAAGTGCTGAAATATAAAGCCCGCACGGGCTAAAGGATCCACCTTTGATGTTTTGCGGCATTTGCTCGTGTTTGTATACCGTGGATGTTCTTTAGCTCCGAAATGAACAAAATACGCATTAAAACCTGTAAGAACATGAAAATAAGAAAACAAGTAAAACGGATACAAAAATCACACGTAAACATCGCATCTATCATCATAAACATATCTAAAATCATGCGAGAAACATCTAAAAAAACGAGATGATCAGTGACCAAATGTGACCCTCTGACTCATTGCAATCATTTGACTCACTCCATTTAACTCAGCGACATGTTTTGACTACAACACTATAAGACTCGTTGTGACAAAGGAATAATAAAATCTATACCTATTACTCACTACTCACTCGGTTTATCAAATTCATAAAACAAATACAAAAAACACCATTATCTCCCCCACAAACAACATTAATCTGCTCAAATTAAAAATAAACTCAAATCCAAGCTAAAAAAATCACTATATATAATAGGGTTTTCTGCGGAACGTACTTAATTCCAAGCTTCTTTGTTAAGAACAAACGATTTCAACCTATTCACGGTGAATCTTGTGCTAATTTCAAGCTACTCTCAGTAAACTTGATGTGGATTTGAAGCTATTCGTGGTGAATCTAATATGGAAGAATACAAAATTTACGTTAGAAGAAAGAGAGAAATTGAGGTGTTTGGAAGGAGAGAGAAAACTATCGATGAAAGGACAAAGGTAATATGGGTTTATCAATATTTTAATGGTAGAGTTGATGAGAGGTTTTAGGAAAGGGTAGGATTGAAGTTCTAATAGCAGTTCAAGTGTATTTTTGAAGTTACCCCATCTGAAACAATCTCAATAGAACAAATTTGTGCATGGATTTCTTTAGATTTCCATTTACTTTCACATTCATCTTAAAAAATATAATTAGTTCTTAACAAAAAAATAATAAAATATAATACTAATGTAACCTAACCTTAATTACTCTTTAGACCACACATCATTTTTCTTCTTTTTCCTTTTTTTCCTCTTCTTCTTTTCTTTCTTTCTTTCTTTCTCCTCTCCCACACCGGTTTGCCTCCCACCCATTTATTTCTTCTTATTTTTTTTCTATCTTTCTCTTTTCCTGTAATTATCACTACATCTTCATCTTACTGTCACCAGCACCGTTGACGCACCCATCACTTTTATCTTCGATCTTTTTTACTGCTCCATGGTGTTCGGGAAAACCTTTTCAACTTATTCAATTTAAATTATAGATTTAACACAGTTTAATTAGAAAAATAAAAAATCTGGTTAACATTAAGTGAGATTATACGAGATTAAATCAAAATTAAATCAAAAATCGATAATGATTTTATTTGTACATTTGGTTAACATATGATATATGAGGTGGTTGACACATCATCGTTCACATGGATTCACCATAATTGAACAAAAACTTAACTTTTAATGTATAAGATTTCATATTACAATTTTTTGTCTTTTTAAATAAAAAATTAGAATCTATTACCCACCCTTGACTAAATGATATATTCAACATGTTTATTAATTTAATATTTTTGTGTGTTTGTGATGCAGTGGCCAAGAGCATATTATGAATCGAGAAGTAGAAGCTGCTATCCAAAACAGGGGAAATTGCAACAAATTTTAGCATTCATGGTTTTTGGTCAAGCTATAAATTAGAGGATGACCTCAAAATTGCAATTATGACAACAAGTTTGATGAATCTCAAGTATGTGTTTACATTTCTATTTGAGGACTCAAACTCAATTCTTGATAAATTTCAACTAAAATTTAAGCTACAAGTGTATAACGTGACACTAGTCTAAATTTCATAATCTACGATACTTCTTTCTATCTAAGGACCCTTTCTTTTTCTTTTTCTCTATCCTTCCTTTTTTCGTAGTTTTTCCTTTTCTCTTATTGTCAAGTTCTGTACATTTTAATTTTTTTCGTTTTTCCTTTTTTGTGGTTTTTCGTTTTGTTCTTTATTTCTTTTTTTTTTCATTCTCTTCTTCCCTTGTTTTTGTCTTTTCTTCTTTTCTAAAACGATAAAAACTAATTAAAATAATCAAATAACAAAAAAAGGAAATTTGATAGGATAACATAAGAATGAGACTCTGATATCATTTGATATGAACGTCGACCGACGATTTTTGTTGTTAGGTTGGTTGAAACAGACTGAAACACCCTAGAAACCCATAAGCAAAACTTTTATTTTGTCTCTCCTAAGAAAAGAAATCTTAAATCCCAACAACAACCCGACTAGAAAACCTTAGAATCAGCAAACGACACCACAACATTTGTGACCTAGTGTTGATAAGTCGATGAACACTCAAAATTTTTCCAGGAGTTTGGTAGTTAAATATCAAGAAGTATCAAGAAAGACAATCTATATTGATAAAAAATTAATAAAAATTTATACAATGGGTTCCCTATTTATAAGGATCAAATAATAATGAAAAACTGAAACAAAAAATAATTTAATAAAATTTGTCAAAAATGTTCCGGTCGAGCTATGTAACCACTCGGTCACCCGCTACATAAGTCTTAAACCTAAAATCTACAAAATTTTAATGCACCCACTCCAACAACGCCTATCCTCAGTCATGTCCTCCCACACTTGGTCGAGCTGTGTAATAATTGGCTCAAGCGATCTAGTCCTCTGAATGCTCCATGTTCTAGACAATTGCTCGTGCTAAGCAATTCCCTGCTCAAGGTTGATAGGTTTTATCTATTTAATCTTCTTTCTTCTCTAGGCCTCTTCCACTTTTATGTAAATCCCATACGCCTCCAATTATTCCTCTTGATGCCCTTTTGTTTTGCAAGTTCCGCCACCATTCGAGCGACAAATTCTGTATCTTAGTAACTTTAGCCCTTGTGACTGCGCCATCTATTGTTGGTGTCTCAGATAGAGTCTCATCCTCATCATACTTGGTATTGAGAAGCCGAAGGTTCAAGGTATGGATTACAACGAGATTTTCTCATCAGTGGTTAAGCACATTTCCATCAGAATTTACTATCTTTCATTGTTTATCAAGACTTGGAATTAAAGAAAATGGATGTTAAAACCGCATTTCTCTGTAAAACACTTGATGAGGATATTTTTGTGACTCAACCGAAAGATTTCGAAGAAAACGAGAAAAATAATATGGTATGGTTGCTGAAAAGGTCTCTCTTTGGATTGGAGTGTCGCTATTTAAGTGGAATTAGAGATTATACATGTTTATGCACAAATAATCCTTCATAAGAAGTCAGTTGTTCGAAGCATGTGTATATTTAAAAGGTTAGAGGACAAGTCATTCATATATCTTATGATTTCTGTGGATTATATGTTAATCAAAGAAAAGAATCAGAAAAAAGTTTAAAAAGCTGAAGGGAGTCTTGAGTGCAAAATTTAAAATGATAGACCTTGGATCGGTTAAAAGAACTTTGAGCATGAACATATCATGAAACAAAAATTTAAACAGTCTCCTTCTATCTTAGAATGATTACCTACATAAGGTTGTTAGTATTTTTGGCACAAAAGATGTCAAGTCAGTAAGTACTCCATTGGGAGCTTTCTTTAAATTGCACTCGACAAAGATACAAAAGGATCATGATGGAGATTTTGGAGATACAGTTCCATATTCCAACACTATAGAGAGCATTATATATGTAATTATTGGGACGAGGCTAGACCTTTCTTTTCTAGTTAGAGTTGTGAGTCGATTCATGAGTGGACCGAGTAAAATCCATTTGGAAGCGTATAAAGTGTATCCTTAGATACATCGAGGGGACAAAAAACACAAATATCAAGGTGACTACAACTCTGATTACACCACAAACATAGAGAAACGAAGATCAATTTTTGGGTTTATTTTTACAGTTGGAGAAAATTTGGTGAGTTAAAAATCAGGTCTTGAACACATATTGTCTCCGTCAACTATAGTAGTTGAATACAAGCCACTCATACAGGTGGTTAAGGGGAGATTTGGCCTAAAGGGTTGCTAGCTAGAATTTGGTGGAGTTTTTTTGTGACTTTATGAGTGCTATCAACTTGTTCAAGAATAATGTTCATCACGAATCGAGAAGTAGAAGCTGCTATCTAAGAGCATATTACGAATGGAGAAGTAGAAGCTACTATCCAAATACAAGGAAAGTTGCAACAAATTTTAGCATTCATGGTTTTTTGTTGAACTATAAACCAGAGGATGACCTCAAAATTGTAATTATGATAACGAGTTTGATGAATCTCAAGTATGTGTTTATATTTATATATGAGGATTTGAAGTGAATTCTTGATAAATTTCAACTGAAATGTAAGCTACAAGTGTATAACATGACACTAGTCTAAGTTTCATAATCTACAATACTTCTTTCTATCTAAGGAACCTTTCTTTTTCTTTTTTTTCCTACTCTTCCCTATTTTCTTACTTTTTCCTTTTCTCTTCTGTCAAGTTTTAAACATTTTCATTTATTTTTCTTTTTTTGTGGTTTTTCCTTTTGTGTTTTTCTTTTTTTATTTGTTTATTTTTATCATTTTTTATTCCCTTGTTTTTGTTTTTTTATTTTCTAAAACAATAAAAACTAATTAAAATAATCAAATGACAAAAAATGAAATTTGATAGGATAACGCAAGAATGGGGCTCTGATATCATTTGATATGAACGTATACCGACAATTGTTTTGTTAGATGTGTTGAAACAGACTGAAACACTCTAGCAACCCACTAGCAAAACTTATAATTTATCTCTCCTAAGAAACTACATCTTAAATCCTAACAACCCGACTAGAAAACCTCAGAATCAGCGAACGACACCACAACACTTGTGACCTAGTGTTGATAAGTCGGTGATACTCGAAATCTATCCATGAGTTTGGTAATTAAATATCAAGAACTATCAAGAAAGACAATCTCTATTGATAGAAACTTAATAAAAAGTTTATACAATGTGTCCCCTATTTATAAGGACCAAATAATAATGGAAAATTGAAACAAAAAACAATTTAATAAAATTTGGAAAACATGTTCGGTTCGAGCTATGTAACCACTCCATTGACCTTTGTATAAGTCTTAAACCTAAAATTTACAAAATTTAAATGCACCCGGTCTAGCTGTATAAGTCTTAAACCTAAGAAATATGTTGCCTCGGACTTTCCTATCTCGTCACCGGTGTTCCGATGTTGTCTTCTTCGTTCTCCACCTTCTCCTGAGGCTCCTCTGTGTTTTTTCATCCCTTTAGGAATATGTGTCGTTCCTTTATTAATTGGGGCGTCATTTTCCAATCTTTTCCTTCATTTGAACGTTTATAGGAATTATGTTATGACACATGACACGTGCGTGCTCAAGTGGAGGATCCTCTTGGACTCTTTGTCTTTGAGATAACCCGTGCTTGTTTGGAAGCTCTCCGAGGTAGGTAGAATCTTCTGTGGGTGTAACTTGTGCGGGCTCAAGTGAAAGACCCGCTCGGGCTCTTGGCTTCTCACGCAACATGCATGGGGTAAAAGGCACCCCCAGTCGTACTCAAACTTCTGATGGGTACGACCCGAGCGGGGCCTTCTACGGGCACAAGCGGGCTGGATTAACTTCGTGTTTTTGCTCCTTTTTCTCGATGCTCGAGTATTTCATGTGGTTCTTTGGCGTGAATATGCTCCGACTGGTTTGTAGCTCAAAGTATGCGCAGTTGACTCCACGAATCAACGCCATTAAGCTCGATTAGGACTTATCGTCTTAAAACCTAAAAAGCAACTAAAAGACTTGATAGAGGACTAATTTGTGTCGGTTTTGTAACTCGTGCTATGCAAATTATGCAGAGATGATCTAAATTCGTAGTCTAAAACTAACCTACAATACGTGTTATCACAACCCGATAACATAACCTAGAACTTGTATTTCCTTATGAAAGGACGTTATAAATCCAGACTACAACTTGATTAGAGAACCTTAAATGCAGCAAATGATACCACAACATTTGTGATCTAATATTGATAAGTCAGTGAATAACTCGGATATCTCCAAGAGCTATATAGCTAAATCTCTAGGATTAACAAGAAAAATACAACTTTATTAATAAAAATTTTGGTAATAATGTCATAAAAAATGGTTATCTATTTATAAATTGAAAACTTAATAAAATAAGATAAATTAATTAAACTCGACTAAAATTCTTGGTCGAACGATGTAACTGCTTTGAGTTAGCTTTGTATGATATTATTAGTCGATATTGAGACAAAGTTTTGAGTACTATAGGATGAAAAACTTTGTGGAATGATAGATAGGAAGATGATAAGAAGAGATGTCGAAAAAAATGAGAATCTGTTATCAATTTCGTGGTGGAGTATATGTATATAATATTTGATGGCACAAATTGGCATGAAAAAAATTCCATTTGATTTAACTAGCAGAGCTACAGGCGAGAGTGGAAGTGATCGAGTACTGGATTAGGTTATTCAAGGGTCATTGAGAAGTAGAGAAAGCATCGGTTACGGAATTTGAGCGAGTGAAATAAAAGGGCATGAGATGGATTCACTTGAGCTATATGTAATTTGTCAAGAAGGATGTTTCTTGGGGATGAAGCGATGAGAATGGCATAGTCTCATGACTTCAATATTGACCACATCAAAGACTGGCTTCAGAAAGGGAATCAAAGTCCACTTTGTCGTTATCAGTGACACTCAAGGGTGAGTTGCTTGTCCTACGGCCTTTAGTAGATACCAACGCTTAAAGCAATGTTACCTTTGATTTTGACTTCTTGTCTTTGTTTACTTAGCTTTTAGTTCGATCATGCTTTTTTTATCTATTTTCTTGCTTCGATTTATTAAATAATGAAATACAAATTTTGATATCTTTTATTATATATATATATATATATAAAAGATATGAAAGAACAAAAATTATTTCAAGTTTTTAGAAAGATATATATATATATGAAACAAATTGAAGGAAGGATTTTGGTATGTATTATGATTTACTTCTTGGTTTGATACATTGATAAATAATTGATATTTATACACAAAATGAGTAGGTGAAAAAGAAGAAACTTCAATTCTGAATATCTGTCTTAATATTTGGAAATGAGGATTTTGTGTTTGATAATCTGGAAAGGAATATTGACGCGATCCCGATTGGAACGATTGTGGAACGGATGGTCACACGAGGGAAGGCTCTCGATTCACCGGTTCGTCTGCGAAGGATGTTATGGACCAACGAAGAACGAACAAGACGTTGGATATTACACACCAACGAATTTGTTGGATATTACACACCAACAACATGAATTCACAAGGAAATTCAAGATAAAATTCAAGATTTAAATTGATTCAAAGATTGATTTTTCAAGGAGGGGTGGCCGGCCATATACATAAACCAAGGCCATGCAAAAATTAAATGCAACATTAAAGGGTAGTCTTCATGCAAGGCTACTAAAAATACATAGAAAACATAAAAAAAAGGATATTAAGACAAGTTGTAATTCGTGCATATGGGTACGCGGACTTGTCTTGAAACCCTCAGGATATTAATTAGGTTGCGGGAAAAGTGACACGCGGCCTCGTTAAAAACCCGTCGTCGGAAAACCCCGTGGGACAAAACCGACGAAGGGAAAAGAGTACACGCAGGTCACTTACCTAATTAATAACCGTTGCGGGGTGGGCTTCGGCTTGGATAACGTTTCTTATGTTCGTGACTTCACGTGGACTTGAATAATCTTCGTGAACATGGACGCTCGTGAGAATTCCGATAATTGCTTCCTTAAGCTTCGCAGCCTTGGCTCGGATCACGGGACCGGCTGGTAGGATCAACGCCTCTTCCTCCTTAATCGTAGCTTGGGTCACGGGACCAACGTCTTCTTCCGCATTGGAGGTCGCGTCCTCGACGTCCTTTAGGATCATATCATGTCCCCTTCTTGGAAAGGATTTGCTCTCAAATCCGCTTGATCTGCGACAAAAGGAACCAAGTCAGTAACATTAAAACTAGAACTCACATTGTACTTACCTCGCAAATCGAGTTGGTAGGCGTTGTTGCTGATCTTCTTGGTTACTGAGAATGGGCCATCGATTCAGGGCATTAATTTTGACTTCCGCTCATTCGGGAATCGTTTTTTTCGTAGGTGAACCTAAACTTGGTCACCAGGTTTAAAAATTAGTCGCTTCCGAGCTCGAGATCGCTATAGGTGATGCTGCCACATTCGCAACGCTCTCATAAACGCGTAAAGCTCTTTATTGTATGTGGCACAGTTTAGGGTTGCGTCTCCAAGCTTCTTGGCTAAATAAGCAAAAGGTTCTCATTCCTCCATCATGATTAAACCAATTCCTACACCAGATGCATCAGTATCAAATGTTTTAAGGAAATCCGGTAAGATTAATGGAGGGGTATGAGCTTCTCGTTTAGCGTTTGGAACGCTTCTTCTTGTGCTTCTTCCCACCCATTGTTTTCCTTGATAACTTCGGTCAGAGGGGCTGCCAAGGTACTAAAGCCCTTTACGAAGCGATGATAGAACTCCGTGAGTCCATGGAAGCTTCGGACTTCCCCAACGGTCTTTGGGCTTGGCCATTCCTAAATGGCTTTAATTTTCTCCTCGTCCACCTTGACTTCATCTCCACTTATAACAAAACCTAGAAATCGAATGTTATATGTACAATAGGTACACTTCTTAAGGTTAGCATAGAGTTCTTCTTTCCTAAGTACCTTCAACACTAATTCTAGGTGACCTAAGTGTTCCTCTAAGCTCTTCCTGTAGATCAAAATATCGTCAAAGTAGACTACTACGAATCTACCTATATATTCCCTAAGCACATGGTTCATTAATCGCATAAAGGTACTAGGTGCATTCCCTAAGCACTCATATAATCTGTGCTTAGTTTTAAACGCAGTTTTCCACTCATCACCTTTCTCATCCTAATTTGATGATAACCACTTTTAAGATCAATTTTTGAAAATATCCTACTTCCATTCAATTCGTCTAACATGTCATCTAGCCTAGGAATAGGATGTCGATACTTCACCATAATGTTGTTGATTGCGCGACAATCAAAACACATGCGCCAGCTGCCATCCTTCTTCGGCACGAGTAGCACGGGTACGGCGCACAGACTCATACTCTCGCGCATATGTCCCTTGGACATGAGCTCCTCCACTTGCCTTTGCAGCTCTTTAGTCTCCACGGGATTGGTTCGGTAGACTGGTCGATTTGGTAACGGGCTCCGGGAATGAAATCAATTTGATGTTCGACTCCACGTATCGGTGGCAATCCGGTGGGGTTCTCCTCGGGAAAGACATCGCCGTATTCCGCAATAAGTTAGAAATCTTATTCAGCAGCGCCGGTGCAAGGTTAGATAAGCTCGAGAGAGCTTCCTTATAAACAAATAACAACACGGTCTGATCAGAATAAATATATTTCTTGATCTCACCCGATCTTGCGTAAAAATTTGACGATCTAAGTTCGAGTGCGCTTTGCTTCTTCAAATACAATTGGTCTTGCATTACCTCCTTGGGCGTCAATGGAATGAGGACGGTTTTCCTGCCATTATACTCAAAGTAATGTTTATTATTATAACCGTCATGTTTTACCTTGCGATCCGATTGCCAAGGTCTACCGAGTAGAATATGGCTCGCCTCCATCGGCAACACATCGCACAAAATCTCATCTTCGTATTTTCCTATGGCAAAGGGCACGGTTACTTAGTTCGTCACCTTCATCTCGCCATTTTCATTCAGCCATTAAAGCTTATATGGCTTCAGATGTTTTTGGACTTTCAATCCGAGCTTTCGAACCATTGTAGCACTTGCAACATTAGTGCAACTTCCTCCATCGATGATAACGGTACATACTTTGCCATGAACTAGGCAGCGGGTGTGGAATAGATTTTCTCGTTGTTCTTGCTCGTCACTCTTACGTTGCACATTTAGAGAATGCTATATAACCAGCAACTCGCCCGTGTCCGGTTCCTCCTCTCACGTCTCGTCCAACAGTTCGGCCGCTTCGTCCTCGGACTCGAATTCTCCGTCGTCGCGAAGGATCATGACCTTCTTGTTTGTACACTCACTGGCGTAGTGTCCTCTCCCATGACACTTGAAACATTTCACGTCTCGAGCCCTAGAGGTCATCGCCTCGGCCTTTCCTTTGTCCCGTGGCGCTGCTGGACCTGCTCTCGCCGCGTCTCGGCTCGCCGTTTGTGCCTTTGGCGCGTCGCGGCCCGCTGGAACCATGTTGTCCTTCCTTGGATAGCTCAGTTTCTCATCCCTTTTTTGGCCATATTTACCAGCCTCATAGCCCGAGCGGGGGTTCCTTCGCCGATGGAGTTGTTGCTCGATAAGAATTGCTTTGTGAAGCATTTCCTCGACCTCCACGTAGTGTTGTAACTCGAGATGATCTTGGATGTCTAGGTTGAGTCCTCCAAACAACCGCGACATCGTTGCTTCTCTATCTTCCGTAAGGTCAGCCCGCAACATGAGCAGCTCCATCTCTTGGAAATATTCCTCAACGGAACGGTTTCCTTGTATGAGTTTCCGTAGCCGCCGATGCACCTCTCGGTGGTGATGGTTTGGCACGAACCTTTTGCGCATAATTGTCTTCATTTCCAGCCAAGTGGCTACTGGTTCTTCGTCATTTCTCCGCCTAAAAATCGTGAGTTGATCCCACCAACTCAAGGCATAGTCGTAGAACTCCGTGGCCGCCACCCTAACCTTCTTAGCCTCGGGGTATGCTTGACAATCAAAGACGAGCTACACCTTTTTCTCCCATTCTAGGTAGGCTTCCGGGTCGACCTTGCCGTGGAACGCTGAAATTTTCAGCTTGAGACCGGTGAGATCGTCCCTCGGGTCGTCTCTCCGTTCCCTTGGCGCACGTCGCCGCCGGTAACTACTTCGGGACGAGGATGAACTGCCTTGTTCGTAGTAGTTGCTGTCCTCCTCATGCAGGTTCCTCTCACGTTGCTGGAACGCATGAGCGTCTCTCGGTCGTGTTGGATGTTCGGTTCGAAACTCTTGCTGAAACTCCTCCATTTTGTTGGTGATGCTTTGCTCCAAACGAGCCGCGAGAGCCTCAATGAGTC
>CM071867.1:16605274-16610274 GCA_036759665.1 Gynandropsis gynandra
TCCATCCCGATTAGTCGCGCCCCGCCCCCCCCAGCCGATTTTGCTGTTTTCGGGACGGGTTCTTGCCGCCGACCGCCTAGTCGGTACCCAGGCGGCCGCCCAGGCCGCCGTTTACAACATGGATAATGATTGACTTCCTTGTTCGATACACAATTGATATTTATACACAAAATGAGTATGTGAAAAGAAGAAACTTCAATGCTGAATATTTGATTTAATATCTGGAAAACATGATTTGACGGCTGATAATCTAAAAAGAGATATGGTGAGATGTTTCTGATTTCCCGTAATATCTGAAAGGAGGATTTGGTGGAAAGGGATATACTGGGAAATCTCTAATTTCTCGTATATTTATATATATGTAAATATATAACAATATATATATATATTGTTATTTCTCCAAAAGAATGATAAGAATAAGATGTGAATGTAAAAAATGCTTATCAAATTAGTAATAATTCTTTTAAGTAGAACAATAAATAAAAATTACCAAAATAATGGATTAAAAATGAATTATAAAGCAAAGAAGGATGTCACCATTGTTAGGCCAAGCCTCGCATTTGTTTGATAAGTGAGCCCACTTGCTTTCCAAATATATTTTCAGTTTTGAGCCTATAGTTTTATTGGCCCGTTTTGTTTACGAAATTTAATTTATTTTCAATAATTGATTGATTTTATCAAGAATAGTTTCAAAAACTTTTAAAAATAATTTTTTATTTATTCAGTTTATTATTTTTTTCAGTTTTATTAGATGCGCAAACTTTTAAAATTTTTAATTTTATATACAAAATTAAATCGATGATAATGTTATAGAATCATTAATTGTATACTATTTTGTGTACAAATGGATAATAAAATGAAATTATATTTAAAAAAAGCGCAAACAATAGTGAACAAAATATTGAATAGATAATAGATTAAGACTTACAAAGACGATTAGCATATGAATTACTAAAATGTGTATAGTGATACACGATGCTAATGAAACACGTAAACTGTATCCACTTTCTAAGACACGATGTTATCATTTCCGCATGCTTTAATTAACTAAAATATAACGAGTAAATTAATCATTTTTAAGTTAATACTTTTATATATATAATAACTTTATTCAAATTTTAAGTTAATACTTTTAATAATTTGTAAAAGAGTGTAATCATTAAAATTTAGTCCGAATTTATAATATCTTAAAACATGAAATTGGATAATAATTGTTCATTGTTTTATCAAATAAATACAACCAAAATGTAATAAAGAATTTAAAAGATATATAATAGTATGTGTCTGATTTTTCTTCACTGGACGAAACATTGGAGGCATAGTACATACACAACATCACAAATATCTAGTCCGTCGGGTTTTGTCTAAAAAAAATATTGTTTCAGACATGAATATCACGTTCAACTGTCGAACCATCTACCGCAGAGGTTTCTTGTCTGAGCAGACTCAGAGGTTTCTTGTCTGAGCAGTTTTTCTCTTGCAGAATGGCTAGCTTTGATTTCGAGAATTCACATTTCCCTACTTCCAGATATTTTACGATGAATTGTGTTGTTTGATGTTTTAAGTGATTTATCTTTGCGCACTTACTTGCTTCTCTAGGTTTTGGATGGAGCTTTGTAGTTCTAATTCTATAAGACTTTAATTCTAATTGGATGGTAACATCAAAAATACACTTGAACTATTATTAAAATTTCAATTCTACCCTTTCCTAAAAAAGTCTCAACTTCAACTATATCCTTGTAATATTGATAATTTCATATTACTTTTGTCTGTTAATTGACAGTTTTCTCTATCCTTCAAAGCACCTCGATTTTCCTCTCTCCTCTGACACGAAAATTTCGATTCTTCCACATTAGATTCGCCGCAAGTAGCTTCAAATCGGCATAAGATTCACCGCGAATAAATTAAAATCGTTTGTCAACAAAGAAGCTTGGAATTAAGTATGTTCTGTAGAAAACCCTTGTATATATGGTGAGTTTTGAGCTTAGATTTAAGTTTATTTTTAATTTGAACAAATTAATGTTGTTTGTGGGGAGATAATGACCAAGAACCAAGGAAGGAACCCCATACTTCTTTTCAAAGGTTTTCAAAGGGTTTTGTTTTCTATTCTAATAGAAAACATGGTGTTTTACGTATTTGTTTTGTGAATTTGATAATCCAAGTGAGTAGTGAGTAGTGTGTATAGATTCAATTCTCCTTTTGTCAAAATGAGTCTTATAGTGTTGTAGTAAAAACGAGTCACTGAATCAAATTGAGTGAGTCCCAGGGTCGCATTTGGTCATAGAGTCGCACTGGGTCACAAAGTCTCATCGAATCGCGCGGTCACACTAGGTCACAGAGTCATATTGAAACACATGGTCGACGTGGGTCACATAGTCGCATTAGGTCACAAAGTTTCATCGAGGCGCACGATCACCCTGGATGGTGGTTGTGCCATGAATATGGTCGTTCATGAAGTTATGGTTTGTGGTTGTAATGAAGGTGATATTGATTTGCCAACAAAGCATTAGGATGGTGATGGTGAGAATAACTTGGAAATGGTAGTTTACGAGAAGCCAAACAATCGAAATTCAGTTTTTGAGTCTGAAGATGGATTGCAATTTAAAATTGGGCAAGAGTTTGATAACAAGAATGATGTACATGCATTTATAAGTAAAGGTTCATTTGAAGCTTCTTTTAGATATGCAACATTGAATTCTGACTCAAAGGTATGGAAAGTACGATGCAAGTTTACCGGAAGTTGTTGTAAGTTGAAATTACGCGTGGCAGCAATCCCAAATTCCAAATGATTTAGTGTGAGAACACACTATCCCATACATAAGTGTTCACATGTATCTAAACCGATAGAAGCTACAAATGATACAAAGCAATTGGTTAAAGATTATTTGAATGAGAATATACTGGAAATATGAAACGCCTCCAATAAAAAAAATTGATGGCCTCGTGTAAAAACAAAGTACAGTAACAATGTATCGTATTTGATTGTATTAAGAGGGAAATGCAGTGCTCAAAAAGAAAATTTGTGGCGATGACTTAGATCATTATAGGAGGCTTCCATGGGTTTCGCACACGTTTACAAAAAGAACTCTTGGATCTGTCGTAAATCTTGAGTTAGATGGTGATGGGAAAAGTTTCAAATACGATTTTATGGCTGTGGGAGCGGCTATAAGGGGATGAAAATACATGCGTAAAGATGTTTATATGGATGCAATATTTTTTACAGGAGTGTACAAGGAAGCAGTGATTGTGGCAATCGCACAAGATGGTGAACATCACCAACATCGTCTAGTTTGGGAAATAGTTGACAAAGCGAATGACGAATCATGGAAGTGGTTTATGTCAAGGTTGAAAGTGGTGATACCACATGGATGTGATGTCATTGTGATATTTGAACTTCGTTTGTTAAAAAAGTGTTACATGAAAGGTTTGGACAAGCATCCAAGTATATGGTTATTGAATTGAATAGGTTTAATGATGACTATGAGGTGAGAAATGAGAAGGGTAGAAAGGTCATGCAAATGCTTTTGCACATAAGGTTATAAAGGTCACAAGATACCTGAACTATGTTCAACATACTACGTAAGGATTAACATAGTATTTGGCTTACCAAGAAACTGTGTATTTAGCTCCTGATTGCAGTGATTGGAATATTCTTCCTCAATATTTTAAGTTACGGTTTTACCTCCTATGTTGGCTAAGAAAATGTGAAGTGTGAGGCCTAAAGAAAATCGTTATTTTGGATTTGGTGAGGTTCGGAGAAAAAATCCATCTTTGTCGAGACAAACGAAAAAAATTGGCAGCATCACTGACAGTGTTTGGAACGTGACAACCGAGACAACGCCAACATAAAGAAAAAGAAAAGTTTGTTAGTGTGTAATATTCTATTATTTTTATTATTTGGAATAAACCTTGATTTACGTCCTTTCATCCCTATAAATCAATAAAATTTGTCATGTTCGCATAAAGTTTTTCCTCATTGATGCAAAAGGATTACTATGACCTTTGTGAACTTGCGATCCATGCACAAAAGGAATCAACACTATTATCACTTTTGATGCAAAAAAGAATATTATGAATTTTGTGACCTTTATGATCTTTCTACGGTTTTTTATCTGTTGTGACCTTTGTGACTTTTCTACGGTTTCCAAGGACATGTGGGACCCGTTGGGTACTGTTCCGTCATTCCGATGTCAGACTCATGTCTTTACAAATACGAGCGATGTATTTTTTCGAATACATGACTTTACGTCACACTCTCATATGTCCATCCATCTCTCTCTTAAGACGTTCATCAAGGTCTCTAACTCTCACTATCTCCCATTTGAGACTGAATCCAATCTCTCTCCTCTATTTGTCTTCATCTCTGAAAAATATTTGAAAAATTCTCTATCGAAAATGTCAGAAACCCCACATTTCTCACATTTTGTCCAAGTGATTCTTCCTTATCTCGATCTGTGTGACCTTTGTGGCCTTTGTGACTCTTGTGATTTCGTCACGAAGGTGACATGGTGGACGGATGGCATCGTGTTATCTTTCTGTTGTTTAAGGTTGGGGTAATCGGTGGACCAACTCGTTACGTAGTCACACACAGTCTTTACAATGTTGAAGGAGGGACTATGTTGTCTATGCGTTGTGACCTTGTGGCCTTTGTCACATTATTATTATTATTATTATTATTATTATTATTATTATTATTATTATTATTATTTTGGGTTGTACATGTTGTTTACAAAAATATACCGAGTTCAATCATTATAACAAATAAAGTGAATTCAATCAATACTTCGTCCATTTCCAAGGACATCTGCAACAATCTTCTCACACGACCCAATATTACGAGAATTCATCTGATTCATGCGACCCAATATGCAAATTCGTCGAGTTCGCATCTATTTTTCTTCATGATGTCAAATCATGCAACCCAATATCACGGGAACCCATCTGCGACCCAAAATAACTCACGTGCGACCCTTATTTGGCATAAATTAGTATGATGCATA
>CM071867.1:16615274-16630176 GCA_036759665.1 Gynandropsis gynandra
TAGAGTTTCCCAGGCCGTGCAATACTTACGGGGCGCTTTCTGGTTAATAAGCCCGGTCTTGATGCTTCAGCTGCTCGGTCGTGCATGTGATCTTCACTTGAGCCCCATCGTGCTTCATAGTGTGCTCGGTCGTGCTATTCTTCTTCTCAACCCGACCGTGATTGTTGTGTTGCATTTCAACACGACCGTGCTACCTTAGCTGCTCGGTTGTGCTGTGGACTTTAGGAGCTCGCTTGTGTTGTATTATGTGTTCCGTAGGGCATTCTCCTCTCATTATGTCTGGTCGTACAGCAGGATGTTCCTCGGCCGTGCTCCCTTCATAGTTTGGTCACGCTTTTGGGTAGGTTTTCCACATCTACTTGTGTTTGCTTCAGATGTCTTTTTTTTCCTACACAACATGAGAAATGATAGAAGAAGCCCTCAATTATGCTTAATATGTCGGTAAAGTTCAAAAATCATAAAAAACTAAACCTAGGAAGAATGAAAATACTAAGACGGATTAGGCGTTATCAAACTCCCGCAGACTTGAACCTTTGCTCGTCCTCGACCAAGACTAAAGTTGAGTACAAAAAGAGTCAGACAACAAAGTCGCACAAAAACGACTAAAGTTCGAAATTTCGTACTATATCCATCTTTCTAATTCTAAAGAAAGTAACAAAAATAAAAAAACGAAGCGTCTAATCCTAATCACAAGCATGTCACTCGAAGAGTATTCCCCTCAGAGAGAGACTCGCATACCTCGTGTATTCTTGCTATCCCGACTTGGTGGTGCAGCCGGATGTTGTACGTGTGTCCTCTGTTATGGATGATAACAAATTGAAGAACCTGTAAAAAATAATCATACAATCCAAAAGATAGAACACGATACAACGTGACAGCTGACCGAGTACATACATGCGAAAAGAATAAGAATAAGTTCTGAAAATGAAAAGAAATAAAAAGAAGATACGAAGTTCGGGTTGCCTCCCGAGAAGCGCTTATTTAAGGTCCTGAGCATGACCTAAATGCTCTACTCATCACCATCGAGGTGGGCATCCTCGTCGTCGTGTGCGATGTCTCCTACATCGTGTTGTTCGGTCGGGTATAGCACAATGAATGGTCGTGTGTCTTGCAAGTTCAGTCAGCCCGCTCATGTCCTTCTTCTACCCGGTCTGGCTTAAGCCATCTCATGTCATCCCGAAGCAAGTGCACGGCCCCGACATGATGCTTGCTCACTCGTGCCGCATTCCAAAATGAGCTCACGGTCGTGCAGGTTGTGATGATCGGTATTGTGCCATTTAGCACCGAGAAGGATGCACGGATCGGTCTCAGCTTTTGCCCATCATGTTGTGCAATGGAGAGTCGTGCAGGTTATGATGCTCGGTCGGGTGTGGCTTGTTACGAATTGGAGTCGAGAGTGATGCACGGTCGGGCTGTGGTTTTGCCCGATCGTTCTATTCTCATAAAGGGTCGCCTAATCGTGCACATCATGTAGGTCAGTCGTGCAGGCCACAAAATCAGTCGGACGTTCATCAGCTCCTTTCTCCCCAAAGTTCTCAAGGCTTGTTCATATTGTTTCCAGTGTTTCATTCAAGACATCAATGGAGAATACGGACTCTACCACGTATGGTTTCTTAAGGTTCTCATCCAAGCCAAACTCAACTGTCTCTTGCCCTATTTTCATCGTCAATTTCCTAGCTCTTACGTGGATGATGGCATCGGCAGTATCATAGATCTACTCAAAAATCATAGAGAAGTAAAGATAGAAAGTATTATCTTCCCTATTTTCCAAGAATGGCCTCGGATGAATTCTTCGTTTCCCGAAATCCTTCCCTCCAAGCCTCCTTAGACTTCAGCCGTCTACTCTCTCTCCTCTCTCCCCCCTTCGTTGATTTCTCCCTGGTTCTTTTTAAAATTGATGGTCATTCAAACTGGTATCCGAGCGGTTTGCTAATCCCCATAACTTTCACTTTGTTAGTTTCCTCCATGCCCGACCGTGCACAACAACTAGCCCGACCGTGATGCACTCTTCATACGGGTGATCGATTGGGCATTAGAGTTGTCCGGGTTGTGCAATACTTATGAGGTGCTTTCTAGTTAATAACCTCGGTCGTGCTGCTTTAGTTGCTCGGTTGTGCACGTGATCTTCACTTCACTCCGTCGTGCTGCATAGTATGCTCGGCCGTGCTACTTTTCCTTTCAACCCGATCGTGCTTGTTGTGTTGTATTTCAACCCGAACGTGCTACCTCAGCTGCTCAGTCGTGCTGTAGACTTTAGGAGCTCGATCTTTCTGTACTGTGTGTTTGGTTGGGTGTTCTCCTCTCATTATGCCCGGTCGTGCAGTAGGATGTTCCTCGATCGTGCTCCCTACACAGTTTGGTCACGCTTTCGGGTAGGTTTTCCGCATTTACTTGTGTTTACTTCAGATGTCTATTTTTGCTGCACAACACGAGAAATGATAGAAGAAGCCTCAATTATGCTTAATATGCCGGTAAATTCAAGAATCATAACAAAACTAAACCTAGGAAGAATGAAAATACTAAGACAGATTAGGCATTATCAAGGAGCTTGATGTGTTCCAAGTTAAACTAAATTAACCTATACTACCAGCAAGTTTACGGCACGTGTGTAGTACTCTAGGTGTCTAATCATGTGTTCCCAATTAAGTTATCTACGGCGGATGATCCTAATATAATATCTACCCTCTCTCAAGGCATAGACACGTCATGTAGTCAAGTTATCCCCTACTTTCGTGGTTGACACCTTAAACTAAATCCATAAGTTCTGTGATTCATCCTATTAACCCTCAACCGCTACTACCCTACATTCGTGGCCTAGCCCCGATTGTTCTAGGCGTGATTATCCAGAATTAGAATTCTCCTTTCGGTCCTTCTCCTAAGTTCCTAAAACATGCATCTTCTTGGCCTTCATAAATACAAGTCAATCAAACACTCAGACAAAGAATAGATAAACAAAAACATGAAATTGCATTCAAAGATAAATGAAAGCAGTTTCGGGATAGTCATGGGCTATCTCTTCTCCTTGAACAAAACGACTACTCGCTCATGAGTTCAAAAACAAACAACATAATCAAAGTAGATAGTTTAAAGAACATAAAAATCAAACGAATTCGAAGTCCTGATTCGATCTTCAATGCTCCTTGAATGTCTCCTCCGCAAGAACTCATGAACCAGCCTTCTCTCGCTACTCTCTCTCTCTCTGCAACTCTCTCTCGTGTGTGTGTGTTTTTTTGTCCCGAACTGAACTCCACTCCTAGCTCTCCTCTTTCACTTTCATGTTTTCTTTCTTTCCTTTTCTCCCATTTTCCTCTTTGGTCAATCACTTCCTTTTCTCCTTGCTGTAGCACATGTAGTTTTACTT
The DNA here is from genome assembly GCA_036759665.1 of Gynandropsis gynandra. Taxonomy (NCBI): domain Eukaryota; kingdom Viridiplantae; phylum Streptophyta; class Magnoliopsida; order Brassicales; family Cleomaceae; genus Gynandropsis; species Gynandropsis gynandra. The sequence goes on from CM071867.1 coordinate 16,618,636, forward strand.
TTTCGTGAGTTTTCCATTCTTGTTTGCATTAGTTTCTATTCTTGCATAAGTGCCAATGTTTCCTTTCTATTTTCCAGCCATATGGCTTTCATTCCTCTTCTCTAACCATGTTTCCTTTTGTGTAAACAACTAACCACTTTATTTTCTTGCTTGGCCGACTCTTTTTTCTTGTTTTTACAGGCGACGGACTTAACCAATGTGGGCTGGAGTGTGTGCCCCGCGTGGGCTCCCTTGGTGTAAGTTGATCCGTTTAGGCTGATGCTCAGCCGGAGTCGTGCTGAAGTTGCTGGGGGTTATGCCCCAAGAGGGCTAAGTTGAGTGCCCCGCGCGGGCTGTGTTGGGATTGCTGGTCCGTGCATGCTGATCTTCACCCCGACGCGTGCTGGATTTGCTGGAGGTCATACCCCGTGAGGCCTAGTGAATGCCCCAGGTTGGTTGTGTTAGTCCTCACCAATTCTCGTCCCGTTTGCTCCGTTATGATCCTCGATGTTAGTACTTTGTTCCATATATGTTCTTTAGCTCCGAAATGAACCAAATATGCATTAAAACTTGTAAGAACACGAAAACACGAAAACGAGTAAAGCGGATACAAAATCACATGTAAACATCGCATCTATTGTCATAAATATCTCTAAATTCATGCGAGAAACACGTATGAAAACGAGAAAATCACAATCCCCCAGACTTGAATGTTTTCTAGTCCCTAAGCAAATGTAAACGTGGAACATATGGGTATACAAAAACCGAGAATTCCCCTTTCTCCTAGAAACACCGCTAAAGCGAACCTAATCGATCAACTAGCAAATCGAGAGCAAATTCGGCCTAATGATATTCAGTCTTCATCCTAGGTTCACCATGGCTACTTACAAGAAAGCAAATCGAAGGCAAACTAAACAAGCAACCGTAACTTTCTCCACCAAATAAGACTTTAGACAAATGCTAAACATAGAGCAAACAAGGATACTTGTTTCATTGACGAGCTTCTTCTTTCTTTATTATATTTCTTTTTTTCTTTCTTCTTTCTGCTTCTTTTTCTCTCATTTTTAATATTGTGCAGACATACTAGGTTCCTAGAACGTCGGATTTGAAGGAATCTAGCCTCTACTTAGATCCACACTACCGATGACAATATACTCATGCATCTCGTTCAAGAGTGCATCGGAGTAGGCGGCGTTTTTATTGCGCTATGCCCTTAGAACATAGAAAGATGATCACCAACCCACCATTTAGACCCGAACCATCGAAAAGTTTCAAGGTCGATGCACTCATATCGATTTTAGATCAATGGTTTTAGGTATTATTTCTATCGACAACGGAGTGTTAGTGTGCGATTTATTCTGCAAAACAAGCTCATTTTCATATGATAGAATAATCCTCGTAAAAAAAGAAGTGAAGCATCGTCTATACGAAGTATAATTGTATGGATCGAGAGAATAAACAAGAAACTAGCCTAGCAACCTCGTCTAAACCTCCCACAAGCAACACTAGGATTCCCAAAGAATTACGACCTATTCTTTTTTCAACCGACTAATAAGCTCTAATGCTTAGGAAAAACCTAGCTCAAACATGCAAGATATACTTGAAGAGATCAGCTTCTTAAGTATCCTAGGTTCAGGGTTCATCTCAAAACGTGGCATCGGACAAGTGCCTAGGACGACTCTGACTCATGAAAACAAAAACAAACTAAAAACTAAACTAAGAACTACGCAATCAAAGAGAAAATTTAAGGAAATAGAAACGAAGTCACCTAACAAACGTGAGCTGCTCCGCAGACTTAAATTGAATGTCATCCTCGACGTGAAGCTCTGATGGATAGTAAGAGAAGTGAAGTCACGTTTGTGGTGTATTTTTTTTTGTTTTTTACTTTTTTATTTTTTTATATATAAACCGAGTCTTAAACTAAAGAACTACGAAAAATAGAAAACTAAATGTTGGGTTGCCTCCCAACAAGTGTTTATTTAACCTCTTTAAGCTTTGATGTCTCCATGCCTCATGCGTGCACGATGGGTGGATCGGAAAGGGAAATGGTGTTTCCACTTTTGATCGGTTGAATGGCTTGGTAAAGCTTTAGTCGTTGTCCATTAGCTTTGAACGTCTAACTTATCTCGCTCCAAAGTTCTACTGCTCCATGTGGGAATACTTCTCGTACCTGAAAAGGGCCACACCAATGGGATGGTAGTTTGCCCGAGAAAAGCTTAGGACGAGAATTGAAAAGTAGAACTAAGTCACCTGGCTGGTAGTCATGAGGTAGGATCTTCTTGTCGTGCCATCCCTTAGCGCAGTCGTCGTTCACATTGCGGATCAATGTCGGTGCTTCTTTCTTTGGCACGTCATGCATGGGATTCACTCGTTCGCTGCCTGAGGTTGGATAAATGATATCTACATCAAAACGTTTTATGGTTTCTTTTTCCATTAACTCTTTCAAGTTCAGCCTCCTTTGAGTTTTGGTGGAAGGTTTGTGGCTGTCTTCCATAGAAATTACGTGCGTACATATTGAAGAGCTTACTATCCTACGCTTCTTTAGACGAGAGGATAGCTTTCTCATCTCATCTGCACTCAAGTTATCATTCATAACAACATGATATGTTTTATTGCATTCGATGTACTCATACCGAAGAGAAATAGCAAGAGGTTCGTGATCAAGATTGAGGCCTTATCCACTGCCAAATCAGCATGTGTTTCGTGTGGTATCTCCTCACATGGGGCGTCTCTGAGTGCTTCAATAGCACTCATAAATTCTGCATAGACCTCGACTTATTCATCGGTGAGTCCTGCATCTTTACAAACTCGTATTAAGCATCGCACAAGAGGGTCGGAATACTTACTTGATCAAGTGTGTCATTCGCCGAGTTTTCCAACAAGTCAACTCTAAAAAAATATTCCTTCAAGGAGGGTCCGTTGGACAATCTAAACTCTATTTTCTCATCTCCGACACATAAGGATAGCTTTCCTTGTTGTACGTCTATCATGGCACCTACAGTAGCTAAGAAAGGTCTACCAAGAATAATGGGCACCCTAGCATCTTCCTTTATATCAAGTACAACAAAATCAGTGGAAATGCAAAGATTACCTACCTCGATGGGAACATTTTCAACAATTCCCACCGGATATCTTACCGAATGATCCATGAGTCGTAGAGACATCTTGGTAGGTTTGAGATCTCCGAAGTTCATCCGCTTGAAGACTGAATGTGGTATGAGGCTCACGCTTTCTCCTAAATTACACAAAGCTTTGTCAATGTCAATATTACCTATTGTGCATGGAATGGAGAAGCTTTTGCGGTCCTTCAACTTCGGGGGCAGCGTGTTTTAAAGAATGGCGCTGCATTCCTCGGTGAGTGCTACCGTCTCACTCTCTTCGATACGCCTATCCTTGTGAAGAACCTCCTTGAGGAAATTGGCGTGAGTAGGCATTTTTTGGAGGGCTTCCACAAATGGGATGTTGATGTCGAGCTTCTTGAGGCCCTCTAGAAATCTACCTACTCTCTCATCGTTCTTGCTGCTCATCAACCGTTAAGGAAACGGTATTGGAGGTTTGTACGCCGGTGGAGTTACATATGATTTTTCCAAATCTAGTTCAACTCCTTCCATAATTGCGATGATGCCTTTGCCTTTCTCCATGGACGTTCTAGAAACTTTCTCTAGCTCTTTGGAGGGCGGGTGCTCAATCACATCACTGCTACACAAGGTAATAGTGTTCACGTACTCTCCAAGGTTTGGATCGGGTTTTCCAGGAAGCTATCCGAGATTCCGAGAGGATGAGGCAACTTGCTCTGCTATGGATTTTTCTACAATACATGGGTTTTGAGCTCGTTGATTGCAGTCCCCATATCCGCATTGAATTTAGCTTGAATCGATTGTTGCTATATTTGTTCCTTGATGAATTCAAGCATCACCGCCTCAAGGCTTGACGAGAGAGCTTGAGGAGGTAAACGAGCTTGCAGAACTTGCTGGGATTGCTGGGTATCTTACTGGTATGATTGTTATCTTTGCTGAAATCCCGAATACTTCATCGTTTGAGTCGTTCAGTATGAGAAGTTCGGGTGGTTTCTCCAATTCGGCTTGTAGGTATTTCCAAAATTCGTGTTTCCTTGCTGCTGGACATAATTCATGTGTTCCATGTTCTCTTGCACTGTGCATTGATAAGCTACGTGTTCTATATCTCTGCAATTCACACCATATATAGTGTTTGCTACATTGCTCGTTGCTCTCCTCTGATTTGACTCATATAGACCTCAAGTTCTGTTTGGCATACCTCTCAGTGTGGACATCATTGTATGGTTCATGGCAAGGTTATCAATCAGCTCGTATACTTTCTCAACACCTACAGATCCATAAACGAACCTCTAGCATCGTTATCCAACGTCGTTGTATGTTCATCTGAAATCCCATTGTAAAAGGTTTGGATAACATACCAATGCTCGTGACTATGGTGGGGACACATCTGTAGAAGATCCTTAAATCTGCCCCATGCTTCAAACAACATTTCTCCATCTCTACATCTAAACATCGTGTTTTCTTCCCTCATATGAATCGTCTTGCTCGGAGGAAAGAACGATGATAGGAACAATGTACAGAGTTGGTCCCAAGTAGTGATCAAACCAGCGGGAAGCGATTGCAGCCAAGTTTTTGCTCATCCCCTAATTGAGAAGGGGAAGAGACGCAACAAAATCGCGTCCTCCGAGACTCCATGTCTCTTGAACGTACCATAAAGCTTTAGAAAGTCTCTGAGGTGCTGATGGGGATCCTCGTGATTTCCACCCATGTTCTGATAAATCATGTCGATCATTGCAGGCTTAATCTTAAACTGCTCTCTTGCAACAGCAAGCATCCGTATGGTGGTTTGAACGTTGTTCATGTTCGATACCATGTAATCTTTGAGGCAACATGGTGGAGGAGCCTGTGGTTCCCGTGGTTGAGGTACGAGTTGTTGTTGCAAATGTCCCAAATTACCGATAGGTAATTGAGGTTGTCCATGGTTGTTCAACATATCATTCTGATTATCCATCTCTCCTTGATCTGACGGTTCTGCTTACCCTTCTTCCTTGCCCTTTTTTAGTTGTCTGTAAGTCCGTACAATCTCGGGATCAATTTGGAATAGGCTCGAAACATTTTGAGATCTAGTCATAAACCAACAAAGGACAAATAAACAGAATTGGATAGAAAGAAACAAAAGAAAGAAAACAAAAAGAAAACAAAACAAGAATGATCCTAGGTTCGAATCTAAGACGTGTTGAAAATAGTCCCCGGCAACGGCGCCAAAAACTTGATGCATTCCAAGTTAAACTAAATTAACCTAAACTATCTGCGATTGCAAGGCACGTGTGTAGTCCTCTAGGTGTCTATCCCATAGAGACTACGCAATACAAACTAAACTCAAACTACGAATCAAACTGGCAAACAAAGAAATCTTGTTTTTAAGAATGACATAACTAAAAACAATAAACTGACGAGTTATTAAAAGTGAGACAAACGTTCTAGGATTATTGTTTCACCACAAGACTTCCGAAACGAACAATCAACCTATCTAATCATGCATTCCCAATTAAGTTATCTAAGGCGGAAGATCCTAATACGATATATACCCTCTCTCAAGGCATAGGCACGTGATCTAGTCAAGTTATCCCCTACTTTTGTGGCTGACACCTTAACCTGAATTCATAAGTTCTATGATTCATCTGATTAACCATCAACCGCTATTACCCTACTTTCATGGCTTAGCCTCGGTTGTTCTAAGCCTGATTATCCGGAATTAGAATTCTGCTTTCGGCCCTTCTCCTAAATTTCTAAAACATGCATCTACTTGGCCTTCGTAAATACAAGTCAATCAAACACTCAGATAAAGACTAGATAAATAAAACGGGAAATTGCATTCCAAGATAAATTAAAGCGGTTCCGGAATAGCCTATGGCTAATGCCTTCTCCTAGAACAAAATGAATACTCACTCATGAGTTCGAAAACAAACAACATAATTGAAGAAGATAGTTTAAAGAACATAAAAACCAAACGAAACCGAAGTCCTGATTCGATCTTCAATGCTCCTTGAATGTCTTCTCCGCAAGAACTCATGAACAAGCCTTCTCTCTTTACTCTCTCTCTCCTCTCTCTGCAACTCTCTCTCGTGTGTGTGTTTTTTGTCCCAAACTAAATTGAACTCCACTCCTAGCTCTCCTCCTTCCCTTTCCTCTTTTCTTTTTTTCCTTTTCTCCTCTTTTTCCTCTTTCGCCGTTCACTTCCTTTTCTCCTTGCTGCAGCAACTATATTTTACTTTTTCGTGTGTTTTCCATTCTTCTTTGCATTAGTTTCTATTCTTGAATAAGTGGCAATATTTCCTTTCTTTTTTCCAGCCATATGGTTCTCATTCCTCTTCTCTAACCATGTTTCTTTTTTGTGTAAACAACTAACCACTTTCTTTTCTTGCTTGGCCGACTTTCCTTTTCTTGTTTTTGCAGGCGATGGATGCGACCCGCGTTGGCTGGAGTGTGTGCCCCACAGGCGCTCCCTTGGTGTAGGTTGATCTGCTCGGGGTGATGCTCAGCCCAAGCCGTGCTGAAGTTGCTGGGGGTTATGCCTCGCACGGGCTAAGTTGAGTGCCACGCACGGGCTGTGTTGGGGTTGCTGGTCCCGTGCATGCTGATCTTCACTCCTACGCGTGCTGGATTTTCTAGAGGTCATGCCCCGCACGGGCTAGGTGAATGCCCCGCGTGGGTTGTGTTCATCCTCACTGATTCTCGTCTCGTTTGCTCCATTATGATCTTCGATGTTAGTACTTTGTCCTGTATATGTTTTTTAACTCCGAAATGAACCAAATATGCATTAAAACCTGTAAGAACACAAAACACGAAAACAAGTAAAACGGATACAAAATCACACGTAAACATCGCATTTATCGTCATAAATATCTCTAAAATCATGCGAGAAACACGTATGAAAACGGGACGATCAAAGCTCTAAATCTCATTTGCAACACACAAGTTTGGAGTGAAATAAATTTGAGAGAGCTAAAATGCTTGGATCAACGTAGAGGAACTCAAAGAGGGGTCCTGAATCTTGAATTCCTAGTTATTCGCTCTCCTTTCTTTGTTTCTTCTCATGTTTTCTATCTCTTACATGATTCTTGTTATAGACCCTAACACATTGAGAGATGGAATGAGAGATGAATCTCAATCCACGATAAACAGGTTTAGAACAATTGGAATTGGGTCACAATATTATAGCAATTCCATTTGAGGGTTAAAATGAATGAATCATAGATCTTAAGGTATAAATTGATAGATCAGCCATGAAAGTACGGGGTTGCTTGTTTTTGCACATCTTATTCGCCTTGAAAGAGGGTTTTAGACATATTAGGATTGTTCGTCTTTAAAGTTTTGCAAAGTATGCATGATTTTTATCAATTGAAGTGTGATTCTTGGATTACCTAGTGATGAAACCGGTTTCCTAGAGTGATAGTCTAATTGCTTGAACTCTCATTTTTTATTAGCTTAAGTTGTTATATATCTTCAGTATCATTTAAATTTGCTTAATTATCCTAGACTATTTAGATTTGATTTGTGTTGCATAGTTCTTGTGGGATCGATACCTATATTATACTACACACGTGTCATGCCCTTGTAGAGTTGGTTTAGGTTTTTAACTTGAACGCGTCATAGAAGATTCGTAGTGAGTCTTCAAAAAAGAAGGTGTAACTATAAAATGTTTGATTTTGATAAGTATCCATCCAGTCACGTAGGTGTGGTTGCACATAAGGTTGATAAAGTTCATAAGATACCATAGTTATGTTCAACACACTACCTGTGGGATACATGGTGTTTAGCTTACCAAGAAAATATGTATCTGGTTCTTGATAGTGATTAGAATATTCTTCCTCAATATTCTGAAATTATGATTCTATCTCTTATGTCGGGTGAGAAAAGGCAAAGTGGAAGTCCTAAAGAGAATGGTTATCCTAGACTCGGTGAGGCTCGAAGAAAAACCCTATCTTCGTCGAGACAAACGGGGTCAAATGCCAGCATCACTGAAAGTGTTTAGAACGTGACAACCCAGATAACGCCAACATCAAAACAGAAAGGTGTGTTAGTTTGTAATATTATATTATTTGTATTATTTGGACTAAACCTTGGTTTATGTCCTTTCATTCTTATAAATCTATAAATTCGTCAATTTTCGCATCTACAGTGATCTTTGTGACCATACGACCCATAAACCCATGTGACGTCTTTTTAGAAATATCATTTTCAAAAGGAATCAACAATACTATCACTTTTTATGAAAACAAGACTACTGTGACCTTTACGTTTTTAACTATTGTTTCACGTTGTAAAGTAATTTGTGAACTTTGTCATCTTTCTGCGGTTTGTGACTTATGTGACCTTTTTGATCTTTCTATGGTTTTTAGGGAACATGTGGGACCCATTGGGTACGTTCCATTGTTTCGAATGTTGGACCCTTGTTGTTGGTCCACCCAGTGGTTTTTGTTCTCCAAGTGTTTTTGGTCTTTTCGTCTGTGGCTCAATTGACGGAGGTTCAACGTATGGATCTTGTCTTGCCTTTGATTGTTTTAAATTTTCTTAATTATTAATAGACCAGTAGACTCATCCCATGAAGCTCCAGCATCTGCATAAAAATCATTTCATTCATTAGACTCATCTTTTGTAACATTGGTGACCTTTGTGACCTTTGTGACCCTTGTGACTGTTGTGACCTTTGTGATCCTTCTAACCCTTATGACCTTTGTGACCCTTGTGACCTTTGAGACTTTTGTAACCTTTGTGACCATTGTGACCTTTATGACCAGTGTGACTCAAGTGGTGTTTATTATTATTTTGATCGACCTTTGTGATCATTGTGACCATTGTGATCATTGTGAGTGATCTTTGTGACCATTGTGACAATTAGGATCGACAATTGTGACCGACCTTTATGACCATTGTGACCATTGTGATAGACATTTGTGACCATCGTGACCAGCCTTTGTGACAATTGTGACCGATCTTTGTAACCATTATGACCGACCTTTATGACATTTGTACCCATTGAGACCATTGTTATTATTATTGTTATTGTTATTTTGGTTTACACAGACGTTGTACACTGAAAAAAATATGAATCAAGTTCAAACTTAAAAAATATGAATCAAGTTAAAAAAAATAAAAAGAGTTTAGGAATCAGATGATGGGAGATGTTTGTCTTCGGGTACATCAATACTTACTTCATTCACAAATACATCTGCAGCAATGTTCTCACGAATGGCTGAAATGTTGGCGTCATAAATCTTAGGGAACTTTTCATCCCTTTCCGATAGAATGGCTTCTATATATTTGAAGGAGAAAACACCATAGTCATTTGCATTTTTTTTTTCTTTGACAGGCCTTAATAATACTCGTAAGGTATATATCTTCTTTGAAAGTCAAGGAATGAAACCCTCCGACTTGCAACATCTTGGGAAAAGTTCTTCTTATAATCATAACCACCGGATTGATATGCGTCTCCTTCAACCTTTTTTGGGCAGTCATATATTGTGATGTATCAACTCTTCAAATCCACTATAATGGTTATCCAATGACCAGGTATCTATCGTTTTGCTGGTGATGGAATGTTAAGAACCGAAAGCAAGCCATCTAATCTGCCACCATCTTCGACGTGGCTCTCAAGGTATATGTACCTTCCAAACGATCGTTAAGAATATCCGAAAATTCTTCAATGTCCTGGTCCATCCACATCTTGAGTAACTGCATGAAAAGAAAATCATAAATGTATTAATTCTTTAACCCATATTGTATTGGATATTTCCAGATGCAGTTATGCAACTCCAGTACGCCTCATCCATTTACTGCAAAAAAAATGACACGCATGAATACATAACCCAAAATGAAATTTGTGACCTTTATTGTGACATTCGTGACCTTTGTGACCTTTGTGTAATTTGTGACCTTTGTGAGCGTTGTTAACTTTGTGACCTTTGTAATCTTTGTGATCTTTGTGTAATTTGTGACATTTGTTAATTTTGTAACCATTGTGACCTCTATGACCTTTTTTACTTTCGTGAATAAGGGTTAAAAAACTTACATCATCTTCAAGTCATACACCATTCTTTAGTATTATCTTCCAAAACTATGGCTCCCGAGAATCTGTTTCCGATTTCCACTAACGCTCTTGGCGAGGTTTGGTCTGAAATTTATATAGACTAGTCTACCGGAACTACTAGCATCAATAAACAAAAGAGTTTGGAACATCTTGCCATGTACTAATCCCTTGGGCTTCCACACAAAATTTCGACTCCCTTTAGCATTTGCAGGTTCTTAAACCACTTTTTCTACGGGTTCTTCTTTAACGACCTCTTTTGCAGCAAAACCTCCCTCGCGCTCGCCCTCTCCCTCTCCTCTTTCTTTTCGCTACCCTTGTTGTTGGTCCACCATGTGGGTTTTGTTCTCCAAGTGTTTTTGGTCTTTTCATCTGTGGCTCAATTGACGGAGGTTCAACATATGGATGTTGTCTTGCCTTTGATTGTTTTAATTTTTTTAATTATTAATAGACCATTATACTCATCCCATGAAGCTCCAGCATTTGCATAAAAATCATTTCATTCATTAGACTCATCTTTTGTAACATAGGTCACCTTTGTGACCCTTGTGACTGTTGTGACCTTTTTGACCCTTATAACCTTTGTGACCCTTGTGACCTTTGAATCTTTTGTAACCTTTGTGACCATTGTGACCTTTGTGACCAGTGTGACTCAAGTGGTCTTTGTTACTCAACATTACTTACTTGGTGGAACTTTGAGAGGAACATTTGCATCAACCTCATCGACCGGAACTTTTGGAGTTTCATCGGCACCAACATCAGCAACATGCTCTTCGACAAGAATCACTAGAGCATCCTCTACAGGAACCTCGTCAAGAATACCAACGTCAGCATCAATAGCAACTATTAGAGGAACCTCTTTAGGAATATATTTGAGTAGAGGATTGCTAGCCTAAAGCCCACTTGAAGGATTAGCGAAAGATGTAATCTTTTCAATTAATGTTGAAATGTTTGGAACCTCCTTTCTTGAGCCATATCGAGAGTCGTTTTCAGCCTCTGACTCCACCTACTCTTCTTTGACCTCTTTTCTTGACATTGGATATAAAAAGTACCAAAATTCAAATTCACAATAATAACCATCTCCCACAGTGTCGTAAGATTCGTCTCTGGTGTTCGTATCTTTCTAGACAACCTTTTATTTTATCATGTTTCGGCCTTAAGTCTTTTCTATCTTGTCAGCACCTTTAGGATTTGCCGCCTTTAATTTAGGATTAGGCAAATCAAAACTGACGTCCCTTATAAGATCTCTTATGATATTGATTATTCGTTTCTCGGGCTTCTTTATTTCCTTCATTAATTTATGCTTCAGTGTCAGAGGGACTGTTGCTTTTTCTCTTTCAGCTTCAACATCTTCTTCAGCTTCATCTTCAACATCACCTTTTTCTTCGTCCTCTACAAATCCTTCATCTTCATCGGCTTCAGATGTGGGTAAAACATCTACAACCTCTAATGCTCCCC
>CM071867.1:16652348-16670742 GCA_036759665.1 Gynandropsis gynandra
TTCCAGTCGGGATCGCGTTAGGTGGTATTAGAGCTCGTTCTAGCAAAAAGGTTAGTTCAATTTGGTTTTGATCTTTTCGGTCATAGCTTGGTTAAACGTTATATACATATTCGTACGTTTAGAAGTCTATCCCGTGTGTAATTATTTTGCGCACATCAATTTCGTACGTTTGAGTGACTATCTTGTGCGTATCTAGTTCGTACGTTTGGAAACCTATCTCGTACGTGTCTTGTGCGTTTTAACCCGTACGTGTCGTTGTCGAGGGATTTTGTTTTCTTGCTTTCCGCTTGTGGTTGCTCCGTGTATTCGTGTGCAGGGGCTCGCAAGTAGGTACACGCAAGAAACCCTAGGATGTCATGGGTGAAATAGGTGTCGAGAACAGCCGGGTCATGAGAGACTCATTGAGGCTCTCACGGCTCGTTTGGAGCAAAGCATCAACAACAAAATGGAGGAGTTTCGGCAACAGTTTCGGACCGAACATCCAACACGACCGAGAAATGCTCATGCGTTCCAGCAACGTGAGAGGAACCAACATGAGGACGACAGCAACTACTACGAACGAGGCAGTTCATCCTCATCCCGAAGTAGTTACCAGCGGCGCCGCTGCCAAGGGAACGGAGAGACGACCCGAGGGATGACCTCGCTGGTCTCAAGCTGAAAATTCCAGCGTTCCACGGCAAGGCCGACTCGGAAGCATACCTAGAATGGGAGAAAAAGGTGGAGCTTGTCTTTGGTTGTCAAGCGTTCGGGCTATTGGGCTGGAAAATATGTTCAATCACAAGACGAGAAACCAAGCTATCCAAAGAAGGACAACATGGTTCCAGCAGGCCGCGACACGCCAAAAATGCAGACAGCGGGCCGAGACGTGCAGAAAACCGGACCAGCCGCGCCGCGGGACGAAGGAAATACCGAGGCCACGAATTCGAGGGCTCGGGACGTGAAATGTTTTAAGTGTCACGGAAGGGACACTACGCCAGTGAGTGTACAAACAAGAAGGTCATGATCCTTCGCGACGACAAAGAATTTGAGTCCGAGGACGAAGCGACCGAACTATCGGACGAGACTCGAGAAGAGGAACCAGCCACGGGCGAGTTGCTGGTTACACAGCGATCTCTCAACATGCAGCCTAAGTGTGACGAGTAAGAACACCGAGAAAATCTGTTCAACACCCGCTGCCTAGTTCATGGCAAAGTGTGTAGCGTTATCATCGATGGAGGAAGTTGCACTAACGTTGCAAGCGCTACGATGGTTTGAAAACTCGGATTTAAAGTCGAACAGCATCTGAAGCAATATAAGCTTCAATGGCTGAATGAAAATGGCGAGATGAAGGTGTCAAACGAGGTAAACGTGCCCTTTGCCATAGAAAAATATGAAGATGAGATTTTGTGCAATGTGCTCTCGATGGAGACGAGCCATATTTTGCTCGCAAGACCTTGGCAATCGGATCGCAAGGTAAAACACGACGGTTATACTAATAAGTATTATTTTGAATATAATGGCAGGAAGATCATCCTTGTTCCTTTGACGCCTAAGGAGGTAATGCAAGACCAATTGCATTTGCAAAAGCAAAGCGCGCTCGAACTTAGACCGTCAAATTTTTATGCACGATCAGGTGAGATCAAGAAATCTCTTCATTCTGATCAGACCGTGCTGCTATTTGTTTATAAAGAAGCTCTTTCGAGCTTAGCTAACCTTGCATCGGTGCTGCCGAGTGAGATTCCTAACTTATTGCAAGAATACAACGATGTCTTTCCCGAAGAGAACCCCACCGGATTGCCACCAATACGTGGAATCGAACACTAAATCGATTTTGTTCCCGGAGCCACGTTACCAAATTGGCCAGCCTACCGAACCAATCTCGTGGAGACAAAGGATCTGAAAAGGCAAGTGGAGGAGCTTATGGCCAAAGGACATATTCGCGAGAGTATGAGCCCGTGCGCCGTACCCGTACTACTCGTGCCGAAGAAAGATGGCAGTTGGCTCATGTGCGTTGATTGTCGCGCAATCAACAACATAACGGTGAAGTATCGACATCCTATTCCTAGGCTAGATGACATGCTAGATGAATTGCATGGAAGTAGGATATTTTCGAAAATTGATCTTAAAACTGGTTACCATAAAATTAGAATGAAGGAAGGAGATGAATGGAAAACTGCGTTTAAAACTAAGCACGTATTATATGAGTGGTTAGTTATGCCCTTTGGGTTATCAAATGCACCTAGCACTTTTATGAGATTGATGAACAATGTGCTTAGGGTGTATATAGGTAGATTTGTGGTAGTCTACTTTGACGATATTTTGATCTATAGCAAGAATTTGGATGAGCACCTAGGACATTTAGAATTAGTGTTGAAGGTACATAGGAAAGAAGAATTGTACGCAACCTAAAAAATGTACCTTTTGTACGGATAACATTGTCTTTCTAGGTTTTGTAGTAAGTGCAGATGGTGTTAAGGTCGACGAGGAGAAAGTCAAAACCATTCGAGAATGGCCGAGCCGAAAGACCGTCGAGGAAGTCCGGAGCTTCCATGGACTCGCGGGTTTTTACCGGCGATTCGTAAAGGACTTCATCACCTTAGCCGCCCCGCTTACGGAAGTTATTAAGAAAAACGTGGGATTCAAGTGGGGAGAAGCGCAAGAACAACGTTTCAAACTCTGAAGGAGAAATTGATTAACGCCCCATTGCTTATATTACCCGATTTTCTTAAAACGTTTGAGATTGAGTGTGATGCATCCGGTGTAGGAATTGGTGAAGTCTTAATGCAGGATCGGAAGTCGGTCGCCTATTTCAGTGAAAAACTCAGAGGTGCAACTCTCAACTACGCCACCTACGACAAAGAGCTATATGCACTTGTGAGGGCGTTGCAAACTTGGCAATACTATTTGTGGCCAAAGGAGTTTGTGATACACACCGACCATGAATCGCTCAAATATTTGAAGGGTCAAAACAAATTAAGCAAGAGACATGCGAGGTGGGTAGAATTAATCGAAACTTTTCCTTACGCCATAAAATATAAGCAAGCTAAGGAGAACGTAGTGCTTGATGCCCTATCCCGAAGGTACGCTTTGTTAAGTACCTTGGATGCTAAACTTCTAGGTTTTGAACAAATTAAAGAACTATACGCGACTGACCTAGAATTTGGAGAAGCTTATAAGAATAGCGAGAAGTTTGCTTCAGGACATTTCTATAGGCATGATGATTATTTATCTTACGATAATCGTTTATGTGTGCCTAACTGCTCTATGAGAGAGTTATTTGTTAGAGAAGCCCACGGTGGTGGACTCATGGGCCATTTCGGAGTTGCGAAGACTTTGAAAATATTGCAGGATCATTTCTATTGGCCATATATAAAGAGGGACGTGGAACGTATTTGCGAGCGATGTGTTGCATGTAAACAGGCTAAATCTAAGGTTCAACCTCACGGTTTGTATACTCCTCTTCCTACCCAACTCATCCTTGGACTGATATATCTATGGACTTTGTAATCGGATTACATAGGACCAAAACCGGTAAAGATTCAATCTTTGTGGTAGTTGATAGATTCTCGAAAATGGCACATTTCATACCATGTCATAAGTAGGATGATGCATTGCATGTAGCTGAATTATTCTTTAAATAAGTAGTACGTTTGCATGGCATGCCTAGCACTATAGTCTCCGATAGGGATACCAAATTTCTTAGCTATTTTTGGAAAACCTTGTGGTCCAAGTTAGAAACGAAACTATTATTTCTACGACTTATCATCCAAAAACCGATGAACAAACAGAAGTAGTGAATCAAACACTAGGAACCTTACTGCGTGCACTTGTAAGGAAGAATTTATAAACTTGGGAAGAATGTTTACCACATGCTGAATTTGCTTATAATCATGTTGTACATTCTGCTACAAAATTCTCTCCTTTTAAAATTGTATACGGGTTCAATCCTGCTTCACCCCTGGATCTGATGCCTCTGCCATCAAGTGATCGAGTTAGCCTGGATGGAAAACAAAAGGCCAAATTGGTCAAACAAATTCATGAAAAGGCAAGGAAAAACATAGAGGAGAAGACCAAGCTCTATGTAAAACGGGCAAACAAAGCACGGAAGAAGATGACTTTAAAGCCCGATGATCAAGTGTGGATTCACCTTTGGAAAGAACGTTTTCCGAATGAGCGGAAGTCAAAATTAATGTCCCGGATCGACGGCTCATTCATTGTGACCAAGAAGATCAGCAACAACGCCTACCGGCTAGATTTACGAGGTAAGTATAATGTCAGTTCTAACTTTAATGTTACTGACTTGATGCCTTTTATTGCAGATCATGCGGATTTGAGGACAAATCCTTTTCAAGTAGGAGGGCATGATATGATTCTGGGAGACGTCGAGGATGCGACCAACAATGCAGAAGAGGATGCGACCTCCAGCGCGGAAGAAGAAGCCATATGCGCGACCCGAGATGCCGAAAGCGTGACCCGAGACGTCAACAACGTGACCCTAGACGCGATCATCACTAGCGCGGCCCAATACGTGACCAGATCGAAGTACGTTGGTCCCATGACCCGAGCAAGAGCTATGGAGGAAGAAGCCTTGATCCTACCAGCTGGTCCCGTGACCCGAGCCAAGGCTGCGAAGCTTAAGGACGCCATTATCGGGATTCTCGCGGTCGTCCACGCGCATGAAGAATATTCAAGTTCACATGAAGTTACGAGCCTAAGGAACGTTATTCAAGCCGAAGCCCGACCTGCAACGGTTATTAATTAGGTAAGTGACCCGCATGTACTCTTTTCCCTTTGTTGGTTTTGTCCCATGGGGTTTTCCAACGACGGGTTTTTAACGAGGCCGTGTGTCACTTATTCCCACGACCTAATTAATAACCCAGGGTTCCAAGAAGAGTTCGCACCCCAACATGCACGTCCATCAAGTTTATCTTCTTGTTTTATATTTTCTATGTATTAATGTGTAGTCTTGCATGAAGTCTACTCATTAAAACCACATTTAATGTTTTGCATGGCCTAGGGTTTCTATATGCCCCCTTACTCTAATAGTAACATAATTTTAACATAACCATATTTCACAAATTTTTACTCGTTTCACCGACAATTTACTTGATCTTTTATCTTGAAATCATGTGAATTCCTGGCTTGTTGGTGCGTAATATCCAGCAACCTTCGTTGGTGTGTAATATTCAACGGTTGTTCGTCCTTCGTTGGTGTATAATATCCTTCGGAGATGAACCGATGAATCGAGAGCCTTCCGCAACTCTCGTGTGACCATCCATCCCACAAACCTTGTGCGTCTAACCTAGTCTAGACCGTCGTTCCAGTCGGGATCCCGTCACTACCCAACCCGATTGAGTATCCTATATCTAAGACTAGTACCACACCGGATCATAACTCACAGAATCCACACGACTCTAGCTCGGACATATGCTCGCAAAGTCCAAAGGACCTCAGTACACTAAAGATCTCGTAAGGTCACAACGTACAATAGCCATCAGTACAATACAACGCTCCATCGTTCGAAAGGTTACCACAATCCCAACACGATACAAACTGACAGATCCATTGATTTGACTAACTACAGCGCTCCATCGTTCGAAAAGGTTACCACAACCCCAACACGGTATGATGCCAGCCCTGACCCAAGTGTCACAATACTAATGTCTTCGACTTGATACTCCTCACGTGACAACTCTGACCAACCCGCTCGCACATGCCTTCTTCTGAATGTTCGAGTTTAAAATCACTCGACTGAACACACTAGACAAGATTTTCATTCGGCTTTAACACCGAACTTAAAGTATCGATTATCTCCAACCCTAACAATTGGTCGAGCATCAATTCTGTACATCGTCTCTAATAACTTAAACAACTCATATACATGTCATCAATCTTCATACGACAATTCTAAGGTTTAATTCAATCTTCACTTGTAACGTCTTAATTTTTCCATTATGATCCTAAAAATCCTATTGTTATAATGTTTCGTTTTAAATGTAGAAACTTCTCCATAAATCAATAACAAAACCGAAATTAGAATGTGAGAGATCATCACCTTAACTTCTCCAGTTATGTGACTATCCACAATGATATTGCTAACTATGACACGAATCGATTTTCTTTAGTAAAGATTCGATCAAATAATTAATAGCTATTATATAAATCTTCAAATTAAAAAATAATGATAAGAAAAATTTTAAAATAATATCAAAATTTCGATTAAAACTCACCCACATAAAAAATACGAAAAAAATTTTGTGAATCTTCCCATTTTTTCTTTCAACCGTACGACTATTTGTTTTCCTATTCCCTTTTATTCAACAAAAATATACTAATAACACTTTTTGGGCCTTATGGCCTCACATGTTAGCAGATGAGCCGTCGTCTCCATCCTCGCCAATAAAGGAATCCATCGTGTCAAATGAGATATATACAATGTACACGATGGTTCGGATCTCAATCCTTAAGAAATATGAGGATAGGACTACAACAAAGCCATGATAGGAGGAATAAAAGCCATTTGTGAGGATTTTTTCTTTAATTGCATTATTATTATTTTATTTTAAAATTGTTTTTAAAATATGTTTTTTGAAATTATGAATAGTGTTAAGCCGTCAGAAGTTTTTATATTTTTTTACTCTCTACGGAATTGTTTATTATTTTAAAGTAAATTATTTTTATTTATTAAAAACTTTTTTAATATGTTAATTTATTGCAAAAATAATAACATGCAAAATTATTTTATTAGCTGTTTTAATTTCTTCTAACAAAATTCAATTTATAAGTATTAATAGCTAAATACAAAAAATATTACGTGGTTCATTTATTTAAAAAAACTATATAACAATAGTTTATAAACATAAGATTCAAAAATCGAATTTTGATTTGCTATTTAATTAATATTTTCAATAAAAATATAATTTTAAAATTATAATAATTTTGAAAACAATAGAATGACAACGTTAACAATAACAAGAATCAAGAAAAACAAATATCTGAAATAATATCAGCTTTATTTACGAATCAATCTTTTAAGTACATTTGTTTTTTATTAAAATGTACTTAACATTTTCGCAGATAACTCCCCTGAGTTAGATGTAAATAAACAACTTATTGTTTCTCTCAACTTCACTCCGTATCTCTCTAAGTACACTTGCACAACACCATGATCTACTTTCATGTGTTTCTCGTACTTCTTTGATACATGAACCTAGATGTGTCAACTCCTTTTTATAGTATTTTAACCCACCCAATCTTCTCGTGAGACCAGGTACAACTTCCGGTTATCTAGCCTCACATACTCCTTTTTTGCGTATCTTTTCCAGTTTGACTCCCCTTTTTTCTCATCGTTTTCACTTTGAATCTGTCTCCTCCTTTAATTTCTCAACAACATGATTTGTCAAAAGATTTCACATATCTCTAAAATATTACATTTACAATCTCCCATTTGAATTCTTATCACATAAACACAGACATTAGAAAATGCACAGAATATAGAATTCAAAAACACATTAATGCATCACAATCATCCACACATAAGCTCAAACATTTAAGTACACTTAAAACAAGTTCAGATAAACCAATCAAAGCAAGTGTACTTAGAAAATAAGTTCGAAACAAGAACAAGTATTCGGTTAAAATCAAGATTCACTTTTCTCGTGGCCTTTTCCCGGCAGCTTTGCTTGATTGAGCCCTCCTTTCTTCATCTCCCCCTGTTTTGTGATAAAAAAAATTCAAAAATTATAGATTAGACCCAGAAACAGACAAACATAAACATGATGAATTTATTATTGCACTGATTTGCTCTTGTTTAGCTTTGACAGTGTCTTCAATTCGTTTTGAATGTTTTGAAGTTCAGTTACGACATTTGCTAGCTTTTTCTCCAAATTAATGATGTTTTGTGCAACATTATTCTCATTGTTTCTTGTCTCTTCTGTGGCTAGAATTTTAGTGACATACCGTTTTCAAAATGTCAGGAATTTGCTGACCCAAAATATTTTGAATCAAGCATGGAAATGACAGAATAAAGTTTCTTGAATTTGACAGTTCAAGTCCAATAATCTGATCCAGAATCGCTTTTCCAAGATTCTCAGGGATCTTCTTATTCACACAGTAAAGGAGAACTGTAGTATCATGCCAAATTCCATATGTCTTCTTGTTTGGAATCCAATTTGTTTGACAAATTTTATTCAGCAAAGCTTATTTCCAAATCAGTTTAGAATTCAGAAATCCTGGCTAGTTCGTCGATTCTTCATACGTCAGCTCTTTCGTAACCTTATCCACATCGAGGTCAATTTCTAGTTATTTTGATATTGAGGTTTCCACGTTATGCATACAAAAAATTTTGTTAATCCCCTCAGCATCAAATCTCACAACATTTCCCTTTAAATTTACTTGTCCAAAGGTTTCTCCCTAATTTGTCAATATCGGAGTTCAAATTCACATAGAATTCGTAAATCAACTCCTTACATACAGGGATAATGTTTGTCATTGTATTAGTCAGATGTTGTTCAACCAATATATCCCATACGAGGAAGTGTTTGAACTGGTTGACATTCAGTCCTCTCTCACTCAAAATTTCTCGTTCTTTAGAGTTTCATAACTAGACACACTTATTTCTAAGTAAAACTTCTTAGAAAAGGCTTTTGAGAGAGACATTTGAGAGGTACCTTCCTATGTTGAAAACTCTAGGGGCGTAGGTTGTTGTTGATGTTCAGACCTAGTTTCTGAATCATTCTGTTGAAAGTTTCTGTCTGATGAAGAGCTTGAGCTTTCTCTTTGTTGTTCTGGTAGGAAGAAGAAGCAACAGAAATTGTAGGTGGTGTGACAGGTTTTGTATTTACATTTCTCAGAACAACTAACTCTTTTTCTCGCCATTGTTTTGAATCTCTTTCTGTTTATCCTTGGCGGAGTGTCGATAAACACAAGATCTGCTACCCTCACTTCTTCATTATTGTAGAATATTATTTCTTCTCCTCTCGTTGATCTGATTCCTGATGCTCTAGTGTTCATTTCGAAATCGTGTTTTTGATATGAACAAAAACTACAGTTTCTTATTTTGCAGGAGCAGTCAGGATTTTCGAAAATGCATTCAAATGTGAGATAAAAATAAAATATTTCCAAAGCTTTAAATGAAAAAACTACACCAGTCATGTCAGCCACCAATATACCACATCACAAAAACAATATGAAAAAAAAATGGCATGTTTCTCCAAAATAATCACATTGTTTTATTTTTCTCATTTATTTATTTAAACATTATCCAATTAATTAAAAAATGCACTAGTGAAAAATTTCAGTCTATTCTGAATCATTAACATAACTTATAAGAATGACTTTTGAAGTACAATTACTCAAATTTTTTATTCACTCAATTTCACAAAAACTTCAAATACACCTTTTTTTATCTGAAAAGTCAAAAGCGTCTAGGACGTTGTTTAGATATTCTTTTGTTCATATAACAAGTTCCTTGATTACCGTTTACAAATATACTCTTATGTATCACTTTCAACATAGAGGGGTATTTAAGCATAATTTAAGCATAAATTAGCTTTATATCACTAGGACGTTATAACTGAAACTGATACCTTTCAACTTAGACTCGAGCTTATACTCATAACAGTTATTCTCAAATCTGCACAAACTTTCGCCCATAACTGTTAGATGAGTAAGTGACTTAATAAGTGCACTCAAAGGATTTTAAAGTGTATTTAATAAAACGCTTAGTGTACTTAAGAAAAATTTATCCATAGACACATAATTTAAACTGAGTGTACTTAAAAATTAAGTATATCCAACTAACCATCAACACTTATAGTTTATTTTTTCTTTTTCTCACACAGATCAAAAATTTTTCAAACTTGTCATTCTTTTATTCAATCAAAACACATTTAAAAAAAATTAGAGTTCACAAACACCTAATGATTTTATTAAAGAAACAAATCGATTCAAATCCAAAAATTTTATAAACATATCAGCTAACTGGCATTCAATTGGTACATATATCCACTGTCTTTTGCTTTTGTTCAACTTTTTCTCTCATAAAATAATGTCTAATCTCAATATGTTTAGTTCTGGAGTGTTGAACATGATTTTTTGAAATATCTATAGCACTCGTATTATCACACAACAACAAAAGTTTTTGAACTCATACTGTAATCCATCATCATCTGATTCATCCAGATTAATTGTGTACAACAGCTTCCCAAGGCAATGTATTCAGCTTCCGCAGTAGACAAAGAAGTAGACATGATCTGGATGATATGGATCCTTAAAACCTTTAGGTTATTCAACATAAACCTCTTCTTGCAGAATTCCATTTAAGAAGGCGCTTTTGACATCCATCTGAAACAATTTAAAACCAAGAGAGCACACAACTCCAAGTAATAGTCTAAAGGATTCTAATCTAGTAACGGGTGCAAAAGTCTCATCAAAATCAACACCTTCAACTTATGTATATCCTTGTGCAACCAACCTCGCCTTATTTTTGACAATTTCTCCCAGTTTATTGGTTTTACTCTTGAAAATCCATTTTGTTCCAATGACATTAACATTAACTGGATGAGGTCCTAACAACCAAACATCATTTCTAACAAACTGTTCTAACTCCTCATGCATCGCTTTGACCCGAGACTCATCATGTAATGCATCACTAACATATTTTGGTTCTGTTTGAGACGTAAAACAAGCAAATTTGACCATGTCATGATAATTTATCTTAGGTTTACCACATGTTCTTCTATCATCTCCAATATTATCTCCAATTGAATGAGTTCGATGTACCGTTGTTAGCTCCACATCATTTTTATGACGTTCGCATCCATTATGTTCATCTTCCATCCTATTTTTAGTCTTAGCATGTTCAAGAGGTACACTTAAATCTTGATTTTATGTCCCAAAATGTCCTTGCAATGAATCTATAGAAAAAGGAAATAGAATATTTTCAGATGAGTGATCTTCATCAAATACAATATTCACATATTCAACAACTATTCTAGTTTACAAATTATAAATCCTGTATGCAGTTGTATTAGTCCCATAACCGAGAATTTCATCACTCTTTGTATCAAACTTTTCAAGATATTCCTTGTCATTCAATACATAGCAAGTGCACCAAAAAATATGAAAATAACTTAGTTTGAATTTTTAACTTTCCAGAGTTCGTATGGAGTTTTTGACATACTTGGTCGAACATACACATAGTTTATGATATAACAAGCTGTGTTAACCGCTTCTATCCATAATCGAATAGATATAGATTTTGCATGAATCATGCACGAGCCATCTCTTGAAGAGTCCTATTCTTACTCTCTACTACACCATTTTGTTGTGGTATTTTTGCTGCAGAAAACTCATGAATAATATCATGTTTTTTACATAACTTAAGAAACACATTATTTTCAAATTCCCTCCCATGGTCACTTCGAATTTGTTCAATACTTCCTTTTGTATGTTTCAATTGCAAAAATAAGTAAAGAAATAGTTCAAAGGTATCAGACTTTTCTCTCATAAATTTAACCATGTACGTCAACAACCACAAAAATATACATTTTTCCACAAAAACTTTTTGTCCTCATTGGTCCCATCAGATCCATATGTACAAGTCCCATTATCTTACCAATCTTCACATCAAGCATTTTCTTGTGATGAACCTTAACTTGTTTTCCCAATTGACATGGTTTACAAATTTCAACTTTGTCAAGATTCAGTTTAGGTATGCCTCTGACAATGTTTGAACTTGATAGATTCGCCAGTGATTGATAATTGATATGTCTTAATCTTTGATGCCACATTTATCATCAACATTCATCACTATACATTCTTTTTTTATTGAATTGAACCCGATGATTGTTGTCATATAATTGACTGATACTAATAAGATTAGCTGTCAATCCAACAACATATTACACGTTCTTCAGAAAGGGTTGTCCAGGTGAATTTATATCTAATTTTCCAAGAATTTTGCATTTGTTTCCGTCTCCGAAGATAACGATTCCATCATTTTTAATTTCAGAAAAGTTTGATAGAAGCTCTCTGAAACCTGTCATGTGTCTAGAACATCCACTGTCAAAATAACAAATGTTTGATTTATCTTTTTTGTGCAGAGATATAAGCAACAGTGCAATACAAATCACTTTTTCTTATCCAGATTTATTTTATTTTGGGAAGAGCATACTTACCTGAATCAAACCTGAATTTTTTGTTGTATGTGATCTGTTTGTGCCCTCTTATTCCGCAGAAATAACATCTCACTACATTTTTCTTTTGATACTGAATCTGAATGTCTTCCAGAATTATATCCATGATGACCATGATGACCATGATATCTAGAGTTATATCCATGATATCCATAATTATATCCATATGTCTGATATTTATGTCAAAAACTCTGTTGTTTGTACTCTTCTCGGACAAATACTCTGTTTCTGTTTTTATTATGTCGTTGAAGATAAATATTCCAATTTCCCTCTAAAAGCAAATCTGCTTTTAGAAATTCCTTTATTTTCCATATAACTAATTCTATGATTATTACTTTTTGTTTTCCTAATGAAAGCAGATGATCAAGTTTTTCAGTACCATTTGAAAGCATTTTCAATTGCTTATCGGTTTCTTCAACTTGGATCTTGACAAAACATACTTCTTCTTCTTTCAGAACTACTTTATGTTTCATTTCTTGAATCTGAGCTTCTAGTTTTTTCATTAGTCTTAACCAGTTGAATGTTCAGTTTGCTCAGATAATTCCCTGAGTTAGATAAAAATAAACAACTTATTGTTTCTCTCAACTTCACTATGTATCTCTAAGTACACTTGCACGGTGTTGATCTACTTTCACTTGTTTGTCGTACTTATTTGATACATGAAATCAACTCTTTTATATAGTATGTTAACCCATCCAATCCTTCTCGTGAGACCAGGTACAACTTCCGATTATCTAACCTCACACACTCCCCTTTTTGCGTCTCTTTTCCAGTTTGACTCCTATTTTTTCTCATTATTTTTCACTTTAATCCGTCTTCTCCTTTAATTTCTGAACAACCTGATTTGTCAAAAGATTTCACATATCCCTAAAATATTACGTTTACAAACTTAATACTAAATTTATTAGTAATTAAAAGATATATATTTAAACATTATTTGTTATTTTTTTAAACTGAAATTTCAACTTTTCATTAAAAAATATTGATAAGTCTCTTTGTATCAAGGTTTTCGTTAGTTACTTGATATATTATACGAGTGGGGAGACAAACATTCAGTCTTTTGTTGTACGTGTCTGTTAACCAACACCAATATGTTTAAAATATTGAGTAGTTACTTCATCACTACCACCAATATAAAATCTGAATATATATTGCTCCCCTATTGCTCGGGGACCCATCTTCAGATCTTTGTACATTATTTCTTTTAAAAGTTGAATTAACAGTCAGGATCAAATAAAAATCTTTACTTTCCTGAACCGCGTCGTAGAGAATCTAAAACCATTAGAGCGAGTAATTTCACCTTACTTATTTGAAAACTGACCGACCATATTCCCCTCTGCTCGGCGAGCGAAATTCAAAAAGGCAAAAGAAAAAAACAGTAACAGTCAGAGAGAAACTTCGTGACTTCTATTCTGGGTTATTTTTTATATTGCTCTGGGGTTTTCGTCTTCCTTTATTGCTCGCTTCCCTCAGGTAATCGATGGTTTCATTTCTTATATCTGCTTTGCTTGTGTGTGTGTGCTTTTTTTTTTTCAAGTTTTCGTTGACTTGTTATCTTCGGTCTTCGAATTATCTGAAAATGTAGCTTGTTCGCTCTCGGGTTTTGTATGTTTTTAAATGTTTTTCTTTGTCTTCGTCTCAGTAAAACGAGTTAGGATTTAACAAAACATTAAAAAAAAATTTCCTATGTCCAGTGGTAATAGCATCTGGTCTCGGACGACCTCAACGAACGTACATAACAATTTCAAAACTTGGAGACTGGGTTATCCTCGCATGCAGTTACTTTCTCCATTTATGGATAATTTGTAGTGAAAGTTGCAAAAAGATGGAATTTTTATTTTGTAAGATGGTGGATTTTTTCCTGGAGGTTTTCTGGCTTTTCGAGCATTTCGCGAAGTTTTCCTTTTGTTTTGGTGAGAAAACTTCTATCGAAGCTTGTGATTCGTTTCGGGTTTTAGATGTAGGAAAGCGTGAAACTTTTTTTATTGTTTTTTATTTTTTGTTAGATGTGGAGTAGGTGAAAGAAGTGAATTCACTAAAGCTTGAAACTTTGGTTACGCAACAGTTTTGCTAGGTAGACTTTCCTCTTGGGTTTTGGAACTTAGATTTCAACATTTTATTGTTTTGATTCTTTGGAAACATTTGATTCTGCAAAAAAAAACATTTCATATTTATATACATTTCAACCCGTTCCATCCATGCACCACCAGCATAGTCTGCCAGCCACTGGCGAGGCGATGGCCAGTGCTGGTGGAAGGATAGGTTTGATTTCTGTACATTCATTGTGAAGGCCATGGTGGAATTTCTCATATGTATTCTTTATTATGTAGGTTGCCGAAATATTATGATAATTGTGGTAATGGCTATGGTTTAGATCTTCGGATGATCATCTATTTTATTTTCGGTGTTTTCTTTGCTCAGGATATGGATTCTGGTAAAGGCTCGGATCTGGATTCTGCCAATGGGAGTGGTGCTACTGAAGCATTGCCCCCACCACCACCAGTTATTCCTCCAAATGTGGAACCAATTCGCATCGAAACAGAAACCCTGAAGAAGAAGAACTTGCGAGGCCCCATGGTTCGGCGTGGCCTTGGAACAAAAGGCCAAAAGATAACCTTATTGACGAATCACTTTAAAGTGAATGTTACTAACCTTGATGGTCACTTTTATCACTACAGTGTATGATTTTCGCTTCCTGGTCTCTTGATATTGTTTATTTGATTTTATGTTATTTATATTTGGATTGCATGTTTGAAATCCTGAGGCTTGTTTGCTGTTAAACAGGTTGCTCTCTTCTATGACGATGGTCGGCCAGTTGAAGCAAAGGGTGTTGGTAGAAAAGTGCTTGACAAAGTTCACGAAACATACCGTTCTGATTTAGCAGAC
Organism: Gynandropsis gynandra; assembly: GCA_036759665.1. Taxonomy (NCBI): domain Eukaryota; kingdom Viridiplantae; phylum Streptophyta; class Magnoliopsida; order Brassicales; family Cleomaceae; genus Gynandropsis; species Gynandropsis gynandra. The sequence continues at coordinate 16,667,411 of CM071867.1, forward strand.
AAGGATTTTGCTTATGATGGTGAAAAGACTCTATTTACATTTGGCCAACTTCCTAGTAACAAAATGGATTTTTCTGTTGTGCTCGAGGAAGTCTCTTCTAAGAGGTTATTACTTTCTCTGATTGTTTCATTTTGGTCTTGTTTCTAAGTGCTTTTTGGGTCTTACTGGAAACTTTTTGTAAGCAGGACCAATGGAAACTCTAGCCCTGATGGGCATGGGAGCCCTAATGATGGTGATAGAAAAAGGATGCGTCGTCCAAACAATTCCAAAAACTTCCGAGTGGAAATAAGCTATGCGGCCAAAATCCCTTTGCAAGCTCTTGCTAGTGCAATGCGTGGACAAGAATCTGAGAAATCACAAGAAGCCATAAGGGTATTAGACATCATCTTACGCCAGCATGCTGCTAGACAGTGAGTGAGAAGTCCACAAGTTGTATCCTTTAGTAAACCTCATTTACTTTTGCTTATTTATAATATTCGGATATTTTGCAGAGGATGCCTGCTTGTAAGACAATCTTTCTTCCACAATGATCCTCAGAACTTTGAAAATGTCGGTGATGGCGTTTTGGGCTGTAGAGGATTCCATTCGAGTTTCAGGACGACCCAGGGTGGCATGTCACTTAACATGGGTACAATGTCACTTGCCCTTTGTATTCTTTTTACCGATATTATCGTATGTATCATTGATTTTTGTTTATTTTTTGTTAGATGTTTCAACCACAATGATCATCCAGCCTGGTCCAGTGATTGATTTTCTTATTTCTAACCAACACGCCAAGAATGCCCTTGCAATAGACTGGAACAAGGTTATATATTATCACGGTTATGGTGTAAGTTCGATTATTATCTTCTGTACTCTTACACTTTTTATTATATCTTTGGACAGGCAAAACGTGTTCTCAAGAACCTGAGGGTTAAAGTGAGCCCCTCAAACATAGAGTATAGAATCACTGGCCTGAGTGAAAAGCCTTGCAGGAAACAGACGTACGACATTTATGCTTCATTTGTTTTGTTAATGAGATGTATCTGCGTAAATTGCTGAATATTTCTTGTTACCTTGACTAGGTTTGAACTGAAAAAGAAGAATTCTAAGGATGACAATGGCGGGTTTGAAACTGTTGAAATAACTGTGTATGACTACTTCCTTAATCACCGGGGAATAGAGTTGCGTCATTCCGCAGATTTGCCATGCATTAATGTTGGAAAGCCAAAGCGTCCGACCTATATTCCTCTTGAGGTACTGTTCCGCATTTCACAATTTGATGGAGCATTGTTATGAGTATCTTATTTCATTAATTTGGTTGGACCATTTGCAGCTTTGCTCCTTGGTGCCCCTTCAAAGGTACACTAAGGCACTGAACACCTTCCAAAGGTCTGCCCTTGTGGAGAAATCTAGGCAAAAGCCACAAGAGAGAATGGCTGTCTTATCTAAAGTAAAATTTAGCTTGTCCCATGCTTCAAAGTTCCTCTTCCTTAAAAAAAAAAAATAGTTGAATTGATATATCGATGCTTGCCCACAGGCTCTTAAGGTCAGCAATTATGACAATGAACCTATTCTGCGTTCGTGTGGCATTTCAATCAGCTCAAATTTTACTCAGGTTGAGGGTCGTGTTCTGCCCGCTCCAAAGGTATGATAGAATGTTTCGATTCTCACTTGTTTCTTGTTTTGGATGTGTTATCAAGAGTTAAATTTCTTAATTTTCCTTTATGTCTTTAACAGTTGAAAACAGGAAAAGGGGATGAAATCTTTCCCCGAAATGGTCGGTGGAACTTCAGCCATAAGGTGCCAGTGGTCTCTTCCTTGCATCCTTACTCTCTGTCTAGATTATATAATTTTTGTCTTTTATGCTGCAGCAATTTTTTGAGCCAGTCAAGATAGAGCGATGGGCTGTTGTGAACTTCTCAGCCCGTTGTAACGTGCGTGGCCTTGTGCAAGACTTGATCAGATGTGGAGATATGAAAGGAATTGTAAGTCCATATATTTGGTTAGTGACATCATTTTTATCCAGAATTTGCATTAACAGTTTGTTTTCAATTTATGTCCACAGAGTATTGCTGATCCTTTCGATGTGTTTGAGGAGAATCATCAATTTCGCTGGGCTCCTCCGACGGTTCGGGTGGAGAAAATGTTCGAAGAGGTGCAGTCCAGACTCCCCGGTGCTCCCCAATTCCTCCTTTGTTTGCTCCCAGAGAGGAAAAACTGTGACATATATGGTAGGCATCTCTAACCACAATCCTTATCATGCGCCATTTCTTGGTTTTTCTAACTTGATCAAATTTTTGAAATCTTCAGGACCTTGGAAAAAGAAGAACCTCACGGAATTTGGTATTGTTACTCAGTGCATGGTTCCAATGCGAGTTAATGATAATTATCTTCTGAATTGTCTGATGAAGATCAACGCAAAGGTGATCACTTGACTTTTTCATTACCATTTTTAGTTTGAAAACTAAAACTTTGTTTTGTACACTTCATGCATTATCCATAACTACAGCTCGGTGGCCTGAACTCGTTGTTAACTGTTGAGCGTACACCTGCTTTCGCAATAATCTCGAAGGTTCCCACCATTATCCTTGGGATGGACGTCTCACATGGATCTCCAGGACAATCGGATATCCCATCCATTGCAGCTGTAACTCTTGTCCCAGTTTGCTTTTGTATTAGTTCACTAACCATTTACAAAACCTTTTGAATTGAGGTCACTGAATTTATTTGTGGTCCCATTTTCTTTGGATTTCTTAGGTTGTTAGTTCCAGGCAGTGGCCGCTTATCTCCAGATACAGAGCATCTGTACGGACACAGTCTCCCAAGGCTGAAATGATTGATTCCCTGTTCAAGAAAACTTCAGATGGCGAAGATGAGGGGATAATCAAGTGCTAATTCTTTGGCTCTACACTAATCTAGTGACATGTGAGTGTGTTGAGAGCTTGCGCTGTAACATGTCTCTCTCCTCAATTTCAGGGAGCTGCTGTTGGACTTCTATATGAGTTCGGGTAAGAGAAAACCAGATCATATCATCATATTCAGGTAATTCTTTACTTATGGACTGATGTACTGCTAACAATAATAAAATCAAGGAATGTGGAATATTATCTTAAATATCATACCTATTTTGTCTTGTGCTCAATTTTGCTGATTTTATTTTCCTTTCGATTATTTGCTAGGGACGGTGTAAGTGAGTCCCAATTCAACCAGGTTTTGAATGTTGAACTCGATCAGATTATTGAGGTAATCGCAATCTTTACATATGGTTTTGCATATTTTCCGTTGTTGTATTAGTGTTCATCAATTGTTATTATTTCCTCAGGCGTGCAAGTGCTTGGATGAAACATGGA
>CM071867.1:16670853-16694227 GCA_036759665.1 Gynandropsis gynandra
CCTGCTGATAGTTGCTCAAAAAAACCATCACACCAAATTCTTTCAGCTTGGATCCCCTGATAACGTTCCTCCAGGTGAGAAATGTTCCCTTGAGGCATTATGTAAGTGCATGCATTACATTTCACTTGACACATCTAAATGTTGCAGGTACAATCATTGACAACAAAATATGTCACCCCAAAAACAATGACTTTTATCTATGTGCGCATGCTGGAATGATCGTACGTCTTATGATCTCAACTATAACTATTTTTCGGCTTTTGACTCTTTCTTGACTTTGATGCTATTTTGCCTTTGGGTTTTGCATCAGGGCACTTCTCGGCCAACCCATTACCATATCTTATACGATGAGATTGGCTTCTCACCTGATGAAGTCCAGGAACTTGTGCACTCACTTTCCTATGTGTATGCAGATTTCCATACCTGCATGTCATGCTCTTTGACGATAAACATTGTAAACTATTGTTTTTAGCTAATTCCAATATGGATTTTGGCTAATTCCAGGTACCAGAGAAGCACCACTGCCATTTCTGTAGGTAATGAAATCTTCTCTGCTTGGTTTTGTATATATTTTCAGGCAAACATTTCCTTTAGGACTTGCAGGAAACCCGCGATGAAGTTATTGCTAGAATGAGATTCGATCCGTTGGTTGAAAATTTATTGTATGGTTTCTGTCTGACAAGCCAAACTCACTCGACTTTTTGTTAATGATGTGATATTTCATCTCTGTAGTTGCTCCAATATGCTACGCCCACCTGGCAGCTGCTCAGCTTGGGACGTTCATGAAATTTGAGGACCACTCTGAGACGTCATCAAGCCATGGCGGTATTACAGTTCCCGGACCAGTTTCCGTTCCTCAGCTTCCGAAACTGAAAGAAAGCGTGGCTAACTCCATGTTTTTCTGTTGATGAAGCAGAACAACATGTCTCCTTAGGATAATTTTTTGGGTTTAAGCAAGGCGCATGCACTTGCGCCTTTACTAGGGTGATGCATTTTGTAGTCAAACTGACTTTTTTGGACTGCCCGGTTGAATATATGTAGCCCACGGGAGAAACTGTAACCTACTGGTACGGACACTGATGTTAGGAACTGACCCTCTTGTGTAAAGTAACTGCTGCTCAGTTCATTATCTTTTCCTATTACATTGGTAAAAACAACTTACAACATTCTTCATTGTTTATCAGGAGGATCAAAAGATAACAATAATTTGGAACCAAGAGAATACAAACGCCAAATACAATATTTGAAGCCTCTTTTGCTTTCTTCGCTTTTTCTTTATCAAATTTATTTTCCAAAAATATTATCCTTGTCTAGTTTTAGAAGTGTCTACGCAAAAACTACCACTTGTCGGCAATGCTACTGAACCGGCAGAAATATTTCACATGAATCATTTATTTCTCCGGCGATCTTAGACTCCAAGTACTTCTCGACAATCTGAAGACCGCAAAGCTCCTTCACCACCGGCATTGTCGCTGGAACCTGCAACTGAAAACTCGGATCAATCCCGTCTTTGTCAGTGTTGTTGTTGCTCCATGAAAAGAGCTGTTTTCGAGCTTCTCTAATGGCTGATCTCGCTGCACAGTGCACAGAAGCTGCTAGAAGCAATGGCGGTTCACCGGAAGCTGCATGTCAAAAGAACTTCATGAAACAAGAGGATTTCCATATATACGTCAATTTGGAATGTGTTTGTTTCAGGATAACTGTCATAGGTAAACATGACCCGTCCTAATGGTTCGGGTTTTTACTTTCCTCTTCAAGGTTGTGGGTTTGTGCTAGTGAATACCCTTTACCAAAGAGGAAAGCAAGACATCTGTGATAGGAACTTCTGATTCTATAGAAGAAATCTTTTCCAAAGACTTCAGCTGTAATTTTTGGGGCTACCAATAAAAATTTGACGGTTTGAACAACGAGTGTTGCTACATTCTACGCATATGGAATGGAAGGCCTAATGCATGCACTTATAATGTAATAAGTGAACAAGATTTCCTACCAAACCAACTTCATGGAATGCATGGAAGATGTTTACCTTTGGAGGAAAGAACACGGTCCTTGTGATGTCCACTGTTGAGAATCTCAACGTTGAACTGTCTGGGAATGGTGTCGACAGTAGGAACTTTGTAATTCCAAGTGCCATCTTGTATCACAAGGCCGTTCTCATCCGTTGTGTACTCCTCTAGCATAAAAAACCCGATCCCTTGAACAAATGCTCCTTCGATCTATACATAAAACCAACAAAAGCAAAAGAGAGGTTGTTAAAATTGTGCTTAATAAAAAACCAAACATAAACTATCCTTGAATTTGTAACAATCGTGCCATAAATGAGCTCATTGTAAGTACCGCTTAAACATTTAATCCGTCACAGGGTGGCAAAAGAATATGAACTTTTACTAATGAGATATATTACGATCGGAGAGTATAAAACCACGCCAGCATCTACGAGTTAGCTTTTCTTGGTTCCATGTGGTGAAGTTGACATATATTACACACTTGTAATTGTTCAGAAACTTTTAAGCAAGTTCGAGTCTTTTAGGACCTTTATTTTCTAGTCCAGAAAAGAATTAAGAAAAAACTTAGAAAGTTAACCTGTCCCAAATCAACAGCAGGGTTTAGACTTTTCCCGCAATCGTATATGATATCTGACCGAAGAATCTCCGTTGCACCAGTTAGAAGGTTCACTTCTACCTGAAAACACAATGGAAAAGTGCTGATTATTTTCTGATTCCAACATTTGACAAGAATTTACTCAGTTCTGAAGATTTGACAAACAAAGGTGGTTTAAGTTATTTCCAGATGACTTGCCTCGCTGACTGCAACTCCGTAGTTGAGGTATTGCATGGAAGAGAACTCCGGCATATATAAGGTACTCGCGGATAAGTTCACAGATTGAGCATATGCCTGGGATTGGACATATGGAAATATTCAAACAATGTGAAGATTCATGTAAAAACTCTTCCAAAAAACCAAGACTGTCTGTGATACATCATAGTTAAACAATTACCTGATGAATCAGCAAGTCCCAGCTCAGGCAACCAGTTTCCTCCAGAATCTGATTCTTGATGGCTTTCAGCCTTTCCAGCAAAATATCACAGCAGATTCTAACAGCCTCGCAGCTGCTTTCGGATGTTGTGCTTCCGGCAGTGAAGCCACCTTGAATCAAACTGAGTGTGTCTGCCTGTATAATGCGTACTTTTTCCAGTAGGTCTTTGCTTCCATCACACTCAATCAAGCCAAGACCATAAGCAGCCATCTGTTGTACCTTAGTCCATAAGCCCTGCCCTATCTCGACACCTCCAACCTCAACAACAATAGACCCATCACTCAAAATGCTTACTTTTCCCGGAGTTGGTCTCTGCATTACTTCATGAATAATTGGTACACGAGAAATACCCCTTTTGCGCCACAAGTTACACAGATTAAACTCTTTGACCACTTCCGTCCTTCGCTTGAACCCTGAAGACACCTCCAACTTTTCCCATATTGAAGGCAGGGTGTATTCATCAGCCGCACCAGCGGTATGCTTATAGAACACGACGAGGCTGTCGTATGTATGAAGATTAATTTCTCTCACAGCATCTGAGTCCATGTGAAGGGAAGATGCTACATTCTCAATAATGGCTTCGGCAATGTATGAGCCTTGCACTTCCCCAGGAGCCCTCATCGCTGATCTGCTGGGTCGGTTTGTCTTGCACACTTTTATGTCAAACGATAGTGCACCCCAGTCATATTTCCTGAGCGGTCCCGAAATATTGTGTGGCATTATTGGACTTATATCTGGCTCCAACCCCGCATCTACTAATATCTCCAGTTCTAGTGCCGTGATCTTGCCATTAGATTTGAAACCAACACTGTACGTTATTTTCATGGGATGCCTTCCCCCGGCCATAATCATATCAGTCTTTCGGTTGAGATACATTCTCACAGGACGCTGCAATTTGTGTGCGGCGAGTGCACACGCTGTCGCGACCTGAAAAATCATAACAAAACAGCACAAATACCAATATATAACAAACGAGTCAACAGTTTCTCTTAAGCCAAGTCTCTAATTGATTTAGAGGAGAAAAAAAATAGAGAACCAATTCAGAAACAAAATATCTTACAGGCATAGACTTAATAGCTTTTCCACCAAAGCCACCTCCAACTCGCCTGGTAATCACGCGGACGTTGTGTTCTCTAATGCCAAGACATGTAGCAATTACGGAATGCATGTACTGGGGTGCTTGACTTGAACTATATACATGGACAGAGTTGTCCTCATCGGGCAATGCAAGTGCTGTTTGTGGCTCCATATAGAAATAGTATTGTGACCCTAGTTGGAACTGGACAGCCATGTTAACAATACGCATAAGCCTAAGAATGTTAACTTGGTGCATAAAGATAAGACAGTTGTAATACCTTAGCTGAGTGTATCTTGCAATCAGCTTCAGCCATCCCTTTAAGAATATCACCAACTGGTTTGGGGTAAAGCATTGCTGGAACCACAAATAGACTAGATCTTTCAACTGCATCCTCAACAGATAAAATCGGCGATTCTAAATTCTGCATATCATACTCAACTACTGCAAGGTTTGCTGCCATATCTGCATGTTTCTGTGTATCTGCAACCTGAGAAGTAATTCAAAATTGATCAGATAATGGCAAGAAACCCAAACGGAAGACATTAAGGCTTACCACAAGGGCAACTCTTTGACCGGCACATTGAGCAAGTTCTTCTGCAAATAAGGGTCCTAAACCAAATATGGTCTTGGAACCAACGTTTTGTCCCGCTTGGGGAATGTCCTTGAAAGTAATAAGAGCTATAACTCCAGTTGGTATTACGTTGTGTCTGAAGCCTATGCTCTTTATCCGAGCCATAGCTTTTGTGCTATAAATGAATGCTCCATGTAAACAATTCGGCAAAGATGGAATATCATCAACGAAAACAGCTTCACCTGAGAAAGAGTCTCCAATAAACATAATGTAAAGAATAACTAAAATAAACTTATAGTTTCCCCTTATTCTTAATCCGTGTTCACAGTACTTTGAGTCTTCGATCTCGTTATGGCAAAATCAAATTTTACAAATTATAAAGAAAAGGTATAGCGACGGACCAGATGCTTGCATGGCAGCTCCAAGTTTGATAACTGCCTCACCAACAGGCCGGAATTCTTTACTCTCAAACACCTGCTGGGAAGATGACAGTAAAGTCTGAGAATTTACCAGATCAATGTGGCCATTGTTCTGTTTTCCTTTTGAATCATCACATGGCAAACAATCCTGGTGGCTGTTTAACGAGCATGTAGAGGTAATATTACCACTCTCAATAAGCGGGTAGAAGAATTCAAAAAGAAATCCAACAGCCAAACTTTTCCTGTACTCAGGGAAAGTGGTATCTTTGCAGGGTACTATGATCCCTCTAAGTAACCGAACAGCTTCAAAAAGAACACTGTGATTTAGTAATTTCCCTGTCAAGAACTCCTCAACCTTCCTTGCTCTGATTGAATGTTCACCGCCATAAGAACCAAATACCAAACGACATCTATTCACTATGATGCCTTCTGAAGATTCATGTCGAGTGACTTCTACCAAGAACGCAGCATTCACATACGGCAATGCGCTTCCAAGAGGGCGAGGTGCAGCTCTATATGTTTCAAAGAGCAAATCAGTATTTGCGCTAGAAGAAGAATTCCAGAAAGGAATTTCAATGTTTAAAAGAACTGTATTAGAGTCTAATATCGGAGGCTGTTCAAGAAACTCCTCCATCCTAAGCTTCTCGTGTCTCCTCCCTCTCATTATGTTAACCATTGCATCAAGCGCAAGACAAACCGTAGCAATGTCAGAAGGAAATCTTTTGCTCTGAGCCATCACTAAATTACCTCCTATACTACCCGAGTTCCTAATAAACTTGTTGGCAACCTTCTCTAAATGATTGACCATTTTCATGAAAATATTAGCAAACTTGCTCTCCTTCTTCAAAACATCAATAACTTTCGATATTGTAACAGCTGCTCCGATTTCAATTCCGTCAGAATTCTTTCTTATCATCGAGAGTTCAGGAATGTATCTGATATCAATATAACGAGCATATTTTTCTTGTTCTTTATAGTATCCTGTTCCTGTGTTGCCAACAACTAGCTTCACCGGATCTCTATTATCCCCAAGGTTAGCTACCAGCAAGTCCTGAAGTTCTGTGACGGTAGCAGGAGTGCTCCAATGGTATTTTGCATGATCCAAAGCATTATGAGACTTGATCTCTTTCTTCAAGAACTCGGGGAATGTGAGAAGATGGTCTTTAGGGTAATATTGAGGCAAATTTTCTAACATTGTTTCTTTGTTGTCTCCTTTTGCCCAGAAGGAGTTGAACCCCAAATCCTCTATATCAACATCGGCAGCAAAACTCTTACAAGCGTCAATGATGGGTCTATAACCAGTGCAGCGGCAAAGATTTCCAGCAACTGATTTTTCTGCTTCACAAACAGTCAGACTAGAAAATCCAGGAGAAGAATGTGACTCAGTGGGCTTATCAGCATTTACAAGAGCTGAATAGAGGGAAATGCACATCCCAGGGGTACAAAAACCACATTGAGAGGCATGGAACCCGGCAATCCTCTTGTGAATTGGATGGAACCCTTTTCGTGTGTTTCCTAGTCCTTCGGATGTTGTTATGGAACACCCTTTTATACTACAAAGAAGAGTCAGACACGAGCTTATAGTAAAACTTTCAACATGGTCTGACACGGGATCATATTTTGATAGAAGGACAATGCATGCTCCACAGCCGCCTGCAAGACAAAGTTAACTAGTGATATGAAGAATAAAGATACGGTAGCACCTAACGTTAATGCATCATAACCATTAAGGTAGAAGCTAGTACAATCAGATATCAAATAGCTGAAATATGCAGAACAAGCGACAAAGAAACAGGTTCGAACCAACGTGAATTTTTTAACTCAGATCCGGAGACAAATTCAGGGCAGTCAGACAAACATTCTTATGGATTGATGAGAATCCACTTCAATAGAAACCAAATCTGACAAATAGATGTTCCTAGACTTTAGAGAGTTTTTCAGACAGGCAATTAACTAAAATCGGGTTGCAGAAACCTGAGACTTGAACTTCAAAAATGGATTGATCAGGTCCTGTTTCCGGAAACGGAAAGAACATAAAGCCATAGCCGTGATCTGTTTTTCTGGTAAACTACTACTTAAACAAGTACGCGCACACAAACACACACCCAGACATCCATTTAATACTCCGGTGACATAATTAAGGCGAGAATGTATAGACCAATAAAAAACCAAAGAAAATTTCTTGCGGAATTGCACATCCAAACAAAAAGCGGGAGAGAGAGAGAAAGAGAGAGATCACCTTCACCACAAGCGAGCTTGACACTCTTGAAACGAGTGCAACGCAAAAATTCCAGTAAAGTCGTAGAAGGATCAATGGTGGAGACCTGGAATCTCTCTCCGTTAACAGCAAAAACCAAACCTGTCTCCTCCATATTCTGCACAGCGAAAAATAAAGCTAAAAATATGAATAACTTAAGAGCTTAATTCTGCCATAGTCCAATAAAAAATCGCAGAATCAATGAAACCCTTTGCTGAAATGCTCGACTTTACGCGACACACAAGATTCCACAATACCATCCCGTAACGAGATTCAGAAGTGACCCACTGCTTCAGATTTTGCATGCAAAAAATTCCTAGGAAATAGAAGCAATGAAATGACCCACATGTTCAGAAAATGCTGTTCAATGTGTAAGCTTCTGATCGATCTCTGATGGAGACATCACAATTCGTAAGAATATGTAAAAGTTGACGATTGGTTAGTATCCGTCATATCCAATTTACCTTAAATCCCCACTCCTCAACGCACGCTCATTGAATTTTCATGAATTTTTTTTCTCCGTTTTCTCTTCTTTTACTCTCTGGATCCTAAGGAGGTCGGACAAGGAACAGTGTGGCAGTCAAATCTTCTGGTTTTATACTACGTTTATAAGAGATCATTGCAAAAGAAAAAAATTATGATATTTGAATTAGAAAAGAAACAGTCTGACCTTTCAACGACGTTGCGACTTGGAACACAGCCGACAAAGATGTTCACTTGGGACTTTTTGAACATATAAGAAGTGTGTCCTGTCGAAGATCAGTTCCGTTGTCCTCCGGACAAAGGTATATAAATACATGAAATTATTTTAATTATAAATAAATTAATATACTTTTTATTTTATAAATAAATTATAATCTTATTTTATAATAATAAAATAATTACACCTATACGGGGATATGTGTGAAATACTTCTATAAAAGTATCTCTTATATTCTCCTTGATAAATATAAGGAAACTATTTTAAAACATGATAATTATATATAAATTAATATATTTTTATTTTATAAATAAATTATCATCCGAGTCCCTCAAACTTTAACCATCATTCTATATTATCTCGAACCTTTCAATTGTTATAAAAAATATCATCTAAACATGATAAAAATCATAAAAGATTTTTAAATAAATCTGCCCAGATTCATGTCAGAAAAAAAGGGAAAACCCAGTTTCATTATATATGATAGCTTTATTAAAATAAAATCTAACGTAATTTTTCAGGATTTTGGACAATCGATCATTAATGACAATTGTTTTTTTAGAGGCGTTCTCTAGTATTTCTTTAGAAAAAATAATGGTAAAATCTATATTTCGAGCCAATAAAAACTTCGAATACATTTTTGGGAACTTCAAAAATAACTTGTAGACTAAGTCCTTTGAAAATATATTTCCCACAAACAAAAATTTAACTTCAAAAATATATTCTCAAAATATCTCTGCAATAGTATGATCCAGTTGGACTCTGCCATCCACCGACTCAATACTACGCTGTGATCTAGCGATCCAATTCGACCCAATGCGACCCAAAAAATTACCAAAAATCATCGGATATCACTCGAAATCACCGGCAATCGTTTGAAATTACCGAAAATCGCTCACAAATCGTCGAAAATCGCTGGAAATCACTCGATATCATTAGAAACGGTGGAAATCACTAAAAATGCCTAAAAATCGTTAGAAATCACTCGAAGATTGCTGAAAAGTGCTCAAAATTATTGAAAATCGCTCGAAAATAGAAAGAAATGCTCGAAAATGGAAGGAAATCGCTCTCAATTTCGTTTTTCTCCTTTCAAATTTGAAATAGATTTCGCTTCACTAACAAAAATATCATAACTGTATATATTTTTACTAATAAAATATAAGGACACATATATCTTTTTCCCAATTTTTTTCCATTAAATTTACGCAGGTATGACTCTAACCCTTATCTATGATATTATGCCAATACATTTTGATATATTTGGCTTAATAAGTCAAATTAAAATGCATATTTATACGTGTAGCGTAACTCCAATACATATAGAGGCAAGCCTTTGACTTCATAAACTACGATTTATGATATTCACTTATTCAAAGCCTAGTTGATGTAGTTGACTCAGTCCGTTTAACCGTCGTGCTGAGCACTAAGCAAACGTCTTCAAATTATCACATACAGAACTCAAGATTTGTTCAACTTTCTCATCTTTTTCCGGAAACATCATCAAGGACAATGAAGGTTCCATCTTCTCTCTAATGCATTGTGCTTCATTTAGTTTCTGAGACTACGTTCGTCTCAATTGTTGATTGAATATTTCTTTCTTTAATTCTGGATCGGCCGTATTTACGTGCAGAAGAAGATTGTTATCAAGTTATCGGCCAATTGTGACAAATGCAGGAAAAAAGCGATGCGGGTTGCAGCCGTTGAACATGGTAAGTATGAATCATGATCGAAAAATGAAAAACGAAACAATTTAACTACGCCGTTCTTGTGAAAGTTGAACTGCACCTTTGATTTAGGTGTGATGTCGGTGGCTATACAAGGGGATTCCAAGGACCAGCTTGTGGTGGTCGGAGATGGAGTTGATGCAGCTTGTTTGGTTGCCACTTTGAGGAAGAAAGCATGCTATGCCATTTTGGAGAGTCTTGAAGAAGTGAAGCCACCACCGCCACCGCTAAAAGGCGATGATAAGCCTGTCGGCGGTGATACTGAGAAGCTCAAGGACGGTAAAGGCAAGGAAGATAAGCCTGTAGGCGGTGATGCTGAGAAGCTCAAGGACGGTAAAGGCAAGGAAGTCGGTGGTGATGATAAGAATAGTACCGAGAAAGGGAAAGCAGATCAACCATCATGTTGTGCAGCTCGATGTCCCTCTAGTTACTATCATCAGCCACCTTATGAGGTGTACAACATTGTATATGATTCCTATGGTCCAAACACAGGCTGCACAATCATGTGAAGATCGGTAGTCTCAGCACTGCGTTCTATGCATGTTTCTTCCTTGCCACTTGCTGTAACGTGAATGGTTACTGCAAATTTCAGGAAAATAGATGGTTAAGGTAAACGAAATATAAGTAATACGCACCTAGCAATAATGAAAAAGCACTTGCATTTCATATAGACAAAAGACAAACTCGCTTAAAATTATGAAAATATGGGCACCCAGATCTCTGCTTACCAAACATTTCCATATCCAATTTGCAATCTATTCCTTTTCTGCATGTGCTTACAAGGTCTTAAGAAAAACTTATAAACAGCATAAACCAAACACAATAATTTGCAACTCCAAGTCATCTTTACCATGTGTCAAGCAGGCAAGCAGTAATCTCAAAGAAGGTCCGGGTCGCGGGTGAGTGTGACCCGTCTCATTGATCGAACCATCAGTTCGTGGGAAGCTCGAATTCTTGCAAGTCTGATCTGCATGCTCTGGAACACAGGATGGCATATCGCCTCATGTAAGGTAAGATAGTGCTCTTGGTCTTCTGAGAAATTAATAAGTGCCTCCGCCGCATTATCTCTAAGCTCCTCCGACTCATCCCCCAACCATTCAATCAAAATTGGTAGCAAATGAGATTCCGCAAGAGCCATGCGGTCAGCCACATTGTAACTCAACCGAACAATAGCTCCAGAAATCCTCTCCCTGTATTCAAGGTTTCCAACTCGCAGTAGCTCAATAAGTAAAGGAATAGCACCAGAGTTTCTAATTACAGACACGGAATGCTTATAACCCACAAGATCCCACAGAACATCAGAAGCGGCAATCTTAGCTTCATCATTACCTTCTCTCAAGATCCTCACCAAGTGTTCAGCTATTGCAACAGCATTGGTCTCAGCCACAGCCAATATACAGAACACATCCTCTGCAATATTCTTCCCAGTTTGATCTTGTCCTGAAAGAAGCTCTGCATATAAAGGAATGGCACCGGCTTCAGCAACAGGTCTAATGAACTCAAGGTGTGCCGACACAATCCCAAGAGCATTAGCAGCTAACATTTTCGTCCTATCATCTCCATCACGGAAAAAATCCACAAGGGCTGGTATAACTCCCGATTCAACAAGAATTCGCCGTGCGCTTCGAGTAACAACGATCAATCCAATAGCTTGACAAGCTCTCTCTCTTGATGCCAAAGTCCCGATCTTCAATGCCTCAACTAGAAACCTTAGACCTCCTGAATGAATCAGCGCACGTCTACTCTCTCGTATTGTTGACAATGCACTAAGGATTTCTAGCAAATACCAGCTACTTCTATCATCTTCCGACGAATTCAACTCACGAATCACAATCTCTAAACCACCTAATCTAGCCAAACCAATACGATTGGAACATCCAAAAGTGACTAAACTCCATAAACATTTAATCCAAACCCTTCGGAATCGATTAATACTATCCTCACGCAACAGCCCTAATAAGGAAGAAATAATACCGCAGCTCCCCATCGCCGACGCCAACCCACCCTCTTCTCCGCTACAACATGCGACACGTTTCAAGCAATACGCGGCGGCCGCTTGAACGGAACGATTCGGATCACTGGAAACACGGAGAAGACCGCCAAGGATCGGGATTGTCCGAGAAAGAACATCTTCAGGAACTCGATTCGCCAAATCGGCTAACATCATAACGGATCTGACCCGAATCGGGTCCGGACCAAACGATATCTCATGTTTAAAGCGAAGAAACGCGGTCTCCCAATCTGAATCTCGGGTTTCTCCGTTGGTACTCTCTGTTCCTGAAGGACCCATTAATGGAGACAGCGAAGAACCTCGGATTTCATTTAGGAGGGTAGAGCTAACAAAGAGAAAGCCTGAAACTACAAAGGTGAAACCTATTCATACTTTAAGGAAGTCAAAATGACCTGAAAACCTTAATCACCAATATTTTGGGAAGAGTCAAGTCCATATTAGAAGGTAGGTTGGCCTTTTGTATGTTTTATGACTCCAATATAATATAAGGGTCAAGTATTTCCTGCCTAGTTCACAACTTTTTTGAAACTATCTTGTCCTCCGTGATGTCATTAGTCTGCATTTCATTTCTCAACTCTATGATCCTGTTTACAAAATTTTTTATACTTCCTTTTTTACCTTGTCCAAGGTGCAGTAATTAGTCGTCAGCCCCTGTAATTTTATCATGACTGTCATACGAACTTTCTAAAATCTATTTTAGTAACTCCCTAAAATCTATCCTTTGTAGTAAATCTCATGTTGTTTTAGATATTTCACATATAGATAGATACACTTAAGGTGTTGTTTCCTTCAATAAGGTCTTTGCCTTTAGTTGTTATTTTGTTGTGATAGCCCCCACAATGGGCATCTCATATAGACTTTAGTATAGTTTTCATCTTTATCCCCAACAGATTGTAACTCTTTCCATAAACATTGGAATAAGTGGTGTGAACTTGCATCTTTTGTTTATAGGTCATAAAATTATTTACATTTAAGGGTTACCGGGTTGATTTTATAGCTTGTATTATGTCTTCTTTGTGTATTTTTTGTGCCTTTTTGTGCTTCAAATAGTGCTTGTGCCTTCAGCTCGAGGGGGTCTTCGTACAACCTAGGAAATAGAGCTCGATCAACCTTGATCTCGATCGAGTCTACAGCAAACTAGAAACCTAATGTCGCTCAATGTCCTATGTTAGTGTTTATTTTGGTGAAATAGGACGTATTTCATTTACAGTCCTCAACAACGACTAGTGGACAACGTTGTTAAGTCTTCTTAAGTAATAAAAATATGATGTCGATAAAAAGTTTTCTAGTAAGATGCATGAATTCGAACTATTACTTGATTTTGGAGCTTCCTATCACATGAAAAGTTCTATTTCTCTTATTAATTTAATCCACCATATTTTCTCCATGTCCCATTTGTCTACCAAATGGACTAGAAGGCGAAAACTGTAAGACTAGGAATACGTTGTTGGGACACAATCTTATAAACTCTGCAAAATATTTTTTTATACACTTACAGTCATATTGGTATCAATGTCCAAGTTACTGAGCCAAAATTCATGTGTTCTCACTTTCACCGATTGTTTTTGCACTTTCACCGATTGTTTTTGCATTAAAATCATACAAAGACTGAAAGTTATATGCCTGTTATGTAATATTTGGATAGTCTTGGGTTAAAAGCGTAATTATTAAAGTTAATAATTCTATTTAAGAAACGAAAACTAGGTTTTCGACATGAGATTAGAGAATCACAAAAACAAAACCCTAAAAGCCGTCAAAAGAAATACGAAGAACGAAACAGTTTCGTTCATCGAGAATTCCGCATCAAACGTTGAAGGCAGAATCCGATCTCGGCGTGGATACACGTAGAGGACTTGTACTATCAAGTCTATCATCCGATTGTTACAGATTCAACGTTACAGGTACGAAATTGTTTCTATATTTGTTTATCGTTGAAAACCCCGAAAAACTAATCTGAATATGACTAGATCTAAACAATTCGGGTTGATAAAACACGCTTCCGCACCCAAAACAACCCAACATTCTGGTGATCGTGTTGCTTGCAGAACAAGGGCGGCGCGACACGGGCAAGGCGATGAGAGGCGGCGTTGAGGTCGACCGTCGTGCGACGAACCGCTGCCAGATGCCCATCGTGCGTTTGGTCGACCGTCGCCCGTGCGTGAGGAGTCGCGGCCAAAATCGAACGGATTAAGGGCGAACCGTCGGCGGCGCACGGAGGGGTTGGGCGGCGAAGGTCTGGGACGAGCGACGGGCGAGGTCGGTGTTGGCGGCGAAGGTTTGGTCTGGGCGGCGAAGCTCGAGGAGGCAAAGGGTCGAGCGGTTTCAGACCGCTTTCGCAGTCGCCCGTCGCCGAGAACTCACGGCCGGTGAGCGTCCGTCACGGAGACGCGGTGGACGGCGGTCCCTCACGCCGAAGAGGGTGACCGGAAAAAGGGTTGGCGGCCAAGGGGGCAAAGNNNCGCCTGGACTACCCGGGGGACATAAACTTAATCGATATCTGACCATTAGCTGAAGGATAAACTCGTCTATATCGTTTATATTAAAATTAAGAATTTTGATTAATAATTGAGTTCTAAAACGATAAATTGTTTATCGTTAGGCTTTTCCTTCATCGTAGATGTTTTGAATTGGTTCTTGTTTACATGGTACGGCCTGACTACCAGGAGGCATGTAGTTCAATAATTCGATTCATACATCTACGACATCAGATGTCTAGTGGGAGGGAACAATTAGTTTTTGTATACGCCTGGACTACCCGGGGGATATAAACTTAATTGTTATCCGACCATGAGCTGAAGGATGAACTCAACTATATCGATATGAACGACCTGACTACCAGGTGACTATGTGATATAGAGCCGAAGTAAAATAACTATATATTTTATGGCGATAAAATTTATAAAGAATCTATTTTATATGTTTGGGAAACGTCTTGACTACCAAGGGGCTCAGGCATATAGTTATAGATTGATGCTAATTGGAAATAAGATTTCTAATGTTATCGTAACATTCATTAGCGAAAAATATCATATAGATGAAGTCCATGTCTTTATGATATTTACGATGTCTAACTCTCTGCTGCAAATTTTCCTTTCGTTAACAGATCTCCTGAGAATGTCTCAATTCAATTTGCGTTCAATTCTCGAGACCAACAAGTTGGTTGGTGGAAACTTCGACGAATGGCAACGCAATTTGTGCATGGTGCTGACACGTGAGAAGCTGATCGATGTGATCGACAAACCGGCTCCTCCAGTGCCAGATCCAGCGAATGAGGAGGCTTTCAGTGATTATACCAAGTACGAGGACAAGTGTATCACTGTGAAGTGTCTCATCTTGGCGTCAATGAGTGGCGAACTCCATAAGCGACACGAGCATATGGATGCTAAGCAGATCATGGAACATCTTAAGAAGATGTTCGGTGAGCAGAGTCGGACGGCAAGGTCCAAGCTGTCAGGGACTTTGTTCAAGTTCGCTCTGCGTGAGGGATCTCCTGTGGGACCCCATGTTCTTCAGATGATTAGTCTGATAGAACAGCTTGAGAAGCTGGGGTATACCTTCTGCAAGGAGTTGCAGCAGGATATGATCTTGCACTCACTTCCGGAGTCCTTCTCCCCGTTCGTGGTCGACTATAACACGAACGAGCTGGACATTGAGTTGCATGAGATGCACAACATGCTCACTGAGTATGAGAAACAGATGTCTATTGGGAAGAGGGTATCGGGATCTGTGCTGATGGTTGGTGAGTCTTCTTATCAGAAGAGGAAGGGCAAGAAGAGGCCCAGGACCAGGCAGAGCGTGCCTAAGTCTGGTGAGACCGAGGCAAAGGGCGGCGCCACCAAGGCCAACCAATCAGAAGCCGAATGTTTCTTCTGCAAGAAGAAAGGATATTGGAAGAGGAACTGCAAGGAATACCTGCAGTCTCTGAAGGGCAAGAAGCAAGGTAAGATTCACATGAAAAATGTTTTCATGTTATCCTTGACTACTATTGATTCATCTAGATGGGTATTGGATACCGGTAGCAGCTTTAACGTCTGCAATATGTTGCAGGGGCTGAGGGTCAGTAGGAGGTTCATGAAGGGAGAGTTCAGTCTGAAGGTTGGAAATGGCGCAAGTGTTGCTGCTCTAGCCGTAGGATGTATTTCCCTTATTATGCCTACGGGCAAGACTTTGTTGCTAGACGACTGTTATTATGTTCCGAAGTTTGTTTCGAACATAATTTCTATTTCTATGCTTGATAGACGTGGATTTCGAACAGTTTTCAGTAATAACATTTGCTCTATTTATCATGGTGATGATTTATGTGTGAATGGTTATTTGCAACAAGGACTTTATATCTTACCTGATGTTAATGTAGAACAAATTAACATGCATGTTTCGGGCCATAAGAGAAAGGTAGATGATCGTCAAAGACAGACGTACCTTTGGCATTGTAGACTTGGTCACATCGGTGAGAAGAGGATAAACAGGTTGCATAAAGATGGTCTTCTGGGCCATTTCGATTATGAATCTTATGCGACTTGTGAGTCCTGTCTCACTGGCAAGATGACCAAATCTCCGTTTAGTGGAACCGGAGAGAGAGCTACAGAACTTCTAGGACTCATACATACTGATGTATGCGGACCGATGAAAGTTCAGGCTAGGGGTGGATATTCATATTTCATCACATTTACTGATGATATGTCGAGATATGGTTTTGTGTTCTTGATGAGACACAAATCCGAATCTTTTGAAATGTTCAAGAGATTCCGCAGTGAAGTGGAGAAACAAACCGGAAAGAGTATCAAGGTGTTGAGATCTGACCGGGGCGGTGAATATCTTAGTCATGAATTTGTCGATTATCTAAGGCAAAATGGGATTTTGTCTCAGTGGACTTCTCCTGGAACACCACAACATAATGGTGTGTCCGAAAGGAGAAATCGGACTTTATTAGATATGGTCCGATCCATGATGGGGTTCACAGATCTTCCAATAAACTTGTGGGGTTATGCTTTAGAAGCAGCTGCGTACATTTTAAACAAGGTTCCCACTAAAGCGGTCTCTAAGACTCCATATGAGATATGGAAGGGACGGAAACCAAACCTGAGACACATCAAGGTTTGGGGTTGTCCGGCCTTCGTTAAGAGACTTCAGCCAGACAAGCTTGATGCTAGGTCTGACAGGTGTAGGTTCATAGGTTATCCCAAGGAAACAATGGGATATTATTTCTACCACCCGTCTGAGCACAAAGTGTTTGTGGCCAGAACGGCAACCTTTCTTGAAAGGGAATTCCTTGAAGAAGGAATTCATGGTGGAGAAGTAGTTCTTGACGAGATTCAAGAACCCGACGAACCAACACAAGCTCATGGACATGAGATGTCAAATGAGCGTTCTTGGCTGGGTGACATAGTGTTAGGCTCCGGCGCTTCAACTTCAAATGTTGAAGTATTAGTGCCCGTTCAGGAACAAGTTCAAGAACTTGCTCAGGAACAAGTCCAACCAGATATCCCAGTGCAGGTTGAACCTGCTACACAGCCTTTCTTGAGAAGGTCAACACGTTCTCGACGTGCACCTGACAGACTTAATCTGATGGTGCAAGAGGACGTGGTCGGTCATAGAGATGACGACCCGTTGACTTTCCAAGAGGCTATACAAGGCCCAGATTCTGAGAAATGGTGGAAAGCCATGGAATCCGAGATGGAATCTATGAAGATCAACAAAGTGTGGACTTTGGTTGATTCTTCACAGGCTTCCAGACCGATCGGTTGTAAATGGGTTTACAAGAAGAAGATTGGAGCAGACGGGCAGGTAGAGACCTATAAAGCTCGTCTAGTTGCCAAGGGGTATAGTCAACGAGAAGGGATTGACTATGAAGAAACGTTCTCCCCTGTGGCAATGCTCAAATCTATTCGGATTCTGCTTGCGATAGCGGCGTACTATGACTACGAGATTTGGCAGATGGACGTGAAAACAGCTTTCCTTAATGGAGAGCTCCAGGAAGAGGTTTTCATGACTCAACCTGAGGGTTTCACGTCGCCAACTCAAGGTCATATGGTATGCAAGCTTCAGAGGTCCATTTATGGACTCAAGCAAGCTTCTCGAACCTGGAACATTCGCTTTAACAAGGCAGTTGAAGAGTTCAACTTTGTTAGATGCGATGAAGAGCCTTGTGTGTACAAGAAGTTTAGTGGGAGCACGGTTGTCTTCCTTGTGCTTTATGTGGATGACATATTGCTCATGGGAAATGACATTCCGACGTTGCAAGAGACGAAGTCATGGTTGTCTGATCAGTTCTCCATGAAGGATCTAGGAGAAGCAGCCTATATTCTGGGAATAAAGATCTATAGGGATAGATCGAAGAGGTTGCTTGGATTGTCACAATCCCAGTACATCGACAGTATCGTGAGACGATACAACATGGAAAGTTCCAAGAAAGGCTATCTACCGATTGGCACTGGAATTTCTCTTTCTAGGGAGGATTGTCCTAAGACCCCGGAAGAAAGAGAACGCATGAGTCGGCTTCCCTACGCTAGCGCAGTGGGAGCCATCATGTACTCCATGACGTGTACTAGGCCTGACGTAGCCTACGCACTAAGTGTAGTGAGTAGATATCAGGCAGATCCTGGTGAGGAACACTGGAAGGTTGTTAAGAACTTCCTTAAGTACTTGAGAAGGACTAAGGACCAGTTCCTCATTTATGGTGGTTCTAACTTGGAGTTAGAAGGATTCACTGATGCGAGTTTCTCGACGGACAAGGATGACAGTCGATCCATTTCAGGCTATGTGTTTTGTCTGAATGGAGGCGCAGTAAGTTGGAAGAGTTCCAAGCAGGCTACTATAGCCGATTCGGTGACTGAAGCAGAATATATAGCGACTTGCGAAGCAGCTAAAGAAGCGGTTTGGATGAGAAAGTTCATAGATGAACTTGGTGTGGTACCTTCGATAAAGGAAGCCGTTCCTTTATTGTGTGATAACACCGGAGCTATTGCTCAGGCGAAGGAACCAAGGTCTCATCAGAAATCGAAACATGTTCTGCGGAAGTTTCACCTGATACGAGAGATCATATCGCGTGGGGACGTGCAAATCCAGAAGGTGGATGGAGAGGAAAATGCAGCAGATCCGTTCACGAAGGCGCTTGGGTCAAAGGAGTTTGACAAGCATAAGCTGAGGATCGGATTGAGAGAGATGACTAGCTGGCATTAGTTTATAGACATGTAGCGAGTTGTATTTTAGACATCGATTTTAATTTTATAATATATGGCATTATTTTTCATATGATGAATTTTCATAAGTGTATGATAGAGTCCAAGATTAAATCTGAAACTTGACATTATGATAGAGATCATAATAAAGAGAGTCAAGTTTTGGTATGATTTAATCTGAATTGTTCTTGTTCGTAGGATCACTACTCGGACTACAGTGATCCGGAAAGAACAACATGTATGTGATAAGTTTCTATGGTGATAGAAATCAGTAGATCTCTTTTACTGAATCACATATATGGGTGATACACATGATGATGTGATCACTGAACTGACCTAAAGGGAGAAATGCTTAATGGTTAAATAACCAATAAACTGTCATAAGATTTCTCCAGACAGTTAGATAGTTAGTTTTTCCTTAGACCTGAGATCAGCATAGTAACTAGCATCTCATCTATTATTCTTTGATTCTGGACACCTAGTATCTGAGGGTACTAGTTGAATAGATATTGGGAATAATTAGATATTTGCGTAGTTAGTGACTGATCAAGAAGGGATCCATCAACTCTTGGTAAAAGTTTGAGCTCTATGTTGTCAGTGATCACAATGACTGTACGAATCTCTGGCCAGAGTACATTGAATGAATGAAGAAAGTTGTTTCTTAGGTTCATTCATCAGTCAGTTGTGATTGACATGAGACATAGTTGATGATCCGTAAGGCTGACAGTTATGACCATGCCTAGGATGCATCCGGAGCTGTAAAGATGGAAGGAAATACTAACGTCAACTTCACCATGGTTCGTTTTGGGTAAGATTGTTACTGAAATGAGTAAGGATGTTACTTCACGCTATCCGGTCGTTGGGGAGTGTTGCTAGACGCCAACCTCGATTAGTTAATTAGTGGAAACTAATTGACTACCGGTTTAGTGATGAACCTACGAGGTCACACGCATACGAGTGTCTCGGTATCTGCTTGTGATTGTTAGACAATCAGTGTGGAATACAATTATATTCATCCGCTAGCACCGAAGAATATAATTGTACTTGATTTTCTTTTGGGGTTAGTACATCAGATGTACAGGCAAGTATGTGTATGGAGATACATATATTTTGACTGTTTGAAATATTACGTAAAGGCAAGTGGGAGATTGAAAGTTATATGCCTGTTATGTAATATTTGGATAGTCTTGGGTTAAAAGCGTAATTATTAAAAGTTAATAATTCTATTTAAGAAACGAAAACTAGGTTTTCGATATGAGATTAGAGAATCACAAAAACAAAACCCTAATAGCCGTCAAAAGAAATACGAAGAACGAAACAGTTTCGTTCATCGAGAATTCCGCATCAAACGTTGAAGGCAGAATCCGATCTCGGCGTGGATACACGTAGAGGACTTGTACTATCAAGTCTATCATCCGATTGTTACAGATTCAACGTTACAGGTACGAAATTGTTTCTATATTTGTTTATCGTTGAAAACCCCGAAAAAAAAACTAATCTGAATATGACTAGATCTAAACAATTCGGGTTGATAAAACACGCTTCCGCACCCCAAAATCAACCCAACAAAGACGACTCTAATTGGAGCAAATGAAAAGTGCAACAAGTTTTATAGCCTAGGTGGATTGGTTGGTGCACGAATCAATCAAACTTCCTAGATTAGACAATAAAGAATTATTGTATCGAGGTCTTCGGATAGTTCCTCTAACAAGGTATTGTATTTTCTCCTTTTTAGAAGCTTAGATAAATTCAGAATATTTGAATTAAGTCTCGTGTTATGCTTGTTCGCGAGCTAATCAATCATGTTTTTGTTTCTTAGACAGTGAAAAAAGCAGAATCTTGTTATGATTTAATCCATTGAGACTCTTGGGGTCATCAAAATTCTTCAATTTACATGCGTTGCCATACATTTCGTTACAATAGTGGATGATTGTTCATGTTCCATTTCTATTTACTTATGACAAAGAGAGAAATCCAAAAAAACTCAACCAAAATTTCTGCAAATTTGTTTAACGACAATTAAATCAATAAGTTTAAATGGTACGTTTGAACAATGGAACCGAGTTCATAGCAAGCCAAACTTTCTTCGCATCCAATGGGATCTTTCATCAGCCATATCCACAAGGCACAACAAAATGGTTGTTTCAAACGCAACCACTATCACATTTTGATTGTCTCTCGGGCAATCATATTCCATGCTACAAGGAAAGTCATCGTACTCGATTTTATATGGCCATCTTCTGACATATGATCGATTTTTAATTTTGAGTGTCTATGTTACACACTCAAGGGATTAAGACCTCTTGAAAAATTTGCAGCTCGAAGTCATGTTACATATTTTTTTGTTTCCAGATGACACTAAAAGGGTGGCGCGCATGTACCTAGAAACCAACGAGATTTATATGTCTTAAGATGAGAACTTTCATGAGGATATATTCTCGATTGCATGACGAATTCACCCTTTCCTCCACTCATTGAGACAACAACATCCAATCTCGTTGTGTGTGATTGTTTAGATCCTTTAGACCCTTTAAGCAAAGCCCATTGACACAATTCGAAAATAATCATCGAACCTATCTACAATGATTCACATCTCATCCAATCACTTTTTATGTTTGATCATGCACAACAATCCCGATGATAATGCACTATATTAGCCCTTATTCGAGATTTTTTCATTTATTATGAAGAGCTCATTTCACTTCACCAACCCATGATCCATTGTCCGCATGTACGTGTCTCTACCCTCTTGAAATATATTGTTTCATTTGATCATTTTTATGCCCCACAAAGTCTATGTTGTTGTTGTTGTTTTCGCTAACAAAAATCGAGCTTTTACTAAATCAATGATAAGATTATTCTCTTTTCCCATGTGAGAAAGGAGAGACTCAATTAATTGTATGAGTATGTTGATGTTCTCTTGATTAGAGGAAATGATCCAACAACAATGGCATTGTTCAAATCTTACCATCACAAATAATTTCATATGAAAGATTTAAGAATTACCAAGTACTTATTTGGTTATTAATGTCGCACGCAGCTTTGAGGGGATTTATTTATTGAACAAAAATATACACTTACTATTGTCTCCAAACGTGGACTTCTCAGATCACATACAACAAGCTTTCTAATGGAAAAAAGTCATTTTCTCATAGGAGATACACGCTCTTTCTTTGCAGAAATTGGTTAAATATCAACAAATTATTGGATGACTTATTCACGATTAGAAGACCAGAACTATCTTACGTGGTATACATTTTGTCTCAATTTATGCATGGGAAACATCTTGATAGTTAGACAACAACCTTATGTGTAATACAAATTTTCAAGGGTACTTTAGATCAAGGAATTTTACTTTGCTCAAAATAGTGATATTCAATTCTATATATACTGAGATTTAGTCTTGTGAATTATATCGAATTTGTTTGACTTGTTCCGTGGTGTTGCTTGATCATTCATTGTTTGGATGTAAGATGAATAAAATGTTGGGTTGATTTGGGGTGCGGAATTCGGGAAGAACGAAAAACTGTTTTTTGTTCTTCGTTTTTCTTTTGACGGCTAGGGTTTTGATTTGTGTTTGTGTAATCTGATAACGAAAATCTGTTTTTCGTTTCTTAAATAATTATTAACTTTTAATAATTACGACTTAAACCCAAACTATCAAAATATTACATAAATGGCATAATACTTTCAATCTCCCACTTGTCTTTACGTAATATCTCAAATAGTCGAAGTACATGTATCTCCATACACATACTTGCCCATACATCTTATGTACTAACCCCAAAAGAAAAACAAATACAATTATATTCTTCAGTGCTAGCGGATGAATATAACTGCATTCCACACTGATTGTCTAATAATCACAAGCAGATACCGAGACACTCGTATGCGTGTGACTTCGTAGGTTCATCACTAAATCGGTAGCCAATTAGTTTCCACTAATTAACTAATCAAGGTTGGTGTCTAGCAACACTCCCCAAGGACCGAATAACGTGAAGTAACATCCTTACTCATATGAGTAATAACCTTACCCAAAACGAACCAGGGTGAAGTTGACGTTAGTATTTCCTTCCATCACTACAGCTCAGGATGCATCCTAGGCATGGTCATAACTGTCAGCCTTACGGATCATCAACTATGTCTCATGTCAATCACAACTGACTGATGAATGAACCTAAGAAACACCTTTCTTCATTCATTCAATGTACTCAGAACAGAGATTCGTATAGTCATTGTGATTACTGACAACATAGAGCTCAAACTCTTACCAAGAGTTGACGGATCCCATCTTGATTAGTCACTAACTACACAAATATCTAATTATTCCCAATATCTATTCAACTAGTACCCTCAGATACTAGGTGTCCAGAATCAAAGAATAATAGATGAGATGCTA
>CM071867.1:16696822-16719501 GCA_036759665.1 Gynandropsis gynandra
ATCTCATATGGAGTTTTAGAGACCGCTTTAGTGGGAACCTTGTTTAAAATGTAAGCAGCTGTTTTAAAAGCATAACCTCACAAGTTTATTGGAAGATCCGTGAACCCCATCATGGATCGGACCATATCTAATAAAGTCTGATTTCTTCTTTCGGACACACCATTATGCTGTGGTGTTCCAGGAGAAGTCCACTAAGACAAAATCCCATTTTGCCTTAGATAATTGACAAATTCGTGACTTAGATACTCACCGTCTCGGTCAGATCTTGATGTTGTGCAAACACGAGTTATAAATTATCCTATTCCACTTCACCGCAAGTATACGGATCGTGTAGTACCAGGGTCGATCTCTGGGGACTAAGGCAGCCAAACTATGAATAAAACTAAACTAAGAAAATTAGAGATAGAAGGGGATATGATCCTAAATTCCTAAAACTAATCTAAATGGTGACAACGATACTAGGTTGGGGATAAAGTCGGATATGACCAACACTACGGGATACCGGGAATCGCATGGATGGAACAACTAAGGATCATAGATCTATCAACTATTCTTGACAACGGGAAATTCATGCCCTAAGGTGAGGAGTGATTCTTCCGAGCCTAAACCTCCTAACCATGGATACGTGCAACCCTACCTTCCAGCAGTGATTAACCCGTACCATGGCAGCATTACGAACGCAATCATTATCCCTAAGATGACTAACCGACCGGTCAGATTCTCATTAGCCAAGCTTAATCTACAACTTAACAGGTCCGGATTCATTCTTTAACCTTCCAGCAAAGTCTGAAATCCTATGTCGCTGAGCGGTCAGCACTAGCGTAGGAATGATAATGCTAAGTGTAGAACCGTAAATCAAGAATAACACGGCCCGCTCAGGCACCACTGTTGCCCGGTCGTGCATAGGCGCGCCCGGTCGTGCTACTTCATAGTGCCCGATCGGGTATCAAGCACCCGATCGCGTGTTTGAGCGGCCCGAGTCGTGCAAACTCTCGGGGCAATTTGGATGAATTAACGCCCGAGCGGGTATACGTCTTGCGCCCGATCGGGTAAGGCTACCCGATCTCATTGCCTTCGTGCCCGGGTCGTGCAAGGTATGCGGATAAAACCCCGTAGGTTTTACCCGAGCGGGTGGTATATGGTGCCCGACCGGGCACCCTTGTGATCTTGAAATTTCTCTTTTCCGCTCGTTGCTCGGGTGTTCCTTTGGGTTCTGAAGCTCGATCTTGGCTCTGAGTAGATATATCTTCAAATTAAGTGGTTTTGATCAGGAATCCGTCATTTTAAGCTCATTTAGGCCTTGTCGCCTAAAAACCTGAAAACCAACAAAACGAGTGTGTAAATCTCATAACCTTATCGGATATGTAAATCTCTATATAAGATATATGCGAAAATGGCATTAAAACCTATTCTAATATTGATACACTTTCAGTGTTATCAGATCTCAACATCTTGATACTGTTTCCGGTTTGTTTCTCCACTTTAGTGCGGAATCTCTTGAACATTTCAAAAGACTCGGATTTGTGTCTCATCAAGAACACAAATCCATATCTCGACATATCATCAGCGAACGTAATGAAATATGAATATCCATCCCTGGCTTGAACTCTCATAGGTCCACATACATCGGTATGTATGAGTCCTAGGAGTTCTGTAGCTCTCTCTCCGGTTCCACTAAACGAAGATTTGGTCATCTTACCAGTGAGACATGACTCACAAGTTGCATAAGATTCATAATCGAAATGGCCCAGAAGATCATCTTTATGCAACATGTTTATCCTCTTCTCACCGATGTGACCAAGTCTACAATGCCAAAGGTACGTCTGTCTTTGACGATCATCTACCTTACTCTTTTGGCCCGAAACATGCATGTTAATTGGTTCTACATTAACTTCAGGTAAGACATAAATTCCTTGTTGCAAGTAACCATTCATACATAAATCATCACCATGATATATAGAGCAAATGTTACTACTGAAAATTGTTCGAAATCCACGTCTATCAAGCATAGAAATAGAAATTATGTTCGAAACAAACTTCGGAACATAATAACAATCGTCTAGAAACAAAGACTTGCTCGTAGGTATTACAAGAGAAATTGCTCCTATAGCTAGAGCAGCAACACTTGCGCCGTTTCCAACCTTCAGATTGAATTCTCCCTTCCTGAACCTCCTACTGATCCTCAGTCCCTGCAACATATTGCAGACGTTAAAACTGTTACCGCTATCTAATACCTATCTATATGAATCAATAGTAGTTAAGGAAATCATGAAAACATTTTCCAAGAATGTCTTACCTTGTTTCTTGCCCTTGAGAGACTACAGGTATTCCTTGTCGTTCCTCTTCCAATGCCTTTTTTTCTTGCAGAAGAAACACTCGGCTTCTGATTGGTTGGCCTTGGTGGCGCCGCCCTTTGCCCTGGTCACACCAGTCTTAGGCGCGCTCTGCCTGGTCGTGGGCCTCTTCTTACCCTTTCTCTTCTGATAAGAGGATTTTCCAACCATCAGCACAGATCTCGATCCCTTCTTCCCTATGGACATCTGTTTCTCATCCTTAGTGAGCATGTTGTGCATCTCATGCAACTCAACCTCCAGCTTGTTCATGTTGTAGTTGACCACGAGCGGGGAGAAGGACTTCGGAAGTGAGTGCAAGATCATCTCCTACTGCATCTCCTTGCAGAAGGTACTCCCCAGCTTCTCAAGCTGTTCTATCAAACTAATTATCCGAAGAACATGAGGTCCTATAGGAGATCCCTCACTTAGAGTAGACTTAAACAAAGTCCCCGACAACTTGGACCTTTCTGTCCGACTCTGCTCACCGAAAATCTTCTTAAGATGTTCCATGATCTGCTTGGCATCCATATGTTTGTGTTGCTTGTGGAGTTCGTCACTCATTGACGCCAAGATGAGGCACTTGATAGTGATGCACCTTTCCTCATACTTGGTGTATTCACTGAAAGCCTCGTCATTCGCTGGATCTGGCACTGGAGGAACCGGTTTATCGATCACATCGATCAGCTTCTCATGTGTCAGCACCAGGCGCAAATTGTGTTGCCATTTGTCGAAGTTCTCACCAACCAGCTTGTTGGTCTCGAGAATTGGACGCAAATTGAACTGAGACATTCGCAGGAGATCTGAAAAACGAAAGAAAAAATTTACAGTAGAGAGTTAGACATCTATATATATCATTAAGACATGGACTTCATCTAAATGATATATTCGCTAATCAATGTTACGTTAACATTAGAAATCTTATTTCCAATTAGCGTCAATCTATAACTATATGCCTGAGCCCCTTGGTAGTCAAGACGTTTCTCAAACATATAAAATAGATTCTTTAAAAATTTTATCCCCATAAAATTTATAGTGATTTTACACTATATCACATAGTCACCTAGTAGTCAGGTCGTTCCTATCGATATAGTTGAGTTCATCCTTCAGCTCATGGTCGGATAACAATTAATTTTATGTCCCCCAGGTAGTCCAGACGTATACAAAAACTAACTGTTCCCTTTCACTAGACATATGATGTCATAGATGTACGAATCGAATTCTTGAACTACATGCCTCCTGGTAGTCAGGTCGTACCATGTAAACGAGAACCTATTCAAAACGTCTACGATGAAGGAAAAGCCTAACGATAAACAATTTATCGTCTAAGAAATCAGTTATTAATTTTTAAATTAAAATTCTTTAATTTTAATTTAAATTTAAATTTTATTTTTTTAGGGTTAGGGTTAGGGTTAGGGGGTTAGGGTTAAGGTTGGTGTAACCCTAGCCGCCGCCCCCTTTGTCGCTGCCTCCTATGCCTTCGCCCCCTTTGTCGCCGGAGGTAGGGCTCGGTCGGGCCGAACTGGCAAACGCTCGGGCGAGGGAGAGCGACAGCTGAGGCTGGCCTCTCCTTCACCATTCGCATGCGTTTTGTCCTTATGCGCGCGCGCGACTTTTACATTTTTTTCGATCCGTTTTTTTTCACAAAAATTCGAAAAATCAATCCTAAAGAGACGACTATACGCTCTTATACCACCGTTGGATTGATTAGGGGTGCGGAATTCGGGAAAAACGGAAAACTGTTTTTCGTTCTTCGTTTTTCTTTTGACGGCTAGGGTTTTGATTTGTGTTTGTGTAATCTGAAAACGAAAATCTATTTTTCGTTTTTTAAATAATTATTAACTTTTAATAATTACGACTTAAATCCAAACTATCAAAATATTACATAAATGGCATAATACTTTCATAAAAGACATACAATTTGAGATCTTTAGCGGAGACAGAATACAGTTCTATGGTTTTTCTACTTTGCAAACTTAAATAGATTCACACGTTACTTGCAAATTTTGGAATTCAACATCGGCAACCCGTGAAAATGTATTGTGGTAACCAGACTACTCTTGCGTCAAATTAAATTTTCCATGAATGCAAAGAAAACATATATAGAGGTGGATTTCTACATTATTGACGATGATATACAACACGACACCCTCTTTATTTGCTACCTTCGTTCCTCTATCGAATCGCATACATTTTTACTCAAGACATTGGGCAAACAATATTTTTTTTCTCATTTTTGTTTCAAGTTGGAAATTCGTAATCTTTATGTTCCAATTTGAATGTACGTATTATGTTGTGTATATGCTCACATTTAGTTTACATAATATTATGTTATCATCATTCACGTTATTGCATTTATAATAGGATCAGTCTTTGTTATTTGATTGTTTTCAATCATGATTGAGACCATATTTTTTTAGATCCTCATTTTTGTATATATCAAGGAGATCACGTTGAATAAAACTCAAGGTATTCTATCGAGGATTTGATTCAGGCACTTAGAGTTTTGTTTAATTAATTTAAATTATATATGTTTCAAACAATTACAAAATATATGTTTCTCGATGATATATATATATATATAGAATAAAAAACATAACATCAAAATTTTACAAAAAATCTTGAAGAATAGACAAGTAAAAAACGAAGAAAAGTGAAAGGAAATTAAATGAGTACTATTGATTAATGATTATGATATTCAATACATGGAAGGCTATTTATTGCTAAATACATTAATCTATTCTAGATGGAATTTATGAATTGGAAAGCATTCATCAAATTTGTTCATGTGATCAATTTTAAAAGCAAAAGAAAGAAGATAAAAAACGATATAGATCAAGATAGTAGAATATATTGAGTGGAATAGAATTTAAAGAAGCAAAAAGAAAATTATATTATTAGAAATAATCGTGTAGGGCTATCTTGATGAATTTGAGTTATCACTGCTAAACAACACAAAAAAAAACCCCAACGAAAATGGTGTTAGAAAAGGTTGATT
The DNA here is from genome assembly GCA_036759665.1 of Gynandropsis gynandra. Classification (NCBI taxonomy): domain Eukaryota; kingdom Viridiplantae; phylum Streptophyta; class Magnoliopsida; order Brassicales; family Cleomaceae; genus Gynandropsis; species Gynandropsis gynandra. Next base: position 16,702,151 of record CM071867.1, read on the forward strand.
TTGCGTTGGCGATTTTGATTTCCAACGCTAATGCAACGCAAGATTTGCAACACCAATCCACACTAAAAATACTAACGCAGTTTCAACACGTTGGAAAATTAGTCGACATATTTAACTTTTGTGATACTAATTTTAACACCATGTGATGAGAGTGAGACTTCGTTCGAGAAACCAATGACACACGGATAGATTACAAGGGCTAAAACTATGAAGATGCAAAACTTGGTTGCTGTAATGAGGACAAAAGAATTTGAAAAAGCACCACAAGTGCGTCAAAAGGCGTCAATGGAGGTTTATGTAACTTACCTAGAAGTGGAGTAGCCAAAGGCGCTCGAATCAAGCAAAGAATTTTTGGACCCGTGCAAATTCTCTTGATAAATGGAGCATTCGAAGGATTGGATCGCTCGACCTTGGCATTAAATAGTTCGATCGCGTACTTATTCAAGTTTTATCAAGTTTTTTTTGTATTATCTAGTTTCCTATTATTATTTGGTCCTTATAAATAAGGAGACCCATTGTACGACATTGTAACCTAGTTTTTATCAATAAAGATTTTTCTTCAAAATTCTTGAGATTAGCTACCGAAATGTTTGAAAGATTCTGGGTATTGTGGCACCGTTTGCTAAGTTAGGGGGTTTATAGTCGGATTGTAGTTGGGCTTTGGGATGTCATTTCGTAGGGAATACAATTTCCAGGTTCTACTATCGAGTTGTTAGGGTTTTTTCAGTTTGTTTCGATCCATCCAACAAAAGATTATCGGTCTAGATTCATATTAGTTGATATTGTAGCCATGTTCTTGCGTTAGTTTATTAAATTTTGCATTTGTTGTTATTATTTGATTCAATATTGGTTTAGTTAATTTTTACCATTTTAGAAAAAAAATTGAAGAAAACAAAAAACAGAAAGAAAGAAAAGGAAGAAAAGAAAGGAAGCAAACAAGAAAATGAAAAATACAAAAGAAAAACCATAAGAAAAAAAAGGAAAAACACAAAAACTGAAAAAGATGAGAAAGTAAAAAGCTAAAAATAAAGAAAAAACGGAAAAAATAAAAAATTGTTTAGATAGAAATAAACGTATCATAGATTAGTATACATAAACAAGTGTTGACGTTATACATTTGTAACGTCAATACTTAGTTTGATTTTTTTTTCAGGGATTCATTTCGAGTCATTCTTGATTTCTAAAATAAATTGAAGAGGAAATTCGAGGAAACGACATTCGGTTGAGTGAGAAAAATTGAGCGAAATAATTTTTTGAGAGATTGTGAACTTCGTTCATCTTTTTCTTTCATCTTTTCTTTTCTTACCTTTTTGATGTGTAGTTCTAGGGACCATCACGATGAACTACCAGATAATGAGAGAGTCGCTCAGTTGCAACCACCACCGTAGTTGATGATGGACGAATTCAAACACATGATGGAAGAATTCACTATTGTGAACCATCGACATGGTCAAGTGGAAGCAGTAACATGTGGCGAGCCACAACGGAGGGGACCAAATGCAACTCGTAATCCATAACCTCTAGATATGTATAAGGATGAGTATGTTGAGGTGCTATCACCATTTGAATTGAGATGCATACCATCATGTAGGGTTAGTTTGTACCTTCTCACCATCATCGGGAGGCCACTTAACATTTGAGGTGATTGGTGCAAGGCAGTAGGAGCGTAGAAGACTACTACCATTATGTAGTCTTTGGAAACTCACCATTATGTGGACATGGACGAACTGTTGTATCTGGCAGTAAAGATCGAGAAACAATTTAAGAGGAAGGGAAAACATTACAGAGGTATGGTAACTCCCTAACTATCAACCTGAAGCTAATTGGTTTGAAAATTTGAACATAGGACACAAAGCTTAGCAGAAAGTGGAGGCACCACGACCTAAACCAGAAGCTACCACCGAAAAACCTTACAAAACCATGATACTCACTATTTCAATTATCAAGGTGGGATTACTTTGCTCGAGACTGTATGAACAACATGGCCATGATCATACGATTTGATAGAGGATATGGGGCTGTATTGAAGAGGATGAACCACTAAATTAGATATGTACCTAATTAAATATAATGAGTTTGAGGAGGGTGAGCTATTAATGGCACGCAGAGCTTTAAATCTACAAGCTAAGAGGAAGCCATCGTTCAAAGATAATTCATCTTCTGCATGCGTGGGCTTGTCTAGGACAATGTGTGTATCATCGTTGTGGATGAAGACAGTTTCACGAATGTGGTTAGTGCATCTCTTGTTGAAAAGTTAGGATTGAATACCATGAAGCATTCTAAAAATGGTTGAACGATAATGGCCAAACCAAGGTTCATCTTCAGGTGAAGGTTGAGTTAGTATTAGTAAGTACAAGGATGAAGTGTTATGTGACCTAGTTCTAGTGAAAGTGGGACACATCCTATTGGAATGACCATGGCAGGTTGATACTCGAGCACAACACGATGGGTTTCTGCAACAATTAACCCCTTTGACATCAAATGATGACATGTTCACCTAGCTCTACTCACACAAAAGGAAGTATTCGAAGATTAGGTGTGGTTACTTAAAACCGAAAAGAATGAGCTTATTATGAGTGGCCATAAGATAGTTCACAAAAATAGTGAGTTGTCTGGAGAAACCCAAAAATAGACCTTTGAAAAACAATCTGTGAATGTTTCTTTCAACAAGAGTAAGCAAATTCAAGAAATCTTGGTAATTAAGCCAACCTATGTTTGTACTTTTGTTCAAAGAGTCATATTTCACTGTAGAGCTCTTCCATTCTTTGCCTAGTGTTGTCAGTGATTTGTTGTAGAGTTTTGAATATGTGTTTCCCGGACGAAACACCAAATTGATTATGTACCTGGTGCAAGCATTCCAAATCGTCCAGCATATTGAACCGATTCTAAGGATATTAAGGAGCTTGAGAGACAAGTCAATGAGTTCATGGAGAAAGGATATGTGCAATATGTCACCATGTGTTGTACCAGTGATACTCGTGCCTAAAAAGGATGATACATAACGTATGTGTATTGATTATCACATAATAAAACATTAGGGTAAACCTCATTTGGATGATATGTTGGACAAATTTCGTGGTCTTCTATGTTTTCTATGATAGATTTGAAGAATGGATATCATCAAAGTCACATAAAGGAGGGTGATGAATGGAAGATAACGTTTAAGATAATGTGAGGGCTTTATGAATGGTTAGTTATGCCTTTCGGATTAAGTAATACATCTAGCAAGTTTATGAGATTGATGAATCATGTTCTTAGGAAATTCATAGGAAAATTCATGGCTGTATATTTTGATGACATCTTAGTGTACAACAAGATCTTTGAAAACATGTAGGGCACTTGAGATTGGTTCTCGACGTGTTCCGAATAAAAAAAAACTCTATGCTAATCTTAAGAAATGCATTTTTTGTACTAACAAACTTGTGTTCTTAGGATTTATTATAACATTACAGGGAATACATGTCGATGAAAAGAAGATCAAGGCCATATGCAATTAACCGAGCTCTAAAATGGTTGGAGAGGTCCGAAGCTTTCATGAACTGGCTGTTTCATGTAAATTCATCCCCATAACTTCTGCACGGGTTGGGCGTTCCAAGAGCACGGTCAGACATCCTCTCTTGAATGCAGCACGGTCGGGCTATCAAGCCACCACGGTCGGGCATCATGGGGAAACGACTTTTCTATATTCACGGATGAAGCATGCCCGACCTGGCATGACATGGAGCACGGTCATACATGACTTTGTAAAACAACCTACCGGCGATTTTGGTGGAAATGATTCGGTCAAGAGCTTCAATTTGAAATTATAAAACGTTAAGGATAGAAGACATTCAGGAAGGATCCATGAATCATCCAAAATACTTCATTCACAAAAACAATTCCATCCAAGAGCTCTCTTGCGTGCATTTGTGGGTAGTTTTAGGTTAACTTGTTTAACTTGATACACATAAAGTTTTTGGCGCCATTGTCTGGGGACTAATTGTCAATGCGCCTTAGTTTCAGATTTAGAATCATACTTGTTTTTGTTTTCTTTTGTTTTTCTTTTCTTTTTGTACTTTCTACTTATTCTCTTTACTTGTCCTTTGTAGGTGCATGAACCGATCTCAAGGTAATTCGAGTTTGCATCGAAATAACACCGAGTTTAGAGAACGATTAGATAGCAAAAGAAAGGCAAAGAAGAAGAAAGATTAGATACGACCAATTCATGAACAATGAACAATAAAAACGATATATTGGATGGTCACAAACAGCCGCAATTACCCGTATGTAATGTGGCACAATTACAACAACCACAAGCTCCTCCACCACATTGTCTTTACGATTACGTGGTGCCGAATATGAGCAACGTCCAAACCGCAATAAGGAAACCTACTGTTGTGAGGGAGCAATTCAAGATCAAGCCTGCGATGATCAACATGTTATACCAAAAATAATTCATGGGCGGAAATCACAAAGATCCTCATCAACATCTGTGAGACTTCCTACAGCTTTCAAGCACATTCAAAATACATGGAGTCTCGGAAGATGCGATTTTGCTGCGTCTCTTCCCCTTCTCAATTGGGGGACGAGCGAAAACGTGGCTACAATCTCTTTCAATTGGTTCGATCACTACATGGGACCAGCTGTGCACAACATTTTTATCACGGTTCTTCCCTCCGAGCAATACGATTCAAATGCGAGGAGAAAATACAATGTTAAGATGCCGAGAGGGAGAGACGTTATTTGAAGCGTGGGTGAGATTCAAGGACCTTTTGTAAATGTGTCCTAATTACGGTCTAGAGCAGTGGTACGTGATCCAAACATTCTATAATGGGACTGCGGATGAGCATAAAACGACGTTAGACAATGCTACTCGAGGATTATTCATGGACTTAAGCGTAGAAGAGGCATACGAGCTAATCGAAAATATTGCCATAAACCACACCATGTGGTGTACACCAAGAAGTATGCCGAACAAGATACTAGGTCTTTACGAAGTGAACCAAGGAAGAGCAATGGGCAATACGGTGAATGCCATCTATTGTGCGAATTGTGGAGATACAGAACATATGGCATATCAATGCATGATGCAAGAAGGCATGGAACAAGTGAACTACGCCTTACAGCAAAGCAATATGCAATTCGAGAACACTTACAACCCGAATTGGATGAACCACCTGAATCTCGTATCGCACGACCCAACCGGTAAAGTATTCGAGTTTTCAACAAATGAAGCAGCCATATCAGCAACCGCAGCCATTCTGATCATCTCGTTTTTGTATATGATTCTCATAAGATTTTAGATTTGTTTATTATGATAGTTGCGATGTTTATGTTTGATTTTGTATCCGTTTTACTTGTTTCCGTGTTTTCATGTTCTTATAGGTTTTAATGCGTATTTGATTCATTTTGGAGCAAAAGAACATACAAAGGATAAAGTACGAGCGTTGGAGATCATAACAGAAAAAACGGAACGAGGAACAGGCAAGGAATGTGATACGACATGAGGAGACAAGGCCCCCCACGGGGTGGTTTCCTCAGCCCGCTCGGGCTGAATATCCAGCAGCGCTTGCCTAAGTCGTGCTCACCTTCAGCACACACGGATTGAGCTTGATGAGGAGCCCGTGCGGGGTGCTCTGCTTAGCCCACGCAGGATGATGTTCCAGCAAACTTTGCCTGAGTCGTGCTAACCCTTAGCACGCACGGGTTGTTCAAGAGCAAGGGAGCCAGCGCAGATTGCCTCCTTAGCCCGCGCGGAGCATGTAACAACTTCCCTAGAAGTTCCCCGACGGGGAATTTGTATAAAAAGGACCCCCAATTGAGTTCAGATGCAAGAAAACACAGAGGAGAACCCTAGGAGGGTACACAACATCCATGAATCCATTCAAGAGAACTCTTTGACGGGAGCACAACAAGGAACCAGGAATTGATTCACGAGCGCATCTCGTTTGCTATTTCTATGCTCTTTACTCTACTTATTTCGTTTATGTTGTTCAGACTCATGAGTGAGTAGTAGATTTGTTCTAGGAGAAGGGATTAACCCTTGTCTATCCCGAAACAATCTTTGATTTGTTTATGAATGCATTTCCCCGTTTCTTATCTATTCTTTGTCTGAATTCTTAATGACTTGTGTTTACGAATGGCCATGTATATGCATGTCTTAGGGATTAGGAGAAGGACTGAAAGGTGAATTCTAGTCCTAAAAGATCAGGCTTAGAACAACCGAGACTAGGTCACGAAAGTAGGATAGTAACGGTTAAGGGTTGAATCAGGCGAATCATGAATCGTAATGGGGTTTAGTTGGGGTGTCAGCCACAAAAGTAGGGGATGACTCAATCTAACCACATTCCTATTCCTTGAGAGAGGGTAGGTTCTACATTAGGATCGTCTGTCTTAGGTATCTTAATAGAGAATACACGATTAGATAGATCGGAGATAGATTTTGGAGGCTATGCGGTGAAATCGGATTCTAGGACGTTTGTCTCTTTGTTTAGAGCTCACTCACTGCATCACCATCATTGCATCTCATCATCCTTATGTCTTCGCAGCAAGCATTGATTCTAGTTTTGATACTTAGATCGTGTTACATTAGTCCTCGTGGCATTGACACCTTAATTACTACACACGTGCCATTCACTTGCGGGTCGTTTAGGTTAGACCATGGCTATTCCGGAAGTAGGGTAGTAACGGTTGAGGGTTGAATCAGGCGAATGATGAATCGAATGGGGTTTAGTTGGGGGTCAGCCACGAAAGTAGGGGATGACCCAATCAAACCAAGTTCCTATTCCTTGAGAGAGGATAGGTTCTACATTAGGATCGTCCGTCTTAGATATCTTGATAGGGAATGCACGATTAGATAGATTAGAGGTAAATTTGGGAAGCTATAAGGTGAAACCGGATTCCTAGAACGTTTGTCTCTTTGTTTAGAACTTGCTATTCCACTGCATCATCATATTTGCATCTCACCATCCTTATTTCATCACAGCAAGCATTGATTCGAGTTTGATTCTTAGACCGTGTTACATTAGTCCTCGTGGAATCGACACCTTAATTACTATACGTGTAGTGCACTTGCGGGTAGTTTTAGGTTAATTTGTTTAACTTGACATGCATCAATCTTCATTTTTGCAATATTTTCAATTATTTTGAGAAAGCCTCTACAAGTTAGTATTGTCGTGTTAATGACTATTTATTCAATGAGAATAAATTGTGCGTACCCAAGAGTTATATTAAGAGTTTATTGGTTCGTGAGACACATGAGGGAGGACTAATGGGATACTTTGGAGGCCAAAACATTTTCCATTTTGCAGGAATATTTCTATTAGCCTCGTTTGTGGAACGAGGCCAAGCGCATTTGTGGAAGGTGTGACTTGTAAAATTTTCAAATCTCGGTTGCAACCACACGGTATGCACTCATTTTTACCCATTCCTAGTACACCATGAACTGATATCTCCAATTTTGTGTTAGGCATTCCTAGGTCCAAATCTGAAAATGATTTCATTTTTCATCTTTGTTGATCAGTTTTCTAAAATAGCATATTTCATTACATGTTATAAGATCAATGATGCATCACATATATATGCATTATTCTATGCAAACATTGTACAGTTGCATGGAATGCTTAGAACTATAATGTGTGATATGGATGCTAAATTTTTTAGTTACTTTTGGAAAACACTATGGTTTAAGTTAGGAATAAAACATTTTTTTTCCACTACCTATCACATACAAACCAATAGACAAAAGGAAGTGGTCAATAGGATTTTGTCTACCTTACTACATGTGTTATGCAAGAGTAATCTTAATACATGGGAAAAGTGTCTACCACATATCGAGCTTGTATACAATATGTCAGTTCATAGTGCAACACATTTTCACCGATTGAAATCGCGTATGGATTTAACACGCTTACACCATTAGACATGGCCCATTACCATCATCAGATTTATCAACGTTGATGGAAAGAAAACATCTGAGTCTGTACAATAGATACATGAGAAAGCACATGTTAATATCGAGAGACAGATAGATCAATACATCAATCAAGCAAACAAGAGATGAAAGAATATGGGTTCTCAACCCAGTGATCTCATGTGGGTGCTTTTACGTAAGGACCATTTCCTTAGCAACGTAAATCTAAGCTCATACCCCGAGGAGATTGACCGTTCGGGTTTCTTAAATTCATCAATGACAACTCGAAGAAGTGTGGGAGGACTCCATTGAGGATAGACGTTGCTCAATTGAATATGTTTAAGTTTTCTATATTTTAGGTTTAAGACTTATGCAACGCTCGATCGGGTGGTAACACCACTAGATAAAGCACTTTTGTGGAGTTTTATTAAGTTGTTATTTTATTCAGTTTTCCATTGTTATTTGATTTTTCTAAATAGAGGACCCATTGTATGACATTGGAACCAAGTTTTTATCAATATAGATTATATTTTTCTTGCTAATTCTTGAGATTTAGCTGGCGAACTCTTGGACAGATTCTGAGTGTTCGCTGACTTATCAACACTAGATCACAAATATTGTAGAATCGTTCGTTGACTCTAGAGTTTTCTAGTCGGGTTATAGTCGGAGTTTTGGACGTCCTTTCCTATGGAAAACAAGTTTCTGGTTCCGCTATCGAGTTGCTAGAGGGTTTCAGTCTGTTTTCACTCATATAACAAAAGAACGTCAGTTTAGGTTCATATCACCATGTCAACAATTTTTTTCATTACAAATTGTAACAACATTTCAATACAAGCTTGTGTTAAAAAGGGTTACATTGTTGAGGCACTAATCTGCGTAGATATTTTTACATCAAATCAATGCCACTTGTGTGACAATGGGCACTACAATAGCAATCGGAGTATGTTTTGGAAATTGTTTTAGATATGTATTTACAATATATACAAAAAATTTATGGAATTAAAAATACATAATCTTATCATACAAAAATATCAATTTGTGATGATGAAATAGACATCGATATAGGATCATGTTTAGAAGCAGTAGGAGTGGACGCATTAACTAGTGCGGAAGGGCCGAGATGCAACATGGACTAACGTATGTGCTCTAAAATCAATTTGAGATCGACTATGTTCGTTCGTTGCATGGTGATATAGGCCTGTTGTGCCTCAACCAATGTTGTGAGATTCTCCACTCATCTCATGAGGCTCACGACCTCGTACGAACAATGGGTGTCCCATCATCCAAAGTCCCACCTAGGACCTTAACTAGTCTAAAACAATTATATGTCCTCATAAGTTTGGTTGAAAGATAAAAAATTAAAAAACGAAAGTATTAACAATAGCAAGTACTTTAAAAGTTAATCAAAATTTATTTGTTTCGATGCTCACATCCATGTTAAGAAAGTTGAGCATGGCTTGGGTGATGTCTGGCTCCGATCCCTAACTACGAGTGAATGATCCCTCTTAAGATAACATTAACTTTACTCGCTGTTTAAAAAACATTAATCATAAGTTTATGTAAAAATCAAATCAAGACATTTATAATTCAAATTTTATGTATCTTTTTCTCAACCTTCTCGACTACTTCTTTAGTTTTGTCATGGATCCATGTTCTATCTTGTTTTTGATATGTCTTTCCCATAAGTTTCAATAGACTCGGAGGTTACTCGTATTGTTGTTGCTACAAAATATACATAAAAAACATTATTAGATTAAAAAATAGTTATAATTTTAAATATTATAAGTACAATAACTTAGTAAGTTATAGAAGACTTTCATGAATAGCTTTGCACTGGATGTCTGCATCAATTGTGTAGGAATTGGTGCAACACGAATATTTCGACTTCTCTTCGCTCTTTGGATCTACTCGAGAAAATCTAAACTCGACCACCACAATCGTATCACAAATCTTTAGACGTATGAAATCTGGAGTGCACTTGTTGGAATGCGGATCAATGAGCCGGTTCATCTTCTAGCAAGTGATCAATGACTTTATTCACTTCATTATTACATTTTTTCACTAAACATATACATTACAATACATAATAAATTAATTATATTTCAATGAATAAATTTAAAAGTGTTACTTACCACAAAAGACTCACCAATATTCTTTGGCGACTTCTTGAGTAGACATCTAACCCTATATGGGCCTAAGTAGTTGGTCTTGGTACAACAAGTGATGTTTGACCTGACTATTACATGACAATTTAACCTATAAAAACAAAAACCAATTAGTTAAATATTACATAAAATAGGATTAATTTATAATATGGTTTTTACCAATGCGTTGGTTTACCGTCAAAAGTTGGAACTTTCTTTGGATGTAACCAATGTGTAAACATGCTCTTGGGATGGCGTTGTAAGTGTTCGACTTTTGAAATTTTCATGATATGAAAATGATCATCCATGGTAGCTTGTCTTCATAGCAAAAAATACATCACCGACTATTGATGCAACAACATCAATAGGAGAGGTGGAGGAGATGGGGTCGAGGGTGACCCATGTAACTATGAGCTAGCAATTTGCATATCTTGAGTCCTTTAAGGACTTGCACTCTGAAAGGAGAAGGGAATCACTGACCCATGTTCGTACAATCGCCATGATATCCTGCGATATTAAAAAGACTAAATAAAATCCAAAAATGATCCTAAATCAACCCAATTTCAACCTCTATTGCAACCCAACACCGACCTAATTTCCAACTCTATTCCAACCTAAACAACCTCAAATATAACCGATATAAACAAAAACCCACATCATTGTATGACATTTTGATGTGAGCTTTGATTAATTGAGATTGTATTTTTCTTGCTAATACTACAAATTTAATTACCAAACTCTTGGATATATTTTGAGATGTTCACCGGTTTATCAACACTAGATCACAAGTGTTGTTTTGTTGTTCTCTAGGTTTGAGGTTTTCTAGCCGAGTTTTAGTTGTGGTTTAGGAAATCTTTTTTTTTTTGCAAAGACAAGCTCTAGGTTCTGTTATCGGGTTGTTAGGGGGTTTCAATCCTTTTCACCCATCTAATAAAATAACATTTTTCTAGGATCATATCAAACCGATAGTCTGATTTTCAATTAGAATTTTTTTGCTTCAAAGTTTCAAAACTTAAAGAGAAAGAATCGTCAGTTCGAGTTTATGAATATTTCCAACGCAAATGCAATGCCTTGGTGTTACCCAGGGTAATGCCATTGCATTGGATATGAACACAATCATGACAAGATGTCGTGTTATGGTCGTCAACACAATTCTCACACAACAATATTACTATTTCTAATGAAAATGTGTTACTAGCACCGGTTTTACAATTCTACTTTTGTTCTTCACATTCCTTTTAAGATGTGAAAACAATCGTTTGAATGGGTATATCCAGCAAAACTGTATGGGACCATCCAACTCAACTTCATATGGAAGATGTATCATTAAATGCTCCGTAGCATCAACAAAGGAGGAGAGAACTTTCCCAAGGCATATAAGAGGTGTGAATTATTATCTTTCAAAACTCGTACGTCATTTACTTTTAATGTTCATGGGTAAATATCTATTGAAAACGAGCGTACACCACATACAAGCTCGTAAATGGTCAAAGGGAGATGTTATGTAATATATATTGGAATAAATCGTTGTATAAGAACATAACAATCATGCCTTTTCATGCCTTGTAACTTTCCACCATTGTGATTCACACAACGAGGTATATTTGAGGCATAACTATCAAGAAATTTAACATCATCTTCCAATCATTTAAGCATTGCATTTCCCACTTCAAAACTAATTCTCAAAATGGGTCTAGGTGCTTTACCATATGTACTAAGTTCAAAATACACACACACACACACACATAGATATATATATATATAACATTGATTTTGCATTGTCTTTGACTTTCTAGAGAAATTCATTATCGTATTGATAATGTTGTGAAAATATTTTTTTTCTTTATATTCATAACATCAAGGTTATGACGAACAGATAGTGTTACCAATAGAGAAATCACAAAAAATACTGCATTTATACAAACTGTGGTAATATCTAATTTTTTCGTATCAATCATACCCATTGCCAGCATGATTAAAAAGCATGTGTAATCAATCAATTGAATCTAATTGCTCAAATGATATATCATCTCCCATCAACATGCATGGTGCATGTTTCTCTACCATCTTATTTTTCTTATAATTTCTTTTATTACATCTAAACGGATGGGCTAATGGAAGAAAAGTACGATGACAATCAAACCAACACTATTTTCTATCGTGTGTAGTAAGAATAAATATGTATTGTCCATATAACATAGACATAAAAAACGTTCGTGTGGGCTCCAACCACACTACATCTTGTAAGTGTAAAAATCACTTATAGTCCACGTTAATATGACTTTCATGTGGAAATATATACATCAATACTTCAACATTGTATTTCCACAGATTAATTCAACTCATCAATCGATGATTATAAATATATAACAACATTTTTTATATGATTCGAACTAGATATAAAAACGAGAATTTCGTTTTCAAACACATCATTGGTGGCATACTATACAGTTTAACGGGCCATAACGAATATACTTTTACCAAACGCATCGTACAAATCGAAGTCATATATGCATAACACTAGGTAAATATCTTTCTTGAAAAAAATTTAAATTATACCTCTAAGAAATGCTTGAACACTTTCCCCTGTATGGAATGGATTCCACATTATATGTCATGCGTGGTGTTGTATGTTGTGATTATAACCATCTGATTAGTCTATTGACAATTGACATGTAAAATATTCTTTTGCATGAAATGATTTTCTTTATTTTCTCTTTTTAGGTTTATATCTTTCAGTCCCATAAAACGACAATTCAAAATATTTATATTGTCTTTCTAAAAAGGTTTATAGTTGTTTGTATAGACGTCAATCTTTTCATATCACATTTTTGAGATCAAATGAGCTTTAATATATCATAAAATGACAAGTGTAGTATTTTTTTATACAAAATATCATGCAAATCTAACAAATTTGATCCATGCAATATTCTGCGGGACTATAACTTGTCTTCGCTCCCATCAATCTAACTGCAAGTGACCAAATGATCCTCACAACCTTCATACAAAGATTATTTGGTTGCACCCAGTAACTCATAAAACTTACAGTTTTAGCATTTGACACTTCTTTATTCATGTTTCCATTATGCATAATCGGACGATTGAGAAAGAACCTCAATCATTTCCACACATCCATCATGATAAGTACGATCATCAAAACTACTTTCATTCGTAATCACTTTGTAATTTGTATAAACATCATCTGGTTGTTCAGTAACGTGCGTATAGTTGCCATTGGTCTCCTATCTTTGCTATGATAAATCCAAATATAATAGTTTTCCATAAACACCATCAACACTAAGCATTTTTTACTTCAATTCCTACAACAGAGACAATATAACTTACCAATCCTTGCGTATCCAACTTGATTAGTAGCAAATGTAATAAAAATTTTTCACCCCTGTTGAATTTGACAGAAATATCATTTGTTTATGAGTCAAACCTCTCATAAATATACCTTTTAGAGTTCATATATAAGTGAATCGCTCGACGACATTACACATGAGTGATTGATAGAGTTTAGTTTAATTTTTAGTTTTAGATAAAAGTGAGTCGATATAAGATCTAATCCAATATATATATATATATGCAAAAGTTTCATCGAAATATTGTTTCCTTTGCGTAACTTTAGCCAAATTACCAACACAATAGCGCTTAAATTATGGTCCTCGTTGTTGAATATTACCATTTGGTAATATGAAATTAATCCTACACTATTTAAGTCAACTTTGGAGACTTTATTAAGTCAACAACTAACTCCAGAATTAATGCATCAACTCCTCATCTTCTCAACCAACTCTAGAGTTAATGCATCAAATCTCCATCTTCTCAACTAACTCTTGATTTAATGCATTAGCTAGCTTTATCTCCATTTCTCTATAAATATGTAATCGCTTTTCATAATCAAACATAGAAATTATCTTAGAGTTCTTTTTTCTTCTATTCTCTCTTATTCTTTTCTTCATGGTATTAGAGCTTCCATGTGATTCTAGGTGTTATTCTCTTACTCTCATGTCTTCTCTTATCGATTCTTCTCTCCAAAAATATATCCCTATTATTTTTAATGGGGATAGTTATCTAAATTGGTCCAGATCTGCTAAAACTCTTCTTAGCAGCCGTGGCCTTTGGAAATTTATTGTTAACACTCACACAGTGACAACTAACAATAATGACAAAGCAATCACTAAAGGGAATACCAGCTCGATCAAAGAACGTGAGAAATGGCACCAGGAAGATCAAATTGTACTTATTGTTATTGAAAGCTCGCTGGAGAAGGAGATAATGACGCCTATGGGACACTCTAAAGAGCGTATTTGGAAACGTGTCGAACATCTGATGCATCTTCGAAATACAAAAGATGCTAACAAGCCTTTAACAAGGAAGAAAAGAGCTCAAGTATCTCATTGGTGTATTCAAAATTTACTAGGAAGAGTTATGCGAGCTTTGGCTGCAACTTCGGACCCACTTACCATTGCTTAAGGCACTTCTCAAGATCAAGTGATCAGTTTTCTCTCAACTCTTGACAGCTTCTTTAGTGGGTTGATTTATCATATTCTTTGACTTTACAAGCTTCCCTCTATGAATGAGGTTTGCATGATGATCAAGAAGGAGGAAGGCTCAAGAAAGCTCTTTCAAAATACAAGTGAAGCGGCTCACAATGCCTCGATTCCAAAATCAAGTGATGTTGCTCATAAGGCCATTGTCGAAAAGAAAGCTCCATCGTGCAAACACTGCAAGAAAAATGGGCATATCAAAGACAAATGTTGGATCCTTCAACACATCTCTGAATCAATTGATTCAAGGAAGGAAGGTAATACTCTATAGATGCTGCCATGAATGCCATAAATTATGAGTTTTTAAGGAAATCTGAATTTGATGCCCTTATCAAGGCAATCATGACTCATAATGATCCTGGAAAAGTATATCTCACTTCTGAACCGAAAGATCTTATCATCATTGATTCAGGTGTTTTGCAATGAAAATCTAATAAAAAAGATAAAACCTAGCTATGGTACCGTAGCTGTTGCTAATGGGCATAATGTGTTAGTTAAAGAAACATTAGAATCGAACTTGTGTGGAAAAAACATTAGAGTTCTATTTGTTCCTGATTTTACAACCAATCTCTTGTCTATTGTGAAACTATCCAAGGATTTAAAATTCAATGCTATTTTCAGTGCTAATAATCTTTGCTTTTAGGACATTAAGACGAGTTAAACTATTGGAAAAGGATCTACCAACAATGGTCTTTATATTTTAGATACTCCTGATTGCACTCGTAATTTCGCTTTTAATTCTATTTGGCATGCTAGACTAGGACATCCTCATCATAATTCTTTTAAAATTTTGTTCCCTAATGTTAAGTTTAATTCTGAAAAATGTGAGGCATGTATCCGAGGAAAGCATTGTAGAACTTTATTTCCAGTATAAAAAACTATCTATAATAAATGCTTTGAACTTTTTCATTATGATGTCTGGACTGCTCCATGTCCTACTAGAGATAATCACAAATATTTTGTCACATTCATTGATGAAAAAGCAAAACATACATGATTTATCTCTTGCCTTCAAAAAGTCATATTTTTTATGCTTTCACAAAGTTATGCAGCTATGTTACTAATCAGTTCAACACAAAAATTAAATGTCTTCGATCTGACAATGGTGGAGAATACATAAGCAAGCAATTCAATAATTACATCTCAAAAACATGGAATTTACACCAAACTTCATGTTTTTATACTCCTCATCAAAAAGGAGTCGCTGAACGTAAGAATAGGCGTCTTTTGGAAGTAGCAAGGTCTATAATGTTTCATAGAGGAGTTCCGAAGAGATTCTGGGGAGATGTTGTCATAACAGCATGTTACTTCATCAATAGGCTGCCTTCGAAATGTCTAAATGACATGACTTTCGTATGAGGTACAAAATAATTCTAAAGCTCCTATTGATTTCCTTAAGATTTTTTGGTGTGTTTGCTATGTTTTTGTTCCAGGTGAGCTAAGAAATAAGCTTCGTCCAAGAAGTACCAAATGTATGTTCATTGGATATTCTCCTATACAAAAAGGGTAAAAATGCTATGATCCTTGTACCAATCGAGTTTTGATTTCTCGAGATGTCAAATTTGATGAGGAAAGAGGCTTCTTTAAAGATCAAAATTGGAAAACACTAAAAGACCTTGATGTCATTCAAACAGGTTGTAAAGCTCCTCCCATTGTGTATTTTCAAAATATTCTAACTTCTCAAATGCAGAAAGTAGATGTGTCAAGCTCAAAAGCTTTGAGCGATCTTGAAGAGACAATAGATATACAACAAGAATTGAAACTAAGTACCAGTACTCCTCAAACCAATCGGGCTGACCATGATCAACGAAATGAAGTTGGGGAAGAACATTCTTAATATGAAAAAAGTAATAAGCACATTGAATCATAGAATGAGCAACATGAAGAAAGCTCCGATCACGATATAACTGATCAAATAAACAAAAGTTCTACCAATCATCAAGGAAATGCTCCAGTCCCAAGAAGAAGTGAAAGGCTTAAGAACAAAAGGGTTTTCTTTAATGGTCACGCTATCTCACATCCCATACAAAGGTATTGCACTACTTCTAATTTATATGTTGATTATCAAGTGTTTTTTTAGCAAAATTGATGAGGAACAAGAACCAAGTACGTAAGAGGAGGCAAAGAATATCAAAGTATGGGAAGATGCTATGACTGATGAGACGTCTAAGGGATTACGTATCTGAAAGTTCGAGGAAGTCTTTGAGGTGCTGATGGGGATCTTCATGGTTTCCACCCATGAATTGCTTCTGATAAAGCATGTTTATCATTGCTGGCTTAATCTCAAATTGCTCTCTTGCAACAGCAGGTATCCTTATGGCTGTTTACACGTTGTTCATATTCGGCACCACGTAATCCCTTAGACGATGTGGTGGAGGAGCCTGTAATTGCATCTGTCTCTGTCCGTTCTGATTATCCATCTCTCGTTTACCTGAAAGCTCTGCAAAGGACAAACAAAGAACAATTTACGTAGAAGGAACGAAAGAAAAGAAAACAAAAACAAAAACAAAAAACAAAGCAAGAAAGACTCTAGGTTCGAATCTAAGACGCGTTGACAATAGTCCCCGGCAACGGCGCCAAAAACTTGATGTGTTATCAGAGTTAAATAAAATAACCTAAACTACCCGCAAGTGCACGGCACGTGTGTAGTATTTTAGGTGTCGATCCCACAGAGACTACGCAACACTATCTAAACTCGAACTAGGAATCAAAATTGCTAACGAAAGAATATGGATGAAGAATGAAATACTGAAAGTAAATAAA
>CM071867.1:16720685-16758757 GCA_036759665.1 Gynandropsis gynandra
GGTATTATTGTTCTACTTATATATATATATATATATATCAATGATATTATTATATCCGGAAGCGACAAAGTTGGGATTTAGGAAACAAAAACTTTCTTAAGAGTACCTTTGATATTAAAGATTTAGGAGTACTCAGATACTTCATTGGAATAGAAATAACTCACTCACGTGATGGGTTATTTCTATCTCAAAGGAAGTACACACTTGATCTTCTTGATGTCACAGGAAAACTCGGAGCTAAGCCAACAATAAATTCCATTGAAGAAGGATTCAAATATCATCGAGAAGGGTAAACTTTCAAAGATGCATAACAATACCGAAGAATTGTGGGTAAGCTCATTTATCTTACAATTATAAGGTCTGATAGAAGTTTTGTTGTGAATTAGGTGAACCAACACATGCACACTTCAACAAAATACAAGTGGCAAATAGTGGAACGTGTCCTCAAATATCTACAAAGAAATCCAAGAAAATGAGTAAAGATGGAATGCAATAAACACACAGAAATCATGAGATACTTTGATGCAGATTGGGCTAGTGACAGAATTGATAGAAAATCAACCACTGGCTATTGCACATTCATTGGAGAAAATCTTGTTACTTGGAGAAGCAAGAAACAATCGGTCGTGGCAAGGTCAAGTGCAGAAGCTGAGTGTAGGGCAATGGCTAATACCACCGCCGAATTAGTTTTGTTGAAGGCTCATTTGCTCGATTTTGGCATAAAAACAACTAAACCAATCACTCTCCATTGCAAACCAAGTTGTCATCCACATTGTCGCTAATTCGGTTTTTCATGAGAGAACTAAACACATCGATGTTGATTGCCACTTCATACGAGAGAAGCTGATCTAAGGAATCATTACCTTGGCATACACAAAAAGTTGCGACCAACTAACAGATATATTCACTAAGACAACAAACTCAAAGGTGTGCAACAACATTTATGGGAGAATTGGCCTAATTGACATTTATCAACCACCTTCTAAAGCAAACTCACCAGTTCACTTCAAAAAGACATGATCAGTATGTGCACTCTTTTTCTCTTCACCAAGTTTAGTCCCATTGGGTTTTCTTGGTAAGGTTTTTAACGAGGCACCACATTACGGTCTTATCATTCGCTGGTCAAGCTTGATAGGGAATGTTGAATATTACCATTTGATAATATAGAACTCGTCCTACACTATTTATGTAAATTTTGGAGACTTCATTAAGTCAACAACCAACTCTAGAATTAATGCATCAACTCCTCATCTTCTAGTTAATACATCAACTCCTCATCTTCTCAACTAACTCTAGGTTTAATGCATTAGTTAGCTTTGTCTATATTTCTCTATAAATATGTAATCTCTCTTCATAATCAAACATTGAAATTATATCAAAGTTTTATTTTTTTCTCTTATCTCTTATTCTTTTTTTCACTCGTGAACTGTTAGCTTTTCAAACTTTGTGTCAGCTAAGTAACACAATTGCATTACAATACCTTACGTGTTCACGCTACTGTATCTAATAAAATGTAAACGTGAATTGCGTCATACTACATACATTACATTTTTGTAACAACCACGTAATTACTTGTAACGTATGTGTCACATAAATCTTCGTGTTAGATTCGCGTTACACCAGCACTGCAAAGGCGTTGCAAATTCTGATATAATTTTCTGCATAATATTAGTGATACAATTACGTTACAATGTAGTTAAAATAACACTAGAGATATCCACATAATTCCCCCCTAGGAATAATGTTATACTTTCCAATGTTAATGCAACAGTTTTGTAGCGATTGTGTTACATCTTTGTTGGTATTAATTGAAAACTTTTTTCAATGCAGTTTTGCATTTGAAATTTTCGTGGTTTTTTTAGTGTATGTACCCGTTGCGGATAAGCTTCACGTAGGGAAATCGAAGTCAAGAACTAGGACATTGAAACAAAGGAAAACATATCCCGATCCACTGAATCCAAAATACATGAAATCGACGTATCTTTGGGAAGCATATTTAAATGGGTGAAATCGACAGTGAATGTAAGAACGTGGAAATATTCTAGAAGCTCACACTTTGAAGAAAAGAAGTGATGGGGTAATTTATGACGTTGAGATGACGAAAAAGGTTGAAACAATGATAAATAGGAAAAAAGGGAACTTTGATGGATACTTGAAAATGAAGAAAATGAAGACGTTGATCTGACCCGATACCAGAAACATCAAATTGCAAAATCATATGTATTTTTCTCAAATGAAATCAGAAATCTGGGTTTGTTGGTGAGATTGATGATCGTCACATACGATTGGAAGCTCCAAAAATTGGCACACAAAATATGACCCATATAAAAGATAGTGTTTGATCGAAGAGCCAAGGTCATCTAAAGAAACCAAACACAGAAAACAAGATTGACTACAAGCAACCTATGATGCAGAAGACAACGAAAAAACTAGAGAAATCAATAGAAAATATATCATATACTCGATTGTAGATGTGAAAAACAGAGAGTTTAGATTCTGAATACATAAACTTTACCAATATAAATCTTAAAGAATAAAAAATTTAAAGAAAATTAAATAAGTATTATGATAATGATTATAAAATTTAATACATTAAATCTATTTATATCCAAATAGTTTAATTTATTCTTAAAAAATCTAAAAAGAGATTACCACACATATATTTTATTTAGAAAGATAAATCAGTCTATTTATAGTACTAGGTGATGAACCCGCGCATTGCGCGAAATTTTAAAAATAAAATTGTTTTTATTTTATTTGTATATTATCATATTAATATAATTTAATATAACGATAATACTTATTCAATTTAAATTAGTAAAATTTTTGACATGATTGAAGAACACACCAAACAGAAAGTTAATGTATATTTTGAAATTTTGTATAATATTTTATATAATTATTATATGAACTTACAAAAGTGACTTTTGAAAACAAAGATAAAGATTAACACATGAAAACCATATAAATAAAGTGATTCATAATATTTGATTTATAGGTTTGTGAGTTTTTATCTCTAAAAATTAACCAATAAATATGTTAGATATGTAAGATATGTAATATTATAGATATTAAGATGTGTAGCCCAAAATTCCTTCTTGAGATTGTTATTGAAGTCATTCCATCTAATACTTGAAATCATTTACTCTAATAATTCCTATCCATTTGAAGCCAAGGAAACCAAATATTACTCACACCATTCATGCCCATTATAGCTTGAAGGATGCATTATGTTGTGCTAAAGGAGAATAAAAAACAATTGCATTGAGGAAACCCTATGGAAGTAAACTATAGCCTCCATGTCCTTTTAATATATGTGTTTACGAAACTGTAAGTGAGCTTCAAATGAATAGGTTCAAATAAATTGTTATAAGGAAATAGAAAATTTAAAATAAAAGAAATGCATAAATAGAAGCGCACATAGAAATACAAACGATAGACATAAACATTAACATAGAAATATGTTATCCTTAAAATCTTAGTAAAATGATTAGTGATGAAAAAGTAAGACTCAATATATTACTTTCCACAATATTATATCTACTCACAATTTGACTATCCTAAAAATTTTGCTCTAAATCATATCACACGGAATTACATCCAATATGCCATATAGACACATCTATATTTTGCAAAATTTATAACCCATATAACCTCTGCATAAAAGAAGTAAAAGAAATAAGAATAGCTAAAGTTGCCCTATAACAACAAATCAAACTTTTACAATAGATAATATAGCGTAAAACTTATAAAATTCAACTATTTTAATGTAAGACATAAGCAAATGATGCACATCATCTTCGTTTACATACACAAACATTGTATCAACATCGAGTCTAGATACGATAATTCTTTCAGATAGGTTTAAAGACAAAATTAGCCAACTTGTTTCCATTCTCCCCATTGGCTGTGTTTCCAGCAAAATCAAGGACTTTCTCGTCTTCCTCCTTATAGTCCAAAAGCTTCTCCCAAGTTGTATCTGCATGCTTATAACCACCTACAAAATCTTATTAATTTAGCGAATGTTGATGATAAGTTCCAAAAGATCTCATACTTGAGAATCATTTATCGAAGGAATAGCTTAACCAATCGACATAAACTACTGGCTTGTTATGGTAAGATCAAATGATTCAGCGAATATTAGATGATAAGTTCCGAAAAATCTCATACCCAAGAATCATTTATCGACAACAACATATGTCCGATGTAGACGTTATTGGATTATATTAATCTCCAATTGGAGCTCTCTAGTTTCTTTCAAGATCCCTTGTATGCCAGTTTCCAGTTTACGACTTTTTTTTTTGTTATTTGTTTAGATTTGCGAGATGCAAATTTTGGCTGCCTATCAATTCCCGTGTGTAGTTTATACCGTTCCTCTTCCCTGTACAAGATAAAAGAAAATTTAAAGCATACTCCAAAAGAGCAAGCGGTCTTTGGCTGCTGATATATAATTACTTCTAAATATCATGGGCTTGTTTAGTTATATCTTCAAAACTAATGCACATAAAGAAGTCGCTTTTTCCACAATATACACATATATACATATTCAAACACTTTTAATGTCACATTTTAGCGTTTTAACAGTTTTTACCCTAAAGATTGTAACATTCAACTAATTCTCTATTTCTAACAGCTAAAACCAAATGCTAGAAGTATAATGAGTCGAATCAAACACTTACAGCTAGAATAAAATAGATAAATTAAAAAAAAAATCGGAGGCCCACAGCCAAAGCATAAGCTCTATTATTTTCAAAAGTAAGTCTCTGTTTTACCTCACTTTTGCATCGGATGAGAGAGATAGTATTTCCAGCTCAATCTCCCCCAATTTTTGCAGTCTCTCCTCTGCTTCAAGCATGCCTGCATAGAGACGGTTTATGAGACTTAACTTCTTTTTTTTCCAAAGGTAGCCTGGCATCATCCTTGAAAAATGTAGCATATATTCGTATATAAAATAGCTTTCCAGAACTGAAAACACTGTACTTTGATCAGATATTCATATCTCATGGCTATCCAAAAAAATGATAAATTAAGTTTAAGGAGAACTGATATTGTTTGTACCATTTCCTTTGAAGATTCATGTTATTACACCTTTTAGCTAATAACTGTCGACTAAGCTGTCCAAGATAGAATTCAGCTGGGCGTTCATCATCCAATTGTATTGCTTCTTGTACGCTTCTACAAACAGTTTTAGCAAGCAAGAAATAAAACGAAAATACATATATTGTATACTTGTAGTACCAATTCGTAGCCACCATTTGAATCTTGCTCAAAATAAAGTAACAGAAAAGTAAAAGATTCAAATCAAATTTTAGTATTACTTGCATGGGAGATTCGATGAAATCAGTAGTAAAAAGACAAGGACAGAATACAGAATATGAGGGGTATGTACAGACATTAAATTTACTTTGTGCAATCAATGTTACTCTAACAACAATCCTTGCTTCAACTTGTTGATCATTTATAATTACACAAAAGAAATGAGCACATTGCTTTTCTACCTGGTAAAAGATGATGAATTAATACATTCTTGAACGAATTGAGATTTAGAATATGTGAATGAGTAGAATCTGACCTTCCCACTGATGTACCAATAGTTAAGATTTGTCAGAAGAATGATAAAGATTCAAACTTTTTGCTTTCTAAAAGACTCAAATTTCACCTGAATAATGCTGCAAACATAGTATTTACAGTCCCAAGATTTGAAAAGTCAATTTCCATGTCCATTCCATCAACATCAAGGGCCTACCAACATGAATTAACTTACATAGGAATTATAGGAATCGAGAGAGATCTTAAGGCGTGGAATGAGAGATGGATAACACACTGGAAAAGGAAACAAAAAATGTAATAGAAAGGTAATAGTAGTATGATTGTATTTGAGGTTTCATGGATCAAACCAGTCAAAAATCTATTCCTTTAGCGATAGATCACGCAAAATGAATATCTTCGAAACAAATGCATGGAAGTAGAAATCTCATTGATGCTCGCTAGATCTGAGAATTAGAAAACTCCATACTAACAGCTATGCACTTCGATTTTCAGGAGGAGACAACTCATATATAGCTTCATCTCGTTTGCCATCATCCAGGAGAAGCGAAGCCAGAGTTAACCGTGCATCCACGAGGTCCTTGAGTACATTGAATGCTGAAAAAGAAGCCTAAGTCAGATATACAAGATATGGAAGCTGATTATTATATGATAATGAGAAATTGAAGAAAAACAAAGGTGAACATCTCTAATTTAAACATCTCTGATTAAACAGTGAAGCGGGGATATTACTTAAGTTTTGAAACCCCAGGGACACTTTTCAGGTAAGCAGGGTCATAGCCTTCTCGATAAAAAATGGTCCATGAAAGCGGCTTATGCAATACCAAGAATGAACATGTCACTTAATACAATTCTTGCATATCGAGAGACTATTTCCTTAAGGAAAATACTGATACCAGACCGATTGCATCAAACTCTTGATATCCAGAAATGAAAAAGAACCTTTATAGAAGAAAGAAATAGCTTGAGCTCTTTCAGCAAGAGACATATAGCAGCAAACAATTTTCAGAAGCAAGTAGTCATCATACAATGAAAATCATAATATTACTTAGCAGAAAGAGGAAACCACAAGGACAAGAGGTGCGAACACCTTAGTGAGGAAATAGGTTACCTTAGACATTGGTATATAAACAAAGAGAGCATCCTAAATGAGATGAATAAAAGCAGGACATGCTGCCACATGGGTGAAATACAGGTGACTGATAGTCACATCACAATGGTCTCAACATTCATAGGATGCTTACAGGATGTTTGGATTTGGAAGAACATGATCTGGATTGCAAATCATCCTAAATGAGATGAACACGCTGCAGGTGCGATCTTCACCCTTGCGGCAGATACACTAGTCTTGATAGACACACTTAGTTTGCTGAATCTTAAGATTTGTCAGAAGAATGATAAAGATTTAGACTTTTTGCTTTCTAAAAGACTCAAACTTCACCTGAATAATGCTGCAAACATAGTATTTACAAGTCCAAGATTTGACACGTCGATTTCCTTGTCCATTCCATCAGCACCAAGGGCCTACCAACATGAAATAACTTATATAGGAATTACAGGAATCGAGAGACTTCTTAAAGCGTGGAATGAGAGATGGATAGCACACTAGAAAAGGAAACAAAAAATGTAATAGAAATGTAATAGTATTATGATTGTATTTGAGGTTTCATGGATCAAACCAGTCAAAAAGCTATTCCTTTAGCGATACAACAACAAAATATGTTCTAATTGAGAATTAAATTACAGATAGCTTTACAAAGTCATTGGTTAGTGCTCTGTTCCTGAGCTGTCCGAGACATGAAATTTAGAAAGGGCCTGAAGAATATCAAAGCTTTTGAAGCTGTTTGCATACATGTGCCAGCAGTTGAGGGCATGTCACTAATTCCACAAATTCGTCAGACTAATCTTGAAGGTTGACGAGGTGGCGTATTTTGATGGCTGGCGGCAGGGTGGAACCCTTCCTTTCCAGAAACTAACAAAAAATTTAAGATAATCACTTCCCCTGCTGTTAAAATATCGTTCAGGAAGTATCATAGAAAAAAAGGTTTTTTTTTTCATGCAAACCCATCTCGAAGAATGAACTATCCAACAAAACAATATTAACTGAAAATAAAGATAATCACATTCTCCACTACAAAGCCAATTCAGAAAGAAATTACCTTGTTTGTTGAAAGAATTCACTTGAGGTTTATCTTTGTTACCATCTTTGTTAACCCAAAAATATGTGTTTTTGGCCGGAGCTACCCGAGAAAAATCTGGATGAGAAGAATGAACCATTCAGACGGGTCAAAACTATCCGTAAATAAAGGTAATCACATCATCGACTACAACATCAAACGAAAAGAATTTACCTTTGTCGTTTATTTGTGCATGCACAACATATATATCATCATTTATACATCTGTTTCCTATTGCATTTTTTCTTCTGCAACATAATCCGTGACATCAATATCATCGCAAGGCTTCTTCAGAAGAAGTTCCAAGGAAATCAACCTTGAGGCGGAGTTGTACAATGGCCAATCGTGAAGCATACTGCGAGGAAGTTGATCAGTGCCATGCACAACATAGTCAGCACCAAAGACTATTTATATATATATCAAATATTGAGGAACCAAACTCAGGCTCAGACATGGCTAAAACCAAGAGGTTGAACAACTTACATCAACAAAACATGTTCTTACTGAGAATTGAATTGCAAATAGCTTTACAAAGTCATTGTTTCGAGCTCTGTTCCTCAGTTGACTGATACTTGAAATGTAGAAATGGATTGAAAAATATCATAGCTTTAAAAGATGTTTTAAAAATTTGCCAGCATCTGAAGGCATTGCAACTAATTCTACCACAAATTCGGTATTCTAATCTTGTAAGGTGATGAGTTGGCGTATTTTGATGGCTGGCAGCAGGGTGGCACCCTGCTCTTCCAGATAAAATACAAAAAAGCCAAATAATTACTTTGTCTTCTGCAAAAAATAGAGCTCGAGGATTATCGTAGACATAAGCTAAATTTTATGCAAACCCAAATCAGAGGAACTTACCAACGTTGTAAACTAGAGATCTGACTTGTTTTCAGGAGCCGTCCGAGAGATATATGGAGCAGAAGAATGACCCATTCAACGGAACAATACCAAACGAAGGCAAAGATAATTACATTCTCTACTGCAAAGCCAAATCGAAAAGAATTTACCTTTTTTGCTGAAAGAATTCACTCGAGGATTACCGGCGACAAAAGTCGTTGGTTTTTGCAAACCCAAATCGAAGGAATTGACCTTCGGTGTAATTCCAAAATCTGGGGTGTTGCTAGGAGCTACCCGAGAGAAATCAGGAGGAGAATAATGAACCACTAAGAAGTATGAGGGATAAACATAAGATAGACAAAACAAACTCAACCAAATTGAAGCTGGAGGGCACCTTCAACATTGCTGAACATTGTCACAGACATGGAATCCACGCGGCAACCACTATTGTGTTTCAACAGCAGCCATCGCAAAAGCTGATTCCTTCTCCAATGTTGTCATATTCAATTTAAGGTGTTGTAGTTTTGCTTTAGAGATACCAATTTCATTACAAGTTCAGGGTTTCCAGGTTTTTCTTTAATATTAGCTTGCCGTTTTAATACTTCAATGGTTTGTCTAGGTTTAAGAAAGGTGTAAGAATGATAACCTCATACCCCATAATATCACTATTAGCCATTATACTTTGGTAATCATAAGTAATAATAGCTTTTCATCAACCGTAAAAGTAAAAAAGAAAAGGTTTTTAAGTACTTGAACTTCAGCTTTTTGGCGCATTCGGTCATAACGCTGTGCCAAATGACGAGCATCCTCGAGTGGAGCTCCCATCACCATTGCCTGTAATGGCTCAGCCACCTAATAACTTCAGCATGTAAAACTTAGCTATACTCAAAACATTATAAAACACATATGAAGTGGTAAAACAAAAGATAAAAGTCGATATCCCCGCTCCTTCTCCATTTGAGCCCAAGCTCGTGGAAAACCCAAAGAAGCCCTTGTTAGGGTAGTACTGTTTGTGTTTGTGTTTTCAGAACCGCATTTCCTACAATCTTCCGATAACTTCGTCCCTATTACACAAATCAAACAGAAGAAACTATAAGCAATATTCATCGAAAAAGATATTAGAAGGTAAAACTGTGGGTAACATTTACAGGACAATATCACCTATCTCGATTTGTTTGGAGTCCGTCACTATATAACCTTCTACACCACGAAAGACATCCCACTCCATGAGATTTGAGGTAACAAATACACTATGCCGCTACACTCATGCGAACAAATTAAATGGAAAAGCACGTACCACGCCAGTGGATTTGATTTTCGAAGCTTCCTGTTGGAGTCCCGACCACATAGATGAGCATGAATTCCAACCCAGTTCGGTATGCTCCAGTTTAGGTTCATTTTCACTATCGATCTACTGGAGGCGCAACTCAAAATTTCACATGCCTGGCGTCGTTCTCCAGACCACTACTTGCTTGTCTATCGGCTCCCCTTCTTCTGTGCTTCCCTCTATTGATGCCACCATCGTCTCCACCGATTCCGGTGTGGCCGACTATCCTCCCTCGCTTCTTCCAACCCTAATTGCCTGTCTCCCATATCCCTTTCTTCAGCGTTGCCATCCATGGCTGCCTCCGGCGTTTCCACCCATGCCGGTGTTGCCATCCATGGCCGACTATCTTCCACCCCTTCGTCGGCATTTTCATCCATCAGATCCCTCTCCGGCAGCGGACGCACGAGTATGATGTAAGAGCGAGGGAGGCTAAGAGACACGCTGAAGGCATTAAAGGAATAAGCCGGTTGAAATTGGTTGGCGTCGTTCTCCATACCACTATTCGCTTATCTCTCGGCTCCCCTTCTTCTACGCTTCCCTCCATTGATGCCACCGCCGTCTCCACCGATGCCGGTGTGGCCGACTATCCTCCCTCGCTTCTTCCAACCCTAATTGCCTATCCCCCGTATCCCCTTCTTCGGTGTTGCTATCCATGGCTGCCCCCGGCGTTTCCACCCATGCCGGTATTGCCATCCATGGCCGACTATCTTCCATCCCTACTTCGGCGTTTCCATCCATCGACTCCTTCTCCGATAGCGGACGCGCAGAGTTGATGTAAGAAGTAAGGGTGGCCAATTAGGGTTTCGATCCGGGTTCCTCGGGTTTTGATCCGGGTTCGGGTTCATCGGGTTTACGAAAATTGAATCCGAATGTTTTTCGGTCAGGGTTCTTCGGGTTTCGATTCAGGTTCGGGTTATTCAGGTTCTGAAGCAGTGAACCCGAAATAACCCAAATTAAATTCGGCTATCCATGGATTATTCGGGTTATTCGGGTTATTTGGGTTATTTGGATTCAAGTTATTCGGGTTATTTGGGTTCGGGTTATCAGGGTTAGTTGGGTTATTCGGGTTATTTGGGTTTGAATTATTTGGGTTATTTGGGTTATTTGGGTTCGGGTTATTTGGGTTTTTTCGGTTTTATAAGGGTTTTTCGGGTTCTCTAAAAAAAATAAGTCAACATACAAATTTTTTTAAAAAAAATACATATCTAAGTTAGATAATATAACTCATAAAAATTAACTTCGCAAATACCAAAATAAAATGAATTCTAAAAACCTAAAATATTAGTAGTGTGGTTCTTTGAAAATAACCTAAATATGAACCCTAAAATTTAATTCGGTTTTCTCGGATTTTAACCCGAACCCGGATGGGACAGACCCGAACCCGAACGGGCTCTAAAATCTGAACCTATATGGACTTTTAGGTAATCCGTTTTATTAACAATCCGGGTTTTTCGGATCGGTCCGATCCGGATAACCCGGATTAACCACCCCTAATAAAAAGAAAGGAAGGCTAAAAGACACGCTAAAAGTATTAAAGGATGAAACTGGTTGAAATTGGTTAGGAGTGTGAAAGGAAGAAGGATTTTTCCTCCGTGCTGACGTGATAGCACCAACCCAAAGAAAAAATCTCTCTTTTATATATATGATTTTTCCTTTCCGTTATTACACCTAAAACGTGAATACCAAACCCTCCATGAATATCAAACGTTCTAAACGTGTCTTAACAACAATGTTTTTATATTTTTTATTACTCCATCTCGTGAGCTTTATGTAATACAATCTTGGCATCATTTACGTCAGGTTAAGGTCTACAAATCCACTCTATTCTAATACGTAAGTTCATCTTTTATATTGTCATATTTAATATTTAAAAGATATTCCATTTTTAAATTTTTTTAAGTTCTCAATTCTATAAATATTTCAAATCGTCCATATTTTCATTTATTCAACTGTATAAGTATAAAATTCTTCATTTTCAACTTTAAGTTTACAAAACGCTAACAACAGTTATATAAAAAAATTATATATAGCCCAATAAATGTATATATATATTTATTCAGATTGAGATAGATCGACCGGTACATTTTGACTTGGTATTTAGTTAGGCAATATTGGATTGGATTGTCCACCACTTGCAGGCTGCGTCAACTCTGTACCACAAAAAGACTTGACAACTAATTAACGCGGCCAATCCTTTCCTTCTCTTTCTTTTTTCTTTTAGTTTTTTTTTGCTGTTGAGGATAAGATATAACTATAAGATTAAATCTAAATCGAATTTATATTTTTTAACAGGGATGAACAAATAATGAATATTTACGAATATCTAACTATTTGTATTTGTATTCGGTGAATATCGAGATCTATTATTTTTATTTGTGTTTGTAAATTCGGATATTTGTAAATACGGATGTTTGTCGAATATACGGATATCCGTCGGATATACGGATATCCATATATCCGTATATATGGATACGGATATATGGATATCCGTATATCCATATATCCGTAATATATATATATATAACGTAATATAAAACGTAATATATATATATAAGAATTTTAATAAAAAACAAATAATCATCAATGAAAATATAAAACTAAAATTCAAATCATACAAAGATGCAAATATATATAATATAAATAAAACAAAGTAACAAATCTTCACAATCATCTCCTCATTAGTCTTTTAAATTTAGTTTTATCGATGATTCTATGGATTAATTCACCTAAAATAATGAAACAAATTGCTAGATTATACACTAAAATAAAACTCGCAAAAAAAATTTATATATTTAGTGAGTTTTGTTTTTTCATATATTGTAATGTCTCTATAATATTATCCAACTCATTTGGATTAGAACCATGTTTTAATGTAAATTAAATCTACAATAATATTAGTTATTTTAAAGTATTTGATATTTTAGTACTCATAAATATATTGCATATTTGTCTATATTTTTATGTAATAAGTGTTTAAATAAGATTAGTAATGTTTTATTTCCAATTTGATCATTAAAATCAATTTTGTTATATATATATATATATATCTATATATTAACTAAATTTCCTATTTAATATTTACGGATACAAATAGTTCAGGTAACTGGGTCTACTATTTGTATTTGTATTTGTATTTGTATTTGTCGACTATATAATTTCTAATATTTGTATTTTTATTTATGTTAGCGGATATTCGAATTTTTAGTTCGAATACGAATCGGATACGAATACTTCGAATATTTTGTCCAACCCTATTTTTTAAGTTAAATATTATCTAATAAAAAATTTTCATTTATTTTATAAATACGCTTATGTTTTCTTAAGAATTTATTTTCTTTGTCAAGTGATAGATGACTGAGTTAATATATATATATATATATATATATATTATGTGATATAAAAATACTGCTATTATTTTATATGAAAATTTGAAACTTACTCGTGATTTAAGAATAAAAAAACTATAAGATACGAAAATCAGTTTTAAATACTACGCGCTTTCGTAGCCTGCAATACCGCGTTCTAAGCCATTTGTGTAAATCTAGTTATTCGAATTCTTAAAAATAAATGAATAAAAAAAACAAATACTTACGCTGACTCTCACATTACATATATATAGACGACAGAAAGATCATTTCCAGAAATCATAAACCACAAAACACAGGAAAATTTATGGGTTTCAATATACCAACAATGTTATTGTATTTACTTCTTTTCCTTCTTCTTAATCTACATTTCGATTCCGTACGTTCACGATCAATACTTTTAGCCTCCGACAATCCCAAGAAAGTGGTGATGTCCAAGCCGAGTCGTGATTGGCTCACCGTCGTTGTAAGGAGAGGCGGAGGCAGAGGCGGTGGCGTTAGATCCTCCGGTGGTCGAGGCCGCTTTCGCGGCGGCGCGGGTGCTATTTCGGTAAACACGGCGAGGGGTTCCCACAGCGGCGGTTTTCGGAATCTTGAACCGGCGGGTTTGGGGTTGTTGATATTGTCCGGTTTAGTTTTGGTATTCTAGGATTTGGGTTTGTAATTTTGGGCCATAAAATATCGTACACGTGTAATTAGGCAATAAACTTTTTGTTTGTCAATTTGGTTTTATTAGAAGATATATATTTCATTATTATATCTAGGTTTAATGCAATTTTTGTATATATATATATATTTTATATATAACTATTTTTTTTTGCAGCAAAAATACAAAAAGTCATTTTTATCTCTCAAGTTTTGTAGTACGGTATCAGAGTTCAAGCTGGGGTCTCCGTACATCGTTTCTGATTTATGGTGATCGTGTGTGTCCGTTGGTGTCTTCGGTTCGTGTCGTTCTCGTTCTCCGTTTGTCACCTCTGATCTGTGGTGGTCGTATGTGTTCGTTGGCGTCCTCTGCGTGTGTCGTGCGTCTATTTGGTAACTATGGTCGTGTGATCACCTTCGTGTTGCTTCTATCCTTGTATGGTGTGTGTCGTGCGGTCTATTTTGCTTGGAAGTCTTCATGGTTATGTTTTTCTCGTCGTTGTGTTTGTGTTCGTCATGTCTACAGGTTCTTCTGCCATCGTTGGTTCGTTGGTTCAGCATGTTGCTCGACGGACTATCAACCCGTATAATCTCATTTCTAGTGACAATCCTAGTTGTATGTTGTCTCATGTCCTTCTCGATGTTCACAATTATGTTGAGTGAACTCGTGAACTTCGCATGACGTTGCGTTCCCGAAAAAAGTTTGGATTCGTGGATGGGACCATTTGTCAACCGGCTGAAGGATCAGAGGAGTTGGAAGATTGGCGGGCAAACAACTCCCGTTTCGTGCATTCGAAATACGTTGGAATCTAGCGTCCATGCTAATATCTCTCACTTTGAGATAGCGAAGGATATGTGGAACGAAATTAAAGCTCAATACTCTGTCCACAATGGTCCCCGTATTCTTAAACTCAAGGTTGATTTGTATTCAGTGTAAGCCGAAGGGTATGTATGTGTCTCTAAGTACTTTAGCAAACTCAAACGTCTGTGGGAGTCTTGAATGCGTGTGACCTATTGCCTCCGTGTGAATGTGCTAGTTGCAACTGTGGAAGTTGTGTGTGCAAACTGGCTGCAAAATTTGAAAAGAAACAAGAGGATGACCGGGTCCACATCTTCCTCCTCAAACTTGACGAGACACGCTATGGGACGGTCCAATCTAATCTCCTTCTGTTGTATCCTCTAACAAGCTTACAAAAGGTGTATAGCCTCGTCTTGCAGGATGAGGATTCTCAACCCAATCTCGTTGTGAAATAGGATAAATCTGCTAACTTCATGGTGCTCGCTTTTCAAACCGGTTCTAAGTCGCGGCATCGTGATGATGCTTGTGACCTTGTCCATGTCCGCTCTCATTACGAATGGAGGGTACATTCAGTGAACAAGTGCTTCGAAATTTTCGGGTTTCTTGATTGGTTCAATGAGCGTCGAGAACGTATCTCCAGTGGAGTTACTCGTAGTCGTGGTGGATATGGAACTGGTCATAGTCGTGGTATGACCATGGGTCGTGTGAATGCTGCTCACGTCTGTTCTGCTCAGTCCACTCTTGGTTAATCTCAGGAGCATCTCAACATGGATGGCCTGAATGGTTTCTCCTCCGATAAGCTCAAACAGCTCCTTGACGTTCTCTTCAACAAGATTGGTACAACCGAAAACAAAATGGGTAAGACGTCGTCCGTCCCGTTGATCATGGACTCGGGTGCTGGCAATCACTGTTAGAATTTGAGTGTTTAAGAAGAGAATAAGATGTTTGTAGAACTAAGAGAATAGAAAGAAGAATTAGGAATAAACTTGAATTCATTCCATAAGTTTAAGCATTACATAAGTGGATCTATATATAGAGACCATGAGCTGAATTTAAACTACAAGTACAACATTATTAATGAATTTGTCTTCATCTTTCACGGTTATAAAGGAGAAAGGGACAACTCCTTGTTGCTTGGTTTCTTGAGTTGCACATGTGATTCTAATTACTCAAAAATAGCAATATTCCTTTCCTTCCTTCCAACGGCCACTTTGACTACCAAATATAGTTGTGTGTGTTTTATTTAATCCTTAGGAGATTATTAAGAACTAATCTATCCATATATGATTAATCTCATATATGTAGAATTAATTCTTAACAACCACGTGATGGGACATCTTGAATCTCTCTTTAATGTCTCCTTTTTGCCAACGTGTTGTGTTGGTTTGCCAAATGAGCATACGACCATTGCTATGCAAAAAGGCTTTGTTCGCCATTGTGTCGATTTTGTGTTACACAATGTTTTCTACGTTCTCGATCTCCATTGCAACTTAATCTCTTTGTCTCAGCTTCTTGGTGATACGAATAATGTGATTCAACTTACTGATAAGTTTTGTGCGATTCAAGACCGCACTATGAGAACGCTGATTGGAGCGGGTGAGCAACATAGGGGGCTCTACTACTTCAAAGGTATTGTGACCACGGATGCTATAAGCACACAATCTTGTACAGTGCATTTGTGGCATTCTTGGTTGGGCATCCATCGCTTCAGTCGCTTTCTACTATTCCGGGAGTTCATTTTCATTCTAGTGTTATGCGTCTTCTAATAAGGGTTGTGACACTTGTCTATGTGCCAAAAAAATTCGTGAAGTTTTTTTTACTAGTGAAAATAAAACTACAAAATTTTTCAGCTTATTCATTGTGATGTCTAAGGTTCGTACCGTATTGCCTCTTACTCTGGTGCACGTTATTTCTTTACGGTAGTGGATGATTTTCCACGAGCGGTTTGGCTATATCTCCCGCGTTCAAAATCTGACGTGCAATCATATATTCACGGATTTTGTACTCTCGTCGAGCGTTAATTCCGTACTATAGTTCTTAAGCTTCGCAGTGATAATGGAACAGATTTTACCTCCATGCGAAAGTTTCTATTCAAGGAGGGCATCATCCATGAAACTTCATATGTTGGTACCCCTCAATAAAATGATCGTGCGAAAAGAAAATATCGTCACATCTTAAACGTGGCTCGTGCCTTGCTTTTTCAAGCATCCGTTTCAGTGGATTTTTGCGGTGAATGTATACTTTGAACGTGATACTTATTAATCAGACTCCGATAGAAATTCTTGGTGAAAAGAATCCATATGAGGTTCTTCACGGTGAACCGCTATCCGTCCTAAATCTTTATGTGTTTGGCAGTCTCTGCTATGCTCACAATCTACAGCATAATGGTGAAAAATTTACCTCGCAAAGCCCGCGTTGCATCTTTGTTTGTTACCCTTTTGGTAAAAAAGGTTAGAAGCTATTTGATCTCGATCGCAAGGTGTTCTTCGTGTCACGAGATGTCAATTTTATTGAGGCTTGGTTTCCCTATGGGTCACAGGCGGCTGCCCCTTCATCACGGCTTACGGGTTCACTGGTCCCGACCCTAGTGTGATTTTATATCCCTCTTAAGACGCATGATAATGTCTATTTTGTTATAGTATTTTAGTTTATTTTCATAGTTAGTTTAACCATTCATTTAGACTTTACCGAGAAGTAAGCATCATTTAGTTCTCTTCTAGCGTTTTCTCGTGTTATTACAGGAAATGAAATATCGGGTACAAACATGAGGAAATGAAGCAAAAACCACTCTCCTATCAACCATGCACGAACAGTATCCAAAGAATCATAAATCGAAGAAGAGAAATGGAAGCTACAAGGCTGGAGCAAAATGGAAACAATGACCGCTTACAAAAAATGGAAACAATGGCCGCTCACAAAAATTGAAACTTAGGTCACGGCTCACAAGAATAGAAACTACAACCGTTGGAGATAAAAAAATGGAAATGGCTGCAAGAATAATAAATGGAAACATATGGACAAGAGAAAGAAGGCAACCAGCCAAAGAGAAAAGGATAGAAAAGAAAAGGAAATCATTGCTGCACAAGAGGAAAAGGAAACACAAGTTGCTGAAGAAAATGGAAACCGAGAAAATGTAAGTTTAGAAAAGTTTGCTAAGTTAGTGTCTTGTTCATTCTCTATATCCAAATGATTATACTCCACATAGACGATGATTTACTTATTTTTCACGAGGATGATTTTATCGTATGGATTGTACTTGTTTTGCATAAAAAGAGCGCACACTAACACTCCGCTATCGATAGACCTAAAAAGCATAATATAAAATCGATAAGAGTGCATCGACCTTGATACTTTTTCGATGGTTCAGGTCTAAGTGGTGGGTTGGGGATCATCTTTCTACATCCTAAGAGCAAGACACATAAAAACGCCATCTACTCCGCTGCACTCTTGAACGAGATGTAAGAGTATACCGTAATCAATAGCTTGGGTCTAAGTAGAAGTTGAATCCCTTCAAATTCGACGTCCTAGAAGCCTAGTGTGTTCGCAATATCAAGAAAAAAAAGGAATAAAGAAAGAAAAAAAATGGAATGAAAGAATAATCAAGCTCGAGAATAAAAGAAGTATCCTCTTTGATTATGTGATTAGCATTTGTTTGAAGTATCGTTTGGTAGAGAGAGTTTTGGTTTCTCATTTAAATCGTCTTTGATTTACTTTCTTATAGGTAGCCATGGTGAAGCTAAGATGAAGACTGAAAGTTATTAGGCCAAAATTTGCTCTAACTTGTTCGTTGATCGATTAAGTTTGCTTTAGCGGTATTTATAGGGAAATGGGAATTCTCAACTTTTATATCTCTCACCTATTCCATGTTTATGTTTGCTTAGGGACAAGCAAACATTCAAGTCTATGGAATTCTGATCATCTCGTTTTCGTACACGATTCTCGAATGATTTTAGAGACATTTATGACGATAGTTGCGAAGTTTACGTGTGAATTTGTATCCGTTTTACTTGTTGCCATGTTTTCGTGTTCTTATAGGTTTTAATGCGTATTCGATTTATTTTGAAGCTAAGGATCATACATGGGACGAAATACGACATCGAGGGTCATAACAGATCAAACAGAATGAGAAATGGACAAGTCATGGCTGAGCACACAACTTAGCACGACCGAGCATGCATCAAAGGACACAGCCCGGTTGAGCATGGTCAAGTGCACGACCGAAATCTCACCATAATCAAGTGCACGACCGGGCACGACATCATGCACGGTTGGACTCTTTGTGCCATTCCAAGCTCGAGAGATGTGCACGACCTGTGAATGCCAAGTGCATGATCGGGCTCTCTCTTGTTTCAGCCATCACGGTCAGGCTATCTATGGTGCACGGTCGGGCGTTTCATGTAAATTTATCTCCGTATCTTCTGCACGAATCGGGCATATCAAGAGCACAGTCGGGCATCCTCCCTTGAAGGCAGCACGATCGGCTATCTAGCCAGCACGGTCGGGCATCATGGGAAAACGGCTTGTCTATATTCACAGATGAAGCATGCCCAACAAGGCATGACATAGAGCACGGTCAGGCATGACTTTGTAAAATAACCTACCGGCGATTTAGGTGGAAATGAGTCAGCCAAGAGATTTAATTTGAAATTATAAAACGTTAAGGGCAGAAGACATTCAGGAAGGATCCATCAATCATCCATAATACACCATTCATAGCAACCATTCCATCCAAAGAGCTATCTTGATGGGAGACGCAACAAGGAGTTGGGAATTGATTCGGGATCATTACTTGTTTGATATTTCTACGCTCCTTAATTATTCTAATTATTTCATTTATGTTGTTTAGACTCATGATTGAGTAGTATATTTGTTCTAGGAGAAGGGATTAGCCCATGGCTATCCCGGAACAATATTTGATTTGTTTATGATTGCATTTACCCGTTTCGTTTATCCATTCTTTGTCTGAGCGCTTATTAACTTGCGTTTACGGTGACCACGTATATGCATGTGTTAAGGATTAGAAGAAAGATCAAGGGAGAATTCTAGTCCTAGAAGATCAGGCTTAGAACAACCGAGACTAGGTCACGAAAATAGGATAGTAACGATTGAGGGTTGAATCGGGCGAATGATGAATCGTAATGGGGTTTAGTTAGGGGTCAGCCACAAAAGTAGGGGATGACTCAATCGAACCACGTTTCTATTCCTTGAGAGAGGGTAGATTCTACATTAGGATCGTCCACGTTAGATATCTTGATAGGGAATGCACGATTAGATAGATCAAAGCTAAGTTTCGGAAGCTATAAAGTGAAACGGGATTCCTAGAACGTTTGTCTCTTTGTTTAGAACTTGCTATTCCACTGCATCATCATATTTGCATCTCATCATCCTTATTTCATCGCAACAAGCATTGATTCGAGTTTGATTCTTAGACCGTGTTACATTAGTCCTTGTTGAATCGACACCTTAATTACTACACGTGTCGTGCACTTGCGGGTAGTTTTAGGTTAACTTGTTTAACTTGACACACATCAATCTTCATTTTGGCAATATTTTCAATTATTTTGAGAAAGCCCGTACAAGTTTGTATTGTCGCGTTGATGACCATTTATTCAATGAGAATAAATTGTGCGTACCCAAGAGTTATATTAGGAATTTATTGGATCATGAGACACATGAGGGAGGACTAATGTGATACTTTGGAGGCCAAAACATTTTCTATTTTGCAGGAATATTTCTATTAGCCTTGCTTGTGGAAGGATGCCAAGCGCATCTATGGAAGGTGTGACTTGTAAAATTTCCAAATCTCGGTTGCAACCAGACGGTATGCACTCACTTTTACCCATTCCTAGTACACCATGGACTCATATCTCCAATTTTTTGTTAGGCATTCTTAGGTCCAAATCTGAAAATGATTCCATTTTTCATCTTGGTTGATCAGTTTTCTAAAATAGCATATTTCATTACATGTTATAAGATCAATGATGCATCACATATATATGCATTATTCTATGTAGACATTGTACAGTTGCATGGAATGCCTAGAACTATAATGTGTGATATGGATGCTAAACTTTTTAGTTACTTTTGGAAAACACTATGGTTTAAGTTAGGAATAAAAATTTTATTTTCCACTACCTATCATCTGCAAACCGATGGACAAACGGAAGTGGTCAATAGGATTTTGTCTACCTTACTACATGTGTTATGTAAGAGTAATCTTAATACAGGGAAAAGTATCTACCACATATCGAGCTTGTATACAATACGACAGTTCATAGTGCAACACAATTTTCACCGATTGAAATCGTGTATGGATTTAACATGCTTACACCATTAGACATGGCCCATTACCATCATCAGATTTTATCAACCTTGATGGAAAGAAAACATCCGAATTGGTACAATATGTACATGAGAAAGCACATGATAATATCAAGAGACAGATAGAACAATACATCAATCAAGCAAACAAAGGATAAAAGAAGGTGGGTTCTCAACCCAGTGATCTCATGTGGGTGCATTTACGTAAGGACCATTTCCTTAGCAACGTAAATCTAAGCTCCTACCCTAAGGAGATTGACTGTTCAGGATTCTTAAATGCATCAATGGCAATGCCTGCAAGATTGAATTATCTAGTGAGTATAATGTTAGTTCAACCTTCAGCGTTGCTAACTTGGCTCGTTTTGATGTAGATGACGATCCTAATTTGAGGTACAGTCCTTTTGAAGAAGGAGATGATGATGATGTGGATTGATCACAAGAGCAAAATCTAAGAAGATGTAGAACTTGTTCGCACGAATGGTGGTGTGAGAACCTGCAAAAATACCACAAGGGTGTACAGAGGTATCAATGGAGGCTTATGTGACTTACTTATAAGTGAAAAAGACCAAGATGATTAAGAAGGTAGGCGAACTAGAAGCGCTCAACCAAAGCAAAGAATCGCTCAATCCAAGCAAATTCTCTGTACAAATGGAGCATTCAGAGGACTGGAATCCTTAACCCGAGCATAACACAACTCGAAGAAGTGTGGGAGGACTCGATAGAGCATAGGCCTTGTCAGTTGAATGTGTTTAATTTTTGTATATTTTAGGTTTAAGACTTGTGCAACGCTCGACCGAGTGGTTACACCACTAGACCAAGCACTTTTGTGGAGTTTTATTAAGTTGTTTTTTTATTCAGTTTTCAATTGTTATTTGGTTCTTCTAAATAGAGGAACCTTTGTATGACATTGGAACTAAGTTTTTATCAATATAGATTATATTTTTCTTGCTAATTCTTGAGATTTAGCTGGCGAACTCTTGGACAGATTCTGAGTGTTGGCTAACTTATCAACACTAGATCACAAATATTGTAGAATTGTTCTTTGAATTTAGAGTTTTCTAGTCGGGTTATAGTTGGAGTTTCGGATGTCCTTTCCTATGGAAAATTTTTTTATGGTTCTGCTATCGAGTTGCTAGGGGGTTTTAGTCTATTTCCACTCATATAACAAAAAAACGTCAGTTTAGGTCCATATCACCATGTCAACAATTTTTTTCATTACAAATTGTAATAACTTTTCAATACAAGCTTGCGTTAAAAAGAGTTACATCGTTGAGGCACTAATCTGCGTAGATATTTTTACATCAAATCAATGCCACTTGTGTGACAATGGGCAATGCAATAGCAATCAGAGTATGTTCTTGAAACTGTTTTAGATATGTATTTTGCAATATATACAAAAAATTTATGGAATTAAAAATACATAATCTTATAATCCAAAAATATCAATTTGTGATGATGAAGTAGACAACGATATAGGATCATGTTTAGGAGCAGTAGGAATGGACGCAGGAACGAGTGCAGAAGGGCCGAGATGCAACATGGACTAACGTATGAGCTCTAAAATCGATTTAATATCGACTATGTTCGTTCGTTGCATGGTGATCTAGGCCTGTTGTGCCTCAACCAATGTTGTGAGATTATCCACTCATCTCATGAGGCTCACGACCTCGTACGAACCATGGGTGTCCCATCATCCAAAGTCCCATCTAGGATCTTAACGGTCTAAAACAATTATATGTCCTCATAAGTTTGGTTGAAAGATAAAAAATAAAAAAGGAAAGTATTAACAATAGTAAGTACTTTAAAAGTTAATCAAAATTTATTTGTTTCGATGCTTACATCCATGTTAAGCAAGTCGAGTATGGCTTGGGTGATGTCTGGCTTCGGCCCCTAACTATGAGTCAATGATCCCTCTTAAGATAGCATTAACTTTACTCGCTGTTTGGAAAACATTAAATAGAATTTTATGTAAAAATCAAATCAAGAAATTTATAATTCAAATTTAATGTATCTTTTTTCTCAACCTTCTCGACTACTTCTTTGGTTTTGTCATGGATCCATGTTCTATCTTGTTTTTTCTATGTCTTTCCCATAAGTTTCAATAGACTCGGAGGTCACTCGTATTATTGTTGCTACAAAATATACATAAAAAAATTATCAGATTAAAAAATTAGTTATCATTTTAAATATTATAAGTATAGTAACTTACCAAGTCATAGAAGACTTTCATGAATAGCTTTGCACTGGATGTATGCGTCAATTGTGTAGGAATTGGTGTAACACGGATCTTTCGACTTCTCTTCGCTCTCTGGATCTACTCGAGAAACTCTAAACTCGACCACAAAAATAGTATCACAAATCTTTAGACGTATGATATCAGGAGTGCACTTGTTGGAATGCGGATCGGTGAGCCGGTTCATATTCTAGCTAGTGATCAATGACTTTATTCACTTCATTATTACATTTCTTTCACTAATCATATACGTTAGTATACATAATAAATTATTATATTTCAATGAATTAATTTAAAATTTTTACTTACCACAAAAGACCCACCAATAATATTTGGCGACTTCTTGAGTAGACATCTAACCCTATACGGGCCTAAGTAGTTGGTCTTGGTACAACAAGTGATATTTGATCTGACTATTACATCACAATTGAACCTATACAAACAAAACCAATTAGTTAAATATTACATAAAATAAGATTAGTTTATAATACGGTTTTTACCAATACGTTGGTTTACCGTCGAAAGTTGGAACTTTTGGAAGTAACCAATGTGTAAACATGCTCTTGGGATGGCGTTGTAAATGTTCGACTTTTGAAATTTTTATGATACGAAAATGATCATCCATGGTAGCTTGTCTTCGCTGCAAAAAAATACATCATCGACTATTGATGCAACAACATCAATGGGAGTGATGGAGGAGATGGGGTCGAGGATGACCCTTGTAACTATGAGTTAGCAATTTGCATATCTTGAGTCCTTTAAGGACTGGCACTGTGAAAGGAGAAGGGAATCGCTGAACCATTTTCGTACAATCGTCATGATATCCTGCGATATTAAAAAGACTAATTAAAATCCAAAAAATGATCCTAAATCAACCCAATTTCAACCTATATTGCAACCCCACACCGACCTAATTTCCAACTATATTCCACCCTAAACAACCTCAAATCTAACCGAGCTAAACAATAACCCACATCATTGTATGACATTTTGATCTAAACTTTGATTAATTGAGATTGTCTTTTCTTGCTAATAGTAGCGATTTAATTACCAAATTCTTGGAGATATTTTGAGTTGTTCACCTATTTATCAGCACTAGATCACAAGTGTTATTGCACCGTTCTCTGGGTCTGAGGTTTTCTAGCCGAGTTTTAGTTGGGGTTTAGGAAATCCAATTTTTTTTTTTTTTTGCAAAGACAAGCTCTAGGTTCTGTTATCAGGTTGTTAGGGGGTTTCAATCCTTTTCACCCATCTAATAAAATAACATTTTTCTAGGATCATATCAAACCGATAATCTGGTTTTGAGTTAGAAAAAGTTTTTTTGCTTCAAAATTTCAAAACTTAAAGAGAAAGAATCGTCAGTTCGAGTTTATGAATATTTCCAACGCATATGCATTGCCTTGGTGTTACCCAGGGTAATGCCATTGCATTGGATATGAACACAATCATGACGAGATGTCCAGTTATGGTCGTCAACAAAATTCCCACACAACATATTACTACTTCTAATGAAAATGTGTTACTAGCACCGGTTTTACAATTCTACTTTTGTTCTTCACATTCCTTTTAAGATTTGAAAACAAATCGTTTGAATGGGTATATCCAGCAAAACTGTATGGGACCAACAAACTTAACTTCATATGGAAGATGTATCATTAAATGCTCCGTAGCATCAACATAGGAGGAGAGACCAAGGCATATAAGAGGTGTGAAAAATTATCCTTCAAACTCGTACATCATTTACTTTTAATGTTCATGAGTAAATATCTCTTGAAACGAGCGTACACCACATAACAGCTCATAAATGGTCAAAGGGAGATGTTATGTAATATATATTGGAAGAAATCATTGTATAAGACATAACAATCATGCCTTTTCATGCCTTGTAACTTTCCGCCATTGTGATTCACACAACGAGGTATGTTTGACGCATAACTATCTAGAAATTTAACATCATCTTCCCATCATTTAAGCATTGCATTTCCCACTTCAAAACTAAAATCTCAAAATGGGTCTAGGTGCCTTACCATATGTACTAAGTTCAAAATTCTTTCATGCACGCGCGCGCGCATGCTCGCACACACACACACACACACACACACAAATATATATATATATATATTGCATTGTCTTTGACTGTCTAGAGAAATTCATTATCGTATTGATATGAAAATATTTTTTTGCTTTATATTCATAACATCAAGGTTATGACGAAGCAGATAGT
The DNA here is from genome assembly GCA_036759665.1 of Gynandropsis gynandra. NCBI lineage: Eukaryota > Viridiplantae > Streptophyta > Magnoliopsida > Brassicales > Cleomaceae > Gynandropsis > Gynandropsis gynandra. The sequence continues at coordinate 16,746,161 of CM071867.1, forward strand.
GTTACCAATAGAGAAATCACAAAAAAGACTGCATTTATACAAATTGTGGTAATATCTGATTTTTTCGTATCAATCATACCCATTGCCACCATCAATAAAAATCATTTGTAATCAATCAATTGAATCTAATTGCTCAAATGATATTTCATCTCCCATCAACATGCATGGTGCATGTTTATCTACCATCTTATTTTTCTTATAATGTCTTTTATTACATCTAAATGGATGGTCTAATGGAAGAAAAGTACGATGAAAATTAAACCAACACTATTTTCTATCGTGTTTTAGTAAGAATGAATATGTATTATCCATATAACATAGACATGAAAGACATTTGTGTGTGTTCCAACCACACCACATCTCGTAAGTGTAAAAATCGCTTATAGTCCACATTAATACGACTTTCATGTGGAAATATATACATCATATACTTCAACATTGTATTTCCAGAGATTAATTCAACTCATCAATCGATGGTTATAAATATATAACAAAATTTTTTATATGATTCGAACTAGATATAAAAAAAAGAATTTCGTTTTCAAACACATCATTGGTGGCATACTATACAGTTTAACGGGCCATAACGAATAAACTTTTACCAAACGCATCGTACAAATCAAATTCATATATGCATAACACTAGGTAAATATCTTTCTTGAAGAAAATTTAAATTATACCTCTAAGAAATGCTTGCACACTTTCCCCTCTATGGAATGGATTCCACATTATATGTCATGCGTGGTGTCGTATGTTGTGATTATAACAATCTCATTAATCTGTTAACAATTGACATGTAGAATATTCTTTTGCATGAAATGATTTTCTTTATTTTCTCTTTTTAGGTTTATATTTTTCAGTCCCATAAAAACGACAATTCAAAATATTTATATTGTCTTTCTAAAAAGTTTTATATTTGTTTGTATAAACGTTAATCTTTGCATGTCACATTTTGAGAGATCCAATGAGCTTTAAAATATCATAAAATGACAAGTGTGGTAATTTTTTTATACAAAAAATATCATGCAAATCTAACAAATTTGGTCCATACAATATTCTGTGGGACTATAACTTGTCTTCACTCCCATCAATCTAACTGCAAGTGATAAAATGATCCTCACAACCTTCATACAAAGATTATTTGGTTGCACTAAGTAACTCATAAAACTTAATAGTTTTAGCATTTGACTTTTCTTTATTAATGTTTCCTTTATGCATAATCTAAAGATCGAGATAGAAGCTCAATCATTTCCACACATCCATCATGACAAGTACGATCGTCAAAATTACTTTCATTCGTAATCACTTAGTAATTTATATAAATATCATCTGGTTGTTCAGTAACGTGCGTATAGTTGCCATTGGTCTCCTATCTTTGCTATGATAAATCCAAATATAATAGTTTTCCATAAACACCATTAACACTAAGCATTTTTTATTTCAATACCTACAACAGAGACAATATAACTTACCAATCCTTGCGTATCCAACTTGATTAGTAGCAAATGTAATAAAAATTTCTCACCCCCTTTTGAATTTGACAGAAAAATCATTTGTTCTGAGTCAAACCTCTCATAAATCTACCTTTTAGAGTTCATATATAAGTGAATCGCTCGACGAAATTACACATGAGTGAGTGATAGAGTTTAGTTTATTTTTTAGTTCAGATAAAAGTGAGTCGATATAAGATCCAATCCAATATATATATATATATCCAAAATTTTCATCAAAATATTTTTTCCTTTCCGTAACTTTTGCCAAATTACCAACGCAATAGTGCCAAAATATGGTCCTCGTTGTTGAATATTATCATTTGGTAATATAAAATTCGTCCTACACTGTTTAAGTCAAATTTGGAGACTTTATTAAGGCAACGACCAACTCTAGAATTAATGCATCAACTCCTCATCTTCTCAACCAGCTCTAGAGTTAATGCATCAGTTCTCCATCTTCTCAACTAACTCTTGATTTAATGCATTACCTAGCTTTGTCTATATTCTCCATAAATATGTAATCACTTTTCATAATCAAACATAGAAATTATCTTAAAGTTCTTTTTTCTTCTCTTCTCTCTTTATTATTTTCTTCATGGTATCAGAGCTTCTAATCTGATTCTATGTGTTATTCTCTTATTCTCATGTCTTCTCTTATCGATTCTTCTCTCCAGAAATATATCCCTATTATTTTTAATGGGGTTAATTATCTAAATTGGTCCAGATCTGCTAAAACTCATCTTAGCAGCCGTGACCTTTGGAAATTTATTATTGACACTCACACAGTGACTACTAACAATAATGACAAAGCAATCACTAAAGGGAATACTAGTTCGAGCAAATAACGTGAGAAATGGCACCAGGAAGATCAAATTGTACTTATTGTTCTTCAAAGCTCGCTGGAGAAGGAGATTAATGACGCCTATGGGACACTCTAAAGAGCGTGTTTGGAAACGTCTCGAACATCTGTCGCATCTTTGAAATACAAAAGATGCTAGCAAGCCTTTAATAAGGAAGAAAAGAGCTCAAGTTTCATATTGGTCTATTCAAAAGTTACTAGGCTGAGTTATGCGAGCTTTGGTCTGCAACTTCGGACCCACTTATCATTGCTTAAGGCACTTCTCAAGATCAAGTGTTCAATTTTCTCTCAACTCTTGACAGCTTTTACAGTGGGTTGATTTATCATATTCTTTGACTTGACAAGCTTCCCTCTATGAATGAGGTTTGCATGATGATTAAGAAGGAGGAAGGCTCAAGAAATCTCTCTCAAAATACAAGTGAAATGGCTCACAATGCCTCAGTTCCATAAGCAAGTGATGTTGCTCATAAGGCCATTGTCCAAAAGAAAGCTCCATGGTTCAAACACTGCAAGAAAAAGGGGCATATCAAAGACAAATCTTGGATCCTTCAACCACATCTCCGAATCAATCGATTCAAGGAAGGAAGACAATACTCTTTAGATGCTGCCATGAATGCCATGAATGATGAGTTTGTAAGGAAATCTTAGTTTGATGCCCTTATCAAGGCAATCATAACTAAAAAGTATCCTGGTAAAGTATATCTCACTTCTGAATTGAAAGATCTTATCATCATTGATTCAGGTGTTTTCCAATGAAAATCTAATAAAAAATATAAAACCTAGCTATGGTACCGTAGCTGTTGCTAATTGTCATAATGTGTTAGTTAAAGAAACATGAGAATTGAACTTGTGTGGAAAAGCATTAGAGATCTAATTGTTCTAGATTTACAACCAATCTCTTGTCTATTGTGAAACTAACCAAAGATTTAAAATGCAATGCTATTTTCATTGCTAATGATCTTTGCTTTTAGGACATTAAGATGGGTTAAAATATTGGAAAAGGACAACAATGGCCTTTATATTTTAGATACTCATGATTGCACTCGTAATTTCGTTTTTAATTCTATTTGGCATGCTAGACTAGGACACCCTCATCATAATTCTTTTAGGATTTTGTTCCCTAATGTTAAGTTTATTTCTAAAAAATGTGAGGCATGTATCTTAGGAAAGCATTGTAGAACTTTATTTACAGCATAAAAAAACTATTTATAATAAATGCTTTGAACTTTTTCATTATGATGTCTGGACTGCTCCATGTCCTACAAGAGATAATCACAAATATTTTGTCACATTCATTGATGAAAAAGCAAAAACTACATGATTTACCTCTTGCCTTCAAAAAGTCATATTTTTTATTCTTTCACAAAGTTATGCAGCTATGTTACTAATCGGTTCGATACAAATTAAATGCCTTTGATCTGACAATGGTGGAGAATACATAAACAAGCAATTCAATAATTACATCTAAAAAATGGAATTTTACACCAAAATTCATGTTTTTATGCTCCCATCAAAACAAAGTCGTAGAACATAAGAATATGCATCTTTTGGAAGTAGAAAGGTCTATAATGTTTCTTAGAGGAGTTCCGAAGAGATTCTGGGGAGATGTTGTCATAACAGCATGTTACTTCATCAATAGACTGCCTTCGAAATATCTAAATGACATGACTTCTGTATGAGGTACTAAATAATTCTAAACCTCCTATTGATTTCCTTAAGATTTTTTAGTGTGTTTGCTATGTTTATGTTCCAAGTGAGCAAAGAAATAAGTTTCACCCAAGAAGTACCAAATGTATGTTAATTGGATATTCTCCTACACAAAAAAGGTACAAATGCTATGATCCTTGTACGAATCGGGTTTTGGTTTCTCAAGATGTCAAATTTGATGAGGAAAGAGGCTTCTTTAAAGATCAAAATTGGAAAACACAGAAAGACCTTGATGTCATTCAATCAGGTTGTAAAGCTCCTCTCATTGTGTATTTTTAAAGTCTTCCAACTTCTCAAATGCAAAAACTAGATGTTGCAAGTTCAAAAGCCTCGAGCGATCTTGAAGGGAAAATAGATATACAACAAGAATTTCAACTAAGTACCAATACTCCTCAAACCAATCGGGCTGACCATGATCAACGAAATGAAGTTAGGGAAGAACATTCTTAATATGAAAAAGTAATGAGCACATTGATTCAGAGAATGAGCAACATGAAGAAAGCTCCGATCACGATATAGCTGATCAAATAAACAAAAGTTCTACCAATCATCAAGGAAATGATCCAGTACTAAGAAGAAGTGAAAGGCTTAAGAACAAAAGGGTTTTCTTTAATGGTCATGCTATCTCACATCCCATACAAAGGTATTTTAGCAAAATAGATGAGGAACAAGAACCAAGTACATAAGAGGAGGCAAAGAATATCAACCCATGGGAAGATGCTATGACTGATGAGACCGCTACACTTTAAAGGAATAACACTTGGGACTTGGTACCATTACCAAAAGAAAGAAATTTGTTGGCTGCAAATGGGTGTACAAGATTAAATATCATAGCAACGCCGACATTGAAAGATACAAAGCAAGATTGGTTGCTAAAGAGTTTACTCAAACCTATGGAGAAGATTATATTGAACCTTTTGTTCCTATTGCTAAACTTCCTTCTATTCGTGTTATTCTTTCCATTGTTGTTAACCTTAACTGGGAATTATGGCAGATGGATGTTAAAAATGTTGTTCTTTAGGAACACCTCGAGGAAGAAATTTATATGCTGCCACCTCCCAGATTTCAAGACTCTCTTGGTCAAAATAATGTTTGTAAGTTGAAGAAATCTATTTTTGGCCTTAAACAATCTCCTAGAGCTTGGTATCATAAGCTTTTTGATACTTTTATAAAGCATGGATTTATGTAAAGCGAGGCTAATCATTCGTTATTCACAATTTAGAGGGAACGAGGTATTATTGTTCTACTTATATATATATATATATATATCAATAATATTATTATATCCGGAAGCGAAAAAGTTGGGATTTAGGAAACAAAAAACTTTCTTAAGAGTACCTTTGATATTAAAGATTTAGGAGTACTCAGGTACTTCATTGGAATAGAAATAACTCACTCACGTGATGGGTTATTTCTATCTCAAAGGAAGTACACACTTGATCTTCTTGATGTCACAGGAAAACTCGGAGCTAAGCCAACGGTAAATTCCATTGAAGAAGGATTCAAATATTATCGAGAAGGGTAAACCTTCAAAGATGCATAACAATACCGAATAATTATGGGTAAGCTCATTTATCTTACAATTATAAGGCCTTATATAAGTTTTGCTGTGAATTAGGTGAGCCAACACATGCATACTTCAACAAAACACAATTGGCAAATAGTGGAACGTGTCCTCAGAGGTAATCCAAGAAAATGAGTAAAGATGGAATGCAATGAACACACAGAAATCATGAGATACTTTGATGCAGATTGGGCTAGTGGCAGAATTGACAGAAAATCAACAACAGGCTCTTGCACATTCATTGGAGGATATCTTGTTACTTGGAGAAGCAAGAAACAATCGGTCGTGGCAAGGTCAAGTGCAGAAGCTGAATATAGGGTGATAGTTAATACCACCGCCGAATTAGTTTTGTTGAAGGCTCTTTTACTTTATTTTGACATAAAAACAACTCAACCAATCACTCTCCATTGCGACAACCAAGTTGCCATCCACATTGCCGCTAATTCGGTTTTTCATGAGAGAACCAAACACATCGAGGTTTATTGCCACTTCATACGAGAGAAGCTGGTCTAAGGAATCATTGCCTTGCCATACACAAAAAGTTGCGACCAACTAACAGATATATTCACTAAGACAACAAACTCAAAGGTGTGCAACAACATTTATAGGAGAATTGGCCTAATTGACATTTATCAACCACCTTCTAAAGCAAGCTCACAGTTCACTTCAAAAAGACATGATCTGTGTGTGCACTCTTTTTCTCTTCACCAAGTTTTGTCCCATTGGGTTTTCTTGGTAAGGTTTTTAACGAGGCACCACATTACGGTCTTATCATTCGCTGGTCAAGCTTGAGGGGGATGTTGAATATTACCATTTGGTAATATGGAATTCGTCCTACACTATTTAAGTCGATTTTGGAGACTTCATTAAGTCAACAACCAACTCTAGAATTAATGCATCAACTCCTCATCTACTCAACCAACTCCAGAGTTAATACATTAACTTTTCATCTTCTTGACTAACTCTAGATTTAATACATTAGCTAGCTTTGTCTATATTTCTTTATAAATATGTAATCTCTCTTCATAATCAAACATTGAAATTATATTATAGTTTTATTTTCTTCTCTTATCTCTTATTCTTTTCTTCACTCGTGAGCTGTTAGCTTTTCAAACTTTGTGTCAGCTAAGTAACACAATTGCATTGCAATACCTTATGTGTTCACGCTACTATATCTACTAAAATGTAAACGCGAATTGCGTCATACTACCTACATTACAATTGTGTAACAACCACGTAATTACTTGTACCGTATGTGTCACACAAAACTTCGTATTAGATTCGCGTTACACCAGCACTACAAAGGCATTGCAAATTCTGATATAATTTTCTGCGTAATATTAGCGATACAATTACGTTACAATGTAGTTAAAATAACACCAGAGATATCCAAAAAGCTATTCCTTTAGCGATAGATCATGAAAAATGAAGATCTTCGAAACAAATGCATGGAAGTAGAAATCTCATTGATGCTCGCTAGATATGAGAAATAGAAAACTCCATACTAACAGCTATGCACCTTCGATTTTAAGGAGGAGACAGCTCAGATATAGCTTCATCTCATTTGCCATCATCCAAGAGAAGCGAAGCCAGAGTTAACAGTGCATACACGAGGTCCTTCAGTACATTGAATGCTGAAAAAGAAGCTTAAATCAGATATACAAGATATGGAAGCTAAACATTATATGATAATGAGAAATTGAACAAAAATAAAGGAGAACATCTCTAATTTAAGCATCACTGATTAAGCAGAGAAGCGAGGATATTACTTAAGTTTTGAAACCCTAGGGGCACGTTTCAGATAAGCAGGATCATAGCGTTCCCGATAAAAAATGGTCCATGAAAGCGGCTTATGCAAGACCAAGAATGAACATGTGACTTAATACAACTCTTGCACACCGAGAGACTATTTCCTTAAGGAAAATACTGATATTAGACCGATTGCATCAAACTCTTGATATCCAGAAATGAAAAAGTACCTTTATAGAAGAAAGAATTAGCTTGAGCACTTTTAGCAAGTGACATATAGCAGCGAGCAATTTTCAGAAGCAAGTACCCATCCTACAATGAAAATCATAATATTACTTAGCAGAAAGAGGAATACACAAGGACAAGAGGTGCGAACACCTTAGTGAGGAAATAGGTTACCTTAGATAGTGGTATATAAACAGAGAGAGCATCCTAAATGAGATGAATAAAAGTANTAGGTTACCTTAGATAGTGGTATATAAACAGAGAGAGCATCCTAAATGAGATGAATAAAAGTAGGACATGCTGCAACATGGGTGAAATACAGGTTACTGATAGTCACAACACAATGGTCTCAACATTCATAGGATGCTTATAGGTTTCCGACCTTTCCGACTTTATCATCCTAAAACTGTTTGGATTTGGAAGAACATGATGTGGACTGCAAATCATCCTAAATGAGATGAACACGCTGCAGGAGTGATCGTCAGCCTTGCGGTAGATACAATAGTTTTGATAGCCACACTTAGTTTGCTGAATCTTAAGATTTGTAAGAAGAATGAAAATGATTCAGACTTTTTGCTTTCTAAAAGACTGAAACTTCACCTGAATAATGCTGCAAACATAGTATTTACAGTCCCAAGATTTGACAAGTCGATTTCCATGTCCATTCCATTAGCATCAAGGGCCTACTAACATGAAATAACTTATATAGGAATTACAGGAAAAGGATATCACACTCGAAAAGGAAACAAAAAATGTATATTAGCGTGGAATGATATCACACTCGAAAAGGATATCACACTCGAAAAGGAAAAGGATATCACACTCGAAAAGGAAACAGGAATTCCATTAGCGTGGAATGAGAGATGGATATCACACTCGAAAAGGAAACAAAAAATGTAATAGAAAAGTAATAGTAATATGATTGTATTTGAGGTTTCATGGATCAAACCAGTCAAAACGCTATTCCTTTAGCGATACAACGACAAAATATGTTCTAACTGAGAATCAAATTGCAGATAGCTTTACAAAGTCATTGGTTAGCGCTCTGTTCCTGACCTGTCCAAGACATGAAATTTAGAAAGGTCCTGAAGAATATCAGAGCTTTTGAAGCTGTTTGCATATCTGTGCCAACAGTTGAGGGCATTGTCACTAATTCCACAACAAATTCTTCAGATTAATCTTGAAGGTTGATGAGGTGGTGTATTTTGATGGCTGGCAGTAGGGTGGAACCCTTCCCTTCCAGAAACTAACCAAAAAGTTAAGATAATCACTTCCCCTGCTGTTAATATATCGTTTGGAAAGTATCATAGACAAAAGGTTTTTTTCATGCAAACCCATCTCGAAGAATGAACTATCCAATAAAACAATACTGACCGAAAATAAAGATAATCACATTCTCCACTTCAAAGCCAAATTAGAAAGAAATTACCTTGTTTGCTGAAAGAATTCACTTGAGGTTTATCTTTGTTACCATCTTTGTTAACCCACAAATCTGTGTTTTTGGCCGTAGCTACCCGAGAGAAATCTAGATGAGAAGAATGGACCATTCAGACGGGACAACACTATCCGTTAATAAAGGTAATCACATCATCGACTAACATCAAACGAAAGAATTTACCTTCGCCACACCTCTTTGCCCTTTCTATGTCTATGCACAACATATATATCACCATTTATACATCTATTTCCTATTGCATTTTTTCTTCTGCAACATAATCCGTGAAATCAATATCATCACAAGGCTTCATCGAAAGAAGTTCCAAGGAAATCAACCTTGAGGCGGAGTTGTACAATGGCCAATCGTGAAGCCTACTGAGAATTGAATTGCAAATAGCTTTACAAAGTCATTGTTTTGAGCTCTGTTCCTCAGCTGATTGAGACTTGAAATGTAGAAAGGGCTTGAAGAATATCATAGCTTTAAAAGATGTTTTAAAACTTTGCCAGCATCTGAAGGCATTGCAACTAATTCTACCACAAATTCGACATACTAATCTTGAAGGGTGATGAGTTGGGGTATTTTGATGGCTGGCAGCAGGGTGGCACCCTGCTCTTCCTGATAAAAACAAAAAAAAAGCCAGAAAATTACTTCGTCTGCTGCTAAAAATAATGCTGGAGGATTATCGTAGACAGAGCTAAATTTTCTGCAAACCCAAATCAGAGGAATTTACCAGCGTTGTAAACTAAATACCTGGCTTGTTTCCAAGAGCTGTCCGAGAGATATATGAAGCAGAAGAATGAACCATTCAACGGAACAATACCAAACGAAAGAAAAGATAACTACACTCTCTACTGCAAAGCCAAATCGAAAAGAATTTACCTTTTTTGCTGAAAGAATTCACCCGAGGATTACCGATGGCAAAAGTCATTGGTTTTTGCAAACCCAAATCGAAGGAACTGACCTTCGGCGTAATTCTAAAATCTGGGGTATTTCTAGGAGCTATCCGAGAGAAATCTAGAGGAGAAGAATGAACCACTAAGACGTATGAGGGATAAACATAACATAGATGAAACAAACTCAACCAAATCGAAGCTGAAGGGCACCTCCAACATTGTTGAACATTGTCACAGACATGGAATCCATGCGGCAACCACTGCTGTGTTTCAACAGCAGCCATCGCAAAATTTGCTTCCTTCTCCAATGTTGTCATATTAGATTTAAGGTCTTGTAGTTTTGCTTCAGCATATACCAATTTCATTACAAGTTCAGGGTTGCCAGGATTTTCTTTAATCTTAGCTTGCCGTTTTAATACTTCAATGTTCTGTCTAGGTTTAAGAAAGGTGTAAGAATAATAACCTCATACCCCATAAGATCACTATTAGCCATTATACTTTGGTAATCATAAGTAATAATAGCTTTTCATCTACCGTAAAAGTAAAAAAAGAAGAGGTTTTTATGTACCTGAGCTTTATCTTTTTGGCGCATCGGTCATAACGCTGTGCCAAATGACGAGCATCCTTGAGTGGAGCTCCCATCACCATTGCCCGTAATTGATCAGCCACCTAATAACTTCACCATGTAAAACTTAGCTATATTGAAAACATTATAAAACACATATGAAGTGGAAAAACAAAAGATAAAAGTCGATACGCCAAGAAAACGGATCAAACCTAGGTGCCAAGAGATTTTTAGAGATTTCCCCGCTCCTTCTCCATTTGAGCCCAAGCTCGTGAAAAACCTAAAGAAGCCTTTGTTAGGGTAGTACTGCTTGTGCTTGTGTTTTTAGAATCGAATTTCCTACCTTCTTACGATAACTTCGTCCCTATTACACAAATCAAACAGAAGAAACTATAAGCAATATTCATCGAAAAAGATATTAGAAAGGTAAAACTGTGGGTAACATTTACAGGACAATATCATCTATCTCAATTTGTTTGGAGCTTATCACTATATAATCTTCTACACCACGAACGACATCCCACTCCATGAGATTCGAGGTAACAAATACACTGTGCCACTATAGTCATGCAAACAAATTAGATGGAAAAGCACGAACCTCGCTAGTGGATTTGATTTTCGAAGGTTCCTGTTGGAATCCCAACCATGTAGATAAGCATGAATTCCAACCTTGTTCGGTCTGCTCAAGTTTAGGTTCATTTTCACTGTTGATCTACCGAAGGCGCAACTCAAAATTTCGCATGCCTGGCGTCGTTCTCCAGACCACTACTCGCTTGTCTCTCGGCTCCCCTTCTTCTGTGCTTCCCTCCATTGATGCCACCGTCGTCTCCACCGATTCCGATGTGGCCGACTATCATCCCTCGCTTTTTCCAACCCTAGTTGCCTGTCTCCCGTATCCCCTTCTTCGGCATTGCTATCCATGGCTGCCTCCGGCGTTTCCACCCATGCTGGTATTGCCATCCATGGCAGACTATCTTCCACCCCTGCTTTAGCATTTCCATCCATCGGCTCCCTCTCCGACAGCGGACGCTCGGGTTTGATGTAAGAAGTGAGGGAGGCTAAGAGACACGCTAAAGGCATTAAGGGATGAAGCCGGTTGAAATTGTTTAGGGGTGTGCGTCGTTCTCCAGACCACTATTTGTTAGCCAGTTGAAATTGGTTAGGCATGAAGCCGGTTGAAATTGGTTAGCGGTGGGTGTCGTTTTCCAGACCACTATTCGCTTGTCTCTCAGCTCCCCTTCTTCTGCGCTTCCCTCCATTGATGCCACCACCGTCTCCACCGATGTCGGTGTGGCCAACTATCCTCCATCGCTTCTTCCAACCCTAATTGCCTATCTCCCGTATCCCCTTCTTCAGCATTGCTATCCATGGCTGCCTCCGGCTTTTCCACCCATGCCGGTATTACCATCCATGGCCGACTATCTTCCACCCATGCTTCGGCGTTTCCATCCATCGGCTCCCTCTCTGACAGCGGACGCGCAGGTTTGATGTAAGAAGCGCGGGAAACTAAGAGACACGCTGAAAGCAGAAAGGGATAAGCCGATTGAAATTGGTTAGAGATGTGAAAGGAAGNTATTTTGGGGAAGGGTATTTTTGAAGTGTTTTAACCCTACGAGGGTATTTCTGATATTCCGCCGTATTAATACCTAAAACATCAAATAAGCATTAAAAGAGTTTTTCAAATTCATATTAGACACGTGTTTTTCAATTTTGGCAAGTGGCCCTAAAGAAAAAAAAACAAGGTGAGGAGGCAAAAAAGAATTTTGTTTAAGCATGTGGGCCAAATATAACTTTGTTTTATATGATATATATATAAATATATTGATACAATGTAATATGAATACTTAGACAACTTAATTAGTGAATATTTTAAATTCAAATTCAAATTTTAAAAAATAATTATAAATAAATTAAAATATAATTTAAAATATAAACAATGACATATTATAAATTATTAAATATTAAAAGATTTATAACGTGGAGGTCGATTGATGTCTTTCAAACTATCGGTTAAATGAACTTGGCCATTTTACGTAACCATTATTTGTTTTAAAATTCATTATCCATAGCAAAAGAATCAAACATTACAAAAAAAAAAAAGTGA
>CM071867.1:16769996-16788995 GCA_036759665.1 Gynandropsis gynandra
CAATCCTAATTCCTAAGTCGATTAACCGACCGGTCAGATTCTCATTAATCGAACTTAACCTATGATGTGCGGAAGCACGAGTTATATATTTTTCTAGACCACTTCACCGCAAGTATACGGATCGTGTAGTACCAGGGTCGATCTCAAGGGACTAAAGCAGCCAAAAACTAAGAATAAAACTAAACCAAGACGAATGGAGATAGATGGAGATATGGTCCTAAATACCTAAAAACTAAGCTAAGTCGTGACAACGATGGTGCAACACTAGTATAAGAATGATAATGTCAAGTGTAGAACCGAATATCAAGATAAAATCAATAGATCTAAGCATTAACGCATAACATTGTTCATCCGTTACAATCTGATATCCCTAACCCATAGTTGGGAACCTACTCGCTCATGGAGAATACAGATAACGAAGATAATACAATCCTAAACATGATAGACTCTAAGAAACTCGATGCCTCGACCTTCTCTATCGTGTTACCGATGTGAGGATTGATGTTTCTCTTCTTCTCCAGCGTCTCCCGAGCCTTTCCTGATGTTTTCTAAGCCTTTCCTTCCCCTGTACGTCGCCCCCTTTGCTCTAGATCTCTTATGGTCTATAAATTAGGCCGTTTGAATGCAAGATCTAGGTTGTTGCGAAATACGCAGCCCGCTTGGGCACCACTTTTGCCCGGTCATGCAAAGGCGCGCCCGGTCGTGTTCTTCATCTCGCCCGATCGGGCATCAACACCCGATCGCATGGTTGAGCGGCCCGAGTCATGCAAACTCTCGGGGAATTTTGGGATGAATTAACGCCCGAGCGGGTATCCGTGTTGCGCCCGATCGGGTAAGACTACCCGATCTCATTGCCTTCGTGCCCGGTCGTGCAAAGGTGTGCGAATAAAACCCCGTAGGTTTTACCCGAGCGGATGGACTATGGTGCCCGACCGGGCACCCTTGAAGCGATCGGGTAAGGCTACCCGATCATGTTGCCTTCGTGCCCGGGTCGTGCAAGGTGTGCGGATAAAACCCCGTAGGTTTTACCCGAGCGGGTGGACCATGGTGCCCAACCGGGCACCCTTGAAACCTTGAATTTCCTCTTTTCTGCTCGTTGCTCGGGTGTTCCTTTGAGTTCTGAGGCTTGATCTTGGCTCTGAGTGAATTTATCTTCAAAGTACGTGGTTTTACTCAGGAATTCGTCTTTTTAAGCTCATTTAGGCCTTGTCGCCTAAAAACTTGAAAACCAACAAAATAGGCGTACGTAACGAATAATCGTATCAGATATGTAAATGTATCTGTGAAATATATGCGAAAATGGCACTAAAACCTAACCTAAAATCGATACACTTTCAATGTTATCAAACTCCCCCAGACCTAAACCTTTGTTTGTCCTCAAACAAAACTAAAGTCTAGTACAAGAAGAATCTAATAACGATGGATACTAGCTCAAAAATATCGAAGGGTTAGTCATCTCGCAAATCAACGCGTCACATGGATAAGAGCCTAAGCGTACCGAGTATAGCCTTATATCTACCGAAAGTGCTGAGCCATGAAATCCTACCAAAAATCTAAGTCTACTCCACAAACCTAGATAACATCCAAGCAATCTCAATACCTATTTCCTAAGCTTTTAATATCATTCAAATCGCTTCTACTCGTTCTTATGCATTTTTTTCTTTTCTACACTTAGATCCACGCTTTGTTTCTAGGACGTCGAAGTCGAAGAGGGATGGCTTTCTACTTAGACCCAGGCTGCCTATGGCACACTCATAAGGTCGCGTGACCTTAGCGGAGTGAAGAGGTGCGTTTTTTGAAGATCTTATTATTTTTTTTCGGTTTTTCTTTTCTTGATTACGCAACACTCTAACCCTTAGGACGTAGAAAAGCGCCTCTACCCACCAATTAGACCCGAACCATCGAATATCGATGTACTCATGTCAATCCTAACTCGGAATAGTGAAAAACTTATCCTAGATGACAGCGGAGTATAAGCGTGTGGAATCTAACTCATGAACGCTAAAAATATCAAATAAGCTAAGGCTAGACGGTATATACGGAGATATGACTACTTGGTACCGAAATCTAAGGAATGAATTCAACTAGATAAGGGTTTCAAACACAACTACTCGACTAATCGGTATCAAAAGGCTTCTAAGCAAACCTAGACGATTATCCACAATTCAACAATGTCGCAAAACATGACTAAACTCGAAAACATTTTCACTAGATATCCATCTTATTCCTAAATCTAATCCTAATCCTAATCCTAAGTGCAAGTATGTCGCTCTAATGTCAAATCCGTAAATTCGTATCACAAAATGAAGAGTACCCCCCAGACCTGAACGGAACATAGTCCCAGTGATATGATCCCGGAGGACACTGAAGACGCGACCAACAACAGCGAGGAGGACGCGACCCGCAGAGAGGAAGAAGAGGGAATCTCCGCGACCCGAGACGCCGCGACCCGAGACGTCGGTCCCGTGACCCGAGCCCGAGCTCTAGAAGAGGATGCCTTGATCATACCCGCTGGGCCCATGACCCGAGCCAAGGCCGCGAAGCTCAAAGACGCTATTGTCGGGATTCTTACGACCATCCACACACACGAAGGGTATGCTAGTTCACGCGATGTCACGAATTTTAAGAACGTCATCAAAGCCGAAGCTCGACCCGCTACGGTCATTGATTAGGTTAAGTGACCCGCGTGTACTCTTTTCCCCTCGTCGGTTTTGTCCCACCGGGTTTTCCGACGACGGATTTTAACGAGGCCGCGAGTTACTTATTTTCCCGCGACCTAATTAATGACCCGATGCGAGACACGAGACGAACGCATTACAAGGTGCACGGCCAACAAGAAGCTTATCTTCTTGTTTGAAGATTTCAAGACAATTTTGAAGGCCCTTGCACGAAGAGTAGCATTTATTGAACTTGAGTTTGAATTTTTCTTGTTTTTATCTAAATATGGCCGGCCACTTTGTAGCATGAACATCCAACTTTTATCAAACTTTGAAAAATTAATCTTTGAATTGATCTTTGATCATTCTTGAATTTCCTTTGTGAATTCTTTGGGTTGTTGGTGCGTAATATCCAGCTTCCTACTCGTTGGTGCGTCATATCCATCGAGCCGTTCGTTCTTCCTTGGTGCGTCATATCCATCGAAGACGAACTCGGTAAATCGAGAGCCTTCCGCAACTCTCGTGCGACCATTCGCTCCACACACCCTTGTGCAATTCGTTGCAGCAAGGCATATCCCTCACTAACCAAGTCTAGAGCGTCGATTCAGTCGGGATCGCGTCACCCGGTGTTCGAGACCTAAGAGGGATCCCAGCATGCTAAAAACTCGAGAAAATATAAAAAAGAATACGAGTACACCTGGTGTGTGTGGCTTTCTCGAATCGTGATACATCCGGTTTGAGTGACATCCGCACTGTGCCCATGCGGGCTTCATGTAACCGCCCGATCGTGCCTTATTGAAATTGACCTAGCCCGCGTGGGTGCTATAGTATGCCCGACCGGGTATTTGCTGCAAAACTGAAAAGAAAGCGAGGAAACCGTGCAGCAAATATCATAAGTCTACTAAAATCCTAAGTCCTAAAAAATGTCCATGTCTAAAAAGAAGTTCGAAAACATAAATGAAATGAAGATGAAAAAGGATATGTGGCTCGGGTTGCCTCCCGAGAAGCGCTTGTTTCTGGTCTTTAGCTCGACCCTAGCATCTTCATACGCATGTAGTGTCGGAAAGAGGCAAGTTGCCCGTTCCGTCATCCATTCTATTAGCACAATATGCCTTCACTCTCTGCACATTCACCAAGAATGTTCCCCCATTCCCGTTGTCTAACTCCATGGCTCCATGCGGTGAAACTTCTTTTACCGTGAAAGGTCCCGACCATCGCGACTTGAGCTTTCCTAGAAATAACTTCAATCGGGAATTGAATAGAAGCACCTGATCACCCGCTTTGAACGAGCGTTGGAGAATGTGCTTGTCATGCCACTTCTTGGAACACTCTTTGTAAATCTTTGCGTTCTCGTAGGCATTTTGTCGCATCTCCTCTAAATGGTGAATCTGGAGAACCCGCTTCTCCTGAGCCGTTTTGAGGTCGTAATTCAGCGTTTTTATGGCCCAATATGCTTTGTGTTCCAATTCGACGGGGAGGTGACATGCTTTTCCATATACGAGCTGAAACGGTGTCATACCAATCGGAGTCTTGAAAGCCGTTCTAAAAGCCCAAACTGCATCATCTAGCTTTATAGCCCAATCTCGTCGGGATCTTGAGACAGTCTTTTCTAGGATTGACTTGATTTCTCGATTGGATACTTCTACTTGCCCACTTTTCTGAGGGTGATAGGGTGTGGCGACTTTATGCTTCACTTCGTATTTCGCCTATAGTGTCTCGATCACCCGATTGATGAAGTGCTTTCCTCCATCACTAATCACAACTCTTGGAACACCAAATCTAGGAAAGATGATTCGTTTAAAGAGCTTGGTGACTACCTTGGCATCGTTGGTCGGGCATGCTAGGGTTTCCACCCATTTCGTCACGTAATCTACAGCGACCAAGATGTATTGATTCCCGTAAGATGGAGGAAATGGTCCCATGAAGTCGATGCCCCATACATCAAATGGCTCGACTTCCAAGATATATTGCTGAGGTCCCTCCTGCCTTCTAGAGATGTTTCCCGTCCTTTGACATACGTCACAGGCTGAAAAATATTTGTGAACGTCCCTTAAGAGCGTAGGCCAATAGAATCCGGCTTGGAGAACTTTCGCTGCCGTTCTGGGGGCGGCAAAATGTCCTGCATAATTAGAAGAATGGCAATGGAAAAGCACATCGGATACCTTTTCTTCCGGGATGCAACGCCTATATATATCGTCGGTCCCTCGCTTGAATAAGTAAGGCTCGTCCCAAAAGTAGGCTTTGACGTCGTGTAGGAATTTCTTCCTTGCGTTGTAGCTCAGGCCTTGTGGGAGAGTCTCACATACGAGGTAGTTTACGAAATCCGCGTACCACGGAATAGGCGTTCCGTCTACGGCCATGACAACATCATCTCTGAGAGAGTCGTCTATAGGGATTCTGTCGAAAATCTCAAGGCGAGACAAGTGGTCGGCAATGCTGTTTTCTGTTCCCTTTCTATCGCGTATCTCCAAATCGAACTCTTGAAGGAGTAAGACCCACCGAATCAACCTTGGTTTCACATCCTTCTTGTTGATCAAGTATTTCAGCGCTGCATGATCGGAATAGACAATTACCTTGGATCCAACAAGGTAGGAGCAAAACTTCTCAAAAGCGAAAACTATGGCCAGCAGCTCTTTCTCCGTAGTGGAGTAGTTGCACTGAGCGTCGTCTAACGTACGGCTGGCGTAGTAGATTGCATGCATCACTTTATCCTTTCGCTGCCCCAATACAGCCCCCACCGCGTAGTCGCTTGCATAGCACATGAGCTCAAAAGGTAGCTTCCAATCCGGAGGTTGGATGATAGGGGGTGAAATCAATGCTTTCTTGAGCTTCTCGAAAGCAACATGACACTCCTCATTGAATTCGAACACAACATCTTTACTCAAGAGGTCGGTAAGCGGTTTGGAAATCTTGGAGAAGTCCTTGATGAACCTCCGATAAAACCCTGCATGCCCAAGGAAGCTACGGATTGCTTTGACATTTATGGGAGGGGTAGCTTCTCAATTACCTCAACCTTAGCCTTATCGACCTCAATCCCCTTTTCTGAGGTCTTGTGTCCTAGAAAAATTCCTTCCCGTACCATGAAGTGACACTTCTCCCAATTTAGCACAAGATTCGCTTGCAAACACCTGTCTAACACTTTACAGAGATTGGTTAGACACAAATCAAAGGAGGAGTCATGGACTGAAAACTTATCCATGAACACCTCCATAATATCGCCATTAACATCAGAAAATATGGAAGTCATGCATCTTTGAAACGTGGCGGGTGCATTGCATAAGCCGAACGGAATCCGGCGGTAAGCGAACGTCCCATGTAGGCAAGTGAAGGTCATCTTCTCTTGGTCATTTGGGTGGATCGGGAATTGGAAGAACCTTGAATAGCCATCAAGAAAACAAAAATAGGAGTGAAGAGCTAACCTCTCAAGCATTTGATCAATAAGAGGCAAAGGGAAATGATCCTTCCTGGTATGCTTGTTCAGTTTGCGATAATCTATGCACATCCGCCATCCTATTACCGTCTGCGTAGGAATGAGCTCGTTGTTTTGGTTTGGGACGACGGTGATGCCTCCCTTCTTCGGTACCACTTGTACCGGGCTGACCCAAGTGCTGTCGGATATAGGGTATATGATACCCGCCGTCTAGAAGCTTCAGCACTTCCTTCTTGACGACCTCTGCCATGTTGGGGTTGAGTCGGCATTGACACTCTATGGATGACTTCGACTCATCTTCTAAGTGGATACGGTGTGTGCAAATATGAGGATCGATACCCCTGATGTCGTCCAATGTGTATCCGATGGCGGCTCGATATCTCTTGAGGGCGCAGAGGAGCTTGTCCACTTGTGACCTATCAAGCGCATCATTGATAATCACAAGGTATGTAGAATTGTGACCAAGAAACTCATACCTGAGCCCCTGCGGGAGGGGCTTAAGCTCAACCTTGGGTGCCTTCTCGACACTCCAGTCGGGGTCTGTGCGAAAGTGGGCAACGTAGGGCATAGGGGATGTAGAGCACGGTGGAAGAGGAACTGCCGATCGGGTTTATCATTTAACCCGGTCGGGTTAAGAATGGTGTCTTTTACCCCCGTAGGACCTACCCAAGTCGGGCTGTCAGTACGCCCGAGCGGGTTCCTGTCCCGGGCGGGTTATCATCTTGTTCAACTGCCCGATCGGGATCAGGCATCCACCCGCTCGGGTTGCTAATTGCAGCATTTACCCCCATGAGTACTGCCCGAGTCGGGTTACGATCCTGCCCGTGTGGGTTCTTCTGTGCTTGTTCAGCCCAGTCGGGCTCTGTGTCCTGCCCGCTCGGGTTCATGCTGGATTCGAGTTCAATCAGCTCCTCCATGAGGTCTATGCATTCTTCTACGTCTTGAGACGACTGAAATGTGCTCCCACTACACGTGAAAGTGCTAGCTCCATGGGGTGGATGGTCCGATACTCATGTGTAATTTCCTTCACTAATTCATCCACCGTGTCGATATGCATCACGGGTTCGGGCATGTACAGCTTCTTCAATGCCTTGTCGAGTTTGAACTCGATGGATTCGTCCCCAAACTTCATCACCAGCCTACCCTCGACACAGTATATCACCATATTCGCCGTGTTGAGGAACGGTCTTCCTAAAATGATGGGGATCCTCGAATTGTTTTCCATGTCCACAACGAAAAAATCTGCGGGGAACCAAAACTTCCCAACTTGCACTGCTACGTTCATCAATATGCCCTCGGGATTCCGCACGGATTGGTCGGCTAGGGTGATCAGCATGCGTGTGGGCTGAAGGTCTTCTACTCGATTAAGCATTTCAACGAGAGATAATGGTAGCAAGCTCACACTCGCTCCGATGTCAATTAGCGCATGCTCAATCTCGTAGTCATAGATCTTGCAAGGGATAACGAAGTTACCTGGATCGGGCATCTTCTTAGCCATGGTCGGTGGCTGTATGAGAGAGTTCGTGACCATTACCATCTCATTATCTACGGTCCTTTTCCTTGTTATGATGTCTTTGAGGAACTCCGCGTAGGACGACATCTTCATGAGTGCGTCGTAGAAAGGGATGGTAACTTGCAGCTTCTGTAGGAGTTCTACGAATTGAGAGAATTGGGCTTTGTCACTTTGCCTCCTTTGGATTTGACGATGCGGAAAAGGTAACGGTGGTACCCTCGGGGGAGGTGCTACATAGGGTAACTTCCTCTCTTCTTCCTCGGTCCTCTTCTCTTCCACGCCTAGAGTGCTGGGCGTGGATTCTC
The DNA here is from genome assembly GCA_036759665.1 of Gynandropsis gynandra. Lineage (NCBI taxonomy): Eukaryota > Viridiplantae > Streptophyta > Magnoliopsida > Brassicales > Cleomaceae > Gynandropsis > Gynandropsis gynandra. Next base: position 16,777,902 of record CM071867.1, read on the forward strand.
CCACCGTATTGCCACTTTTCAAGTGGATGGCATTGGTCTGCTCGCGAGGGTTCGTCTCGGGCTTCCCGGGAAGCTGTCCGGGTTGTCGGTTCGAACCCTGGGCTAGCTGAGCCACTTGCGTTTCGAGGAGCCGCAAGTGTGTCTGAAATCCGTCCATTCTCTTCTTCATATCTTCTTGCTCAGCCCTAATCCCTCCAAATGCACTTTTCTGCTCTTGTTGCATGAATTGAAGCATCGAAAGAATGTCGGAATCACCCGAAGATTGTGCATGTGGCTGATATCCATAGTCTTGGCCACTACCTCTCCGTTGGAAACCTTGATTCTGGTTTCTCGCCATTATCCGCGGTTGAAAGTCTTGTGGATTCGCTACGTTGTTCGTGTTGCCATAAGAGAGGTTGGGATGGCTCTTGATATAACCTTGTTGGTAGCCCCGATTGGAAACGTAGTTCACTTCCTCCATCCCTTGGCCTACAGATGTGTCATGTCGATCCGCATGAAGTCCAGCTATCATCCGATGAATCTCGCCAACTTGTTGCTTCAAGTCCATCAACTCCGGGTTAGCGATGCCAAGCTCGTTCACTGCAGCTTTTGATGGGTAGTCGCGATTGTACTCCCCTACCTTCTTGCCTCCTTCCCTCGCCATGCTCTCGATTAAGTTCTCAAGCTGATTGAACGTAAGGTTGCTGAGGGAACCACCACCCGCTGCCACGATCATGAATCGGGTGGTTTCTTGGAGACCTTGGATGAAACTCGTTATAAGATACTTCTTATCCATCTTGTGGTGTGGGCATATCCATTGGTAGTTCTTAAATCACTCCCATGTGTCGTGTAACGTCTCGCCTCTTTCTTGTAGGAAAGAATTAATGCGACTCTTGGCGAGAAGCGTTCTATGATCCGGGAAGAATTGTTGCATGAACCGTTGCTCCAAATCATCCCACGACGTGATTGATGCAGCCGGCAAGTTGAAGAGCCAACGTTGCGCCGCATCCTTGAGTGAGAATGGGAACACCATCAAATAGAGATCCTCCCGAGTAACTCCCGTTCCAACCTTGGTAGTGCTGCAAAGCATCTTGAAGTTCGTAAGGTGGTAGTTCGGATCTTCGTTCTCCATTCCTCTAAAGGCCGAATTGTTGAGCATTTGTATAAAACCCGGTTGTACCTCAACCTGGTTATCAATCGTGCGGGCCATGCACGAAAGTAACTGTGTGTGCTTCGGAGCGGTGTAAGCTCCGTAAGTCTCATCGGCAGCAGCCATGTCGGGATTACTTGCGTTGTCCTCTCCGCTGCTTGCACTATGTGTATTTCCTCCTCAAGAGGCGTATGACTCGTGATTGCTCGTTCTTTCTACCTCGGATTCGGAATCCGCTATTCCAATCCTTCTCTTCTTGCGCAGGCTCCTTAAAGTACGTTCAACCTTGGGATCGTAGATGAGAAGTTTCTGAGTAGAGCTTCTCATACAAGGCTCCTGCACAACAAGAAACAAAACACCAAAGCGTAAATCCGCGGTAGATCGAATAGACTCGATAAAAGGGAAAAACAAAAAGCAAACAAACAAACAAACAAACAAACAAAGACTCCGGAAAGGACTAGATCTTAATCTAGCTAATTCCTAGTCTAGGCTGTAATTAGTCCCCGACAACGGCGCCAAAAACTTGATGTGCGGAAACACGAGTTATATATTTTCCTAGACCACTTCGCCGAGAGTATACGGATCGTGTAGTACCAGGGTCGATCTCTAGGGACTAAAGCAGCCAAAAACTAAGAATAAAACTAAACTAAGACGAATGGAGATAGATGGAGATATGGTCCTAAATACCTAAAAACTAAGCTAAGTGGTGACAACGATGGTAGGTTTGGATAAACATAGATATGACGAACACTACGGTGTCGGGATACCGGGAATCGTATGGATGAAACAACTAGAGATCATAAACCTATCGAATTATCTTGACAACAGGAAATTCATGCCCTAAGGTGAGGAGTGATTCTTCCGAGCCTAAACCTCCTAACCGTGAGTACGTGCAACCCTACCTTCCAGCAGTGGTTAACCCAGACCATGGCAGCTTTACGAACACAATCCTAATTCCTAAGTCGACTAACCGACCGGTCAGATTCTCATTAGCCGAACTTAACCTACAACTTAACAGGTCCGGATTCATCCTTTAACCTTCCAGCAAAGTCTGAATTCCTATGTTACTGAGCGGGCAGCACTAGTATAAGAATGATAATGTCAAGTGTAGAACCGAATATCAAGATAAAATCAATAGATCTAAACATTAACGCATAACATTGTTTATCCGTTAAAATCTGATATCCCTAACCCATAGTTGGGAACCTACTCACTCATGGAGAATACAGATAACGAAGATAACACAATCCTAAACATGATAGACTCTAGGAAACTCGATGCCTCGACCTTCCCTATCGTGATACCGATGAGAGGATTGATGTTTCTCTTCTTCTCCAGCGTCTCCCGAGCCTTTCCTGATGTTTTCCAAGCCTTTCCTTCCCCTGTACGTCACCCCCTTTGTTCTCGATCTCTTCTGGTCTATAAATTAGGTCGTTTGAATGCAAGATCTAGGTTGTTGCGAAATATGCGGCCCGCTCGGGCACCACTTTTGCTCGGTCGTGCAAAGGCACACCCGGTCATGTTCTTCGTCTCACCCGATCGGGCATCAGCACCCGATCGCGTGGTTGAGCGGCTCGAGTCGTGCAAACTCTCGGGGAATTTTGGGATGAATTAACGCCCGAGCGAGTATCCGTGTTGCGCCCGATCGGGTAAGACTACCCGATCTCGTTGCCTTCGTGCCCGGGTCGTGCAAGGTGTGCAGATAAAACCCCGTAGGTTTTACCCGAGCGGGTGGACCATGGTGCCCGACCGGGCACCCTTGAAACCTTGAATTTCCTCTTTTCCGCTCGTTGCTCGGGTGTTCCTTTGAGTTCTGAGGCTTGATCTTGGCTCTGAGTGAATTTATCTTCGAAGTACGTGGTTTTGCTTAGGAATTCGTCTTTTTAAGCTCATTTAGGCCTTGCCGCCTAAAAACCTGAAAACCAACAAAATGGGCGTATGTAATGAATAATCGTATCGGATATGTAAATGTATCTATGAAATATATGCGAAAATGGCACTAAAACCTAACCTAAAATCGATACACGTTCAGTGTTATCAACCTACAACTCAACAGTTCCGGATTCATAATTTAACCTTCCAGCAAAATATGAATTCCTATGTTACTGAGCGGGTAGCACTAGTATAGGCGTTACGATGTTCATTATAGGACCGAATATCAAGACAAATAAGACAGATCTAAGCATTAACGCATAAATTTGTACATCCGTTACAAAACCGATATCCCTAACCCATAGTTGGGAATCTACTCACTCATGGAGTATACTGACAACGAAGATGACATAACCCTAAAAATGATAAACCCTAGGTAACTCGATGTCTCGATCTTTCCTATTGCGTTACCGATGTATGGATTGATGTTTCTCTCCTTTTCCACCATCTCCCGAGCCTTTCCTGATGATTTCCAAGCCTTTCCTTGCCCTAGCTGTCGCCCCCTTGCGTCTGGATCTGTTCTGTTCTTTTAATTTGCTCATTCAAACTCTAAATCAAGGTTGTTACGAGAAAGGCGGTCCGCTCGGGTACACGTTTTCCCTGGTCGTGCAGAGGCACGCCCGATCGCAATGCTTCTCGATCGCGTGGTTGAACAGCCCGAGTCGTGTAAACTCTCGAGGATTTCAGGACTAATTAACGTCCGACCGGGTACCATTTTGCGCCCAATCGGGTATGGTTACCCGATCATGTTGTCTTGGTGCCCGGGTCGTGCAAAGTGTTGCAATTAACCCCGTAGGTTTTGCCCGAGCGGGTATACCTCAGTGCCCGAGCGGGCACTCTTCTTTTCATCATTTTGCTCTTTTCCGCTCGATGCTCGGGTGTTCCATTGAGTTCCCTGGCTTGATTTTGGCTCCGAGTGAATTGTATCTTCAATTTGAGTGGTTTGATTCAGGAATTCACCTTTTTACGTTCATTTAGGCCTTGTCGCCTTAAAACCTGAAAACCAACAAAATGGGCGTATATAAAGAATAATCGTATCGGAAATGTAACTCGTGCTATCAAATCTATGCAAAAATGATACTAATACCTAACCTAAAACTGATACACTTTACGTGTTATCAAACTCCCCCACACCTGAACCTTTGTTTGTCCTCAAACAAAACTAAAGACAAGTGTAGGAAGAATCTAATACCGATGGATATTAGCACGAAAATATTCGAAGGATTAGTCACGCGCCATGCAATCCTAACAAAAATCTAAGTCTATTTCACAACCCTAGACAACGTCCAAGCTATCTCCATACCAATTCCCCTAAGCTTTTGATATCATTAAACACGTTTTCTCGTTCTTATTCTCTTTTTTTTCGATACTTAGATCCACGCTTGGTTCCTAGGACGTCGAAGTCGAAGAGGGATGGCTTTCTACTTAGACCCAGACTGCCTATGGCACACTCATAAGGTCGTGTGACCTTAGCGGAGTGAAGAGGTCCGTTATGGAAGATTTTTTTTCTAGATTACGCATCACTCTAATCCTTAGGACGTAGAACAGCGCCTCAAACCACCACTTAGACCCGAACCATCGACTCGATGTACTCTTGTCAATCCTAACCCGGAATAGTCAGAAACGTATCCTAGATGACAGCGGAGTATAAGCGTGTAGCATCTAATTACTATGAACGGTATAGATATATCAGCTAAGCAAAGGCTAGACGGTATACACGGAGATATGGCTACTTGGTACTGAAATCTAAGGGGTGAATTCAACTATAGATCATGGCTTCAAGCACAACTACTCGACTAATCGGTATCCAAAATACTTCTAAGCAAACCTAAACTATTGTTGACGATCCGACAAGGTCGCAAAGATGACTAAAGCTCGAAAATTCATACTAGGTATCCATCAATTATTCCTAATCCTAACCCTAATCCTAATCCTAATCGCAAATATATCGCTCATAAAAAAATTCGTATCACTAAAAAGGAAGAGTACCCCCAGACCTGAACGAAACACAGTCCCGATGTTCGAGATCTATGAGGGATACCCGCATGCCAAAAATTCGAGAAAATATAAGAAAAAATAAGAATGAATACACCTGGTGTGTTTAGCTTTCTCGAATTGTGATACATCCGAATTTGTGATACTCTCTTGCTCTATTGCGGGTGTTATTGTGAAGGACCTATGATGTGAATCATGCAACGTAAAAGATAGTGAAAAGAGTACTAAATCAATAAGTTCCAAAGAGCGTACACATGCGCGAAAACTAAAAAGAAAGAAAATAAGAAAAATAGATCCATAAAACATAAATAGAAAAAGAAGGAAAAAGGAAAAAGGAAGAAAGGTGGCCTAATCCTCTTCCTCTCCACCGCGAGTGGTCGGAGGGTCTGCTGGCTCCGTAGGTGCCCCTTCCCAGGTGGGAAGTAGAATGATTGAAGCTCGTACGAGATATGTGGGTGGTACGGAATGGCGCCAGTGTGGTAATCCTGCGGGATCGGCACGTACGGCTCCTGATAGTGTTGCATGCTGAGCTGCTGGAATCTGCGAACGGACTCCGTGAGGTAGTACGTGTGCTGTATCGACTGCTCTTGGAACTGCTGCTGCTCCGCATATCTCGCAGCATCAATGTCGTGCCTCGCCGCCTCGAGGTCGTACCTCTGCTCTGCCATATAAGACTGATATCTAGTCTCATCGCGACATACCTGAGAACGTCGGAGACACCTGCCATGGAAGGGAAGTCAGAGCGATGGTGAGGGTACTCTGGGCGGGTACGAGAGTGTGTGGCGCGTCGGCTGCGCTGTCTAGACATCGAAGGTCCTGGTGCAGCGGCTGGAGGTGGATCTACATCACCTAGTCCCGGGTCGATGTGTCCGATAGCTGGGTCAATCCTGAATCGAGAGCCCTCCTCGTCCAAACCCGGCATCTGAATCTCGTGTAGGTGGACTTCCAAGTTTTGACCGTGTTCGTCCTTGTAGCTCCATATAACTCTGTACCTCTCGATCGTTATCGCCCTTTGGATGCGCAAGTTCTGAAGGTTCAGCTCGGGCTCCTCATTGATCTTGTCCTCTATCAGGATACCTAGGTTGATCCCGACTCTGCGTGCTATCATCGTGACAATCCCACCGCACATGATCTTCGTGTCCGTGCTACATTTCTCGGTGGCGATGTCGTGGAAATGCCGCATGACTAGCGACGCCAAGTCGACGTCTAGAATGTCCCACTCGTCTACGACGAAGACTGACTGTACCACCCGCCTAAGGTACGCCAACTCCGTGTGGTTGACTCCGCCTTGTGCTCCTTTTCCTAGTATAGAAGAGATTAGGAAGTAATGGAAGTACCTTAGAGCGGGGTGGCGTATATGACTGGCTTTGGACCTCGTCGAGTATCCACCATATGCTATCTGAGCCCAGAATTGCGCTTGACGACTCCTGTTGTGCTCGGGCATCTTCGTGAAGTTGCAGTGCGGAGCGTCAAGTATGATCGCGAATTGTCGTGCGCTGAGCCGGTAGTTCTGTCCCAGCAGTCGGAACTCCATGAATGCTCTCTCCCGATCTCCGGACTCGGGGAAGAATGCCGTGTAAGATGCGAAGAACTCTGTTGTGAGGTTGTGGTATGTATACTCCTATGTGTCCCGCAATCCCGTCCATCCCAAGGTGTTGAAGATGGCGTCGATATGCTCCTCGATGAGGAGGGCACTCATAGCTTCCGAGGATAGGAAGCGGGATGGGAATATCCGCAGCTGCAGCTCGGTGAATCTCAATTTCTGAGCGGACAAGAAGGTTGTCGTCCGGTAGTTGTATTGTTGATGGGACTTAGTTATCGGCATGTATGACGTTAGTTTCGTGATGGCATCCGACTTTGCTGGCCATCCGTGTTCTGGATCGTAGGCATCAGATCGGTGTTTCTTTGAGCTCTGTAAGATCTTCGAGGCCATCTACAAAACAAACGGAGAAGAAATACCGAATTTTAGTCACTGTTTGCAGGATGCCCGATCGGGTAGAACACGTAGCCCGCTCGGGCTCAATTTCGTCAAATTACCCCCGTAGGTAACGCCCGACTCGGGTGAAGTCGCTGCCCGATTGGGTTCAACATCAAAATGCCCAACCGGGTTCTAAACCTAGCCCGAATGGGTTGAATCGCGAAATCGCGATCCAGCCGTTCGAATTCGTGTTTCAATATGCGATTTCAACCTAAATTTTCTCTAACCAGGCCTAAATCTAGTCCACAGAAGTGCAAATCACAAAATATTTCATCAATATACCTGGGAATCGAGAGAAAATTGAGGGACTTCGGGTAATTTGCGAGAGAGGAGGGAGAGGCTATTTCGAGTAACCGAGGGTCGACCGGCGACGATGGTGAACGGCGGTGGCGTATGAGCGACTCCGGCGGATGAGTTGTGGCGTGACGGTTTGCAATTTGTGGGAGCACGCTCGGGTAGTGATTTCTAAAGTGAGAATGGCCGCTCAGGTTACTCGAAATAAAACTTACCCGTGCTGAAGATTTACGGTGCCCGCTCGGGTCCTCTGAGTCGCCCGATCGGGTGTCTTTCATTTTGACCTACCCGCTCGGGTGGAGGTGTCTGTCCGACCGGGTAGTGCTGCAAAACCAGAAAAATTTTTGAGGAAAACCAATGCAGCAAAAATCGATAAGACCACTAAATTCCTAAATCCTAAAAAAATTGTCCAAGTTATAAAAAGAGTTCAAGAATATAAAAATAAAATGAAAACGATGAAAGAGGAGACGGGGCTCGGGTTGCCTCTCGAGAAGCACTTGTTTACGGTCGCGAGCTTGACCAAAGCGTGCTACTCATCAGGTGGACGTCCTCGACGTCGTCGTGTACGTAGCGTTTCGCGTGCAATATGTGCTCGATAAGGTGCGGCACACGAATCAATTGAATTCCTTTCACGATCGGTATTGTCGTCCCTAAGATTGGTCGTGATGCTCTCTAAGTTGGGTGCTAGATCTTGCTGTCCAAAACTTCTGGTCAAGCTGTCCCTAAGTCCGGTTGAGTACTCCATGTAACCGGTTAGGCGTTTGTCTCTTGTTGCCTTCAGCATCTCCAGAGATGTTTTGTGTGTGAGCCTTTGGGGTGAAGGCTTCATCTTTACCTTGGGTGATTTGTCGATGTCCAATTGAGAACTGGACGTTTGGTGCAGCTTCTCGGCATATCAGGGTCATTTGTGTACTGACTTGCACCACATTTAGCTTGGGTTGTGCGGAAGTCTCTATCGAGGAATTCCTCTTTCTTTTCGTTGATTAACATCTCATTTGATACCTTGTAATTACTTTCCCCAACTGCTATGAGATCCATATCTAAGGAATCCGTAGTCTGAACTTCCTCACAAGTTTCCTCGGCTAAATCTTCGAAGATGCCTTCAGGGAACATGAAATCGATAGTGCACGGTTGCTCAATTGTGTCCACTAAGCTGAATTCCACTTCTACCTCGGGTTTCTTCATGTGCTCATCAATGTCCGTAGCCTCATCCATTGCTGTGTTAGATTCATCTTCCTTTTCAATCAACGAGGGACTTGGCTGATCTGCCGTCTCACAATCCCTTAGGCAGATTTCGCTGACATATTCACGAGGATTTATTTCTGAACTTTCCGATGGAACCTCTTGTGGTTGCAATGCCCCTTGTGCAAGGTCTGAAGCTTGCATGTCCAATTGTCTAAAGAAGCTGTCTATCTGCTCATTGGCACTTTCTTGTTCCGCTTCCACTCTCATAACCAAGTTGTTTCGACTCTCATTTACTCTAAGGAGGTGGGTGTACATGGCGGTACAATCGGGGGCTGCTTCGGGTTAGGTTGGGTATGGCTGAGGCACATATGATTGATAGCTCTGAGTTTGGGGTTCCATCCATGGCTGGAAATTTCCAAACGATTGATGTGCATTCAGCGTACCCTCGATGTTCCTGTACGGGAAGTATGCGTGATTGTTCCATCCGTGATTGTATGTATTCCCGTAAGGCCGATTGTAACTATCGTAGATCTCTTCTTCATACCCCCAAGCGTTTTGTTCCCATGATTTCTCTGAGTATTGCGGTTGGTATAAGTTAGAGAGCATACGACGAATCTCGGAAAGTTGATATCTCAATTCAGCCATGTCAGCATGCGAAGAGTTGAAGTTGTCCATGTTACCTCGCAAGATATAGAACACCAAATTCGATTAAGCTCCGCGTGGTAAAGAAATTAGGGTCGAACTCTAGGGACTAATGCAGCCAATCCTAAGAATGTAACTAAACTAAGACGATGAGAAGTAGATGATGGGGTGGTGAGAAATATCTAAAAGACTAAACTAAATGGTGGCAACGATAGAAGGTTGTGGAAGACTTGACGATGAAGAACATTACGGATGTCGGGATACCGGGAATCGTATGGATGTAATAACTAAAGATCATAAACCTATCGAATTATCTTGATAACGGGAAATTCATGCTCTAAGGTGAGGAGTGATTCTGCCGAGCCTAAACCTCCTAACCATACGTACGTGCAATCCTACCTTCCAGCAGCGATTAACCCGTAATATGGCAGCGTTACGAGCGCAATCCTAATTCCTAAGTCGATTAACCGATCGGTCAGATTCTCATTAATCGAACTTAACCTACAACTTAACAGTTCCGGATTCATACTTTAACCTTCCAGCAAAATATGAATTCCTATGTTACTAACGGGCAACACTAGTATAGGCGTTACGATGTTCATTATAGGACCGAATATCAAGACAAATAAGATAGATCTAAGCATTAACGCATAAATTTGTACATCCGTTACAAAACCAATATCCCTAACCCATAGTTGGGAATCTACTCACTCATGGAGTATACTGACAACGAAGATGACATAACCCTGAACATGATAAACCCTAGGAAACTCGATGCCTCGATCTTCCCTATTACGTTACCGATGTATGGATTGATGCTTCTCTCCTTTTCCAGTATCTCCCGAGCCTTTCCTGATGATTTCCAAGCCTTTCCTTGCCCTAGATGTCGCCCCCTTGCGTCTGGATCTGTTCTGTTCTTTTAATTTGCTCATTCAAACTCTAAATCAAGGTTGTTGCGAGAAAGGTGGCCCGCTCGGGTACACGTTTTACCTGGTCGTGCAGAGGCGCGCCCGATCGTGTAGAGTGCTGAGCCCAATCAGGCAATGCTTCCCGATCGCGTGGTTGAACTGCCCGAGTCGTGTAAACTCTCGCGGATTTTCAGGACTAATTAACGCCCGATCGGGTACCATGTTGCGCCCGATCGGGTATGGTTACCCGATCATGTTGTCTTGGTGCCCGGGTCGTGCAAAGTGTTGCAATTAACCCCGTAGGTTTTGCCCGAGTGGGTATACCTCAGTGCCCGAGCGAGCACTCTTCTTTTCATGATTTTGCTCTTTTCCGCTCGATGCTCGGGTGTTCCATTGAGTTTCGTGGCTTGATTTTGGCTCCGAGTTAATTGTATCTTCAATTTGCGTGGTTTGATTCAGGAATTCGCCTTTTTACGTTCATTTAGGCCTTGTCACCTTAAAACCTGAAACCAACAAAATGGGCGTATATAAAGAATAATCGTATCGGAAATGTAACTCGTGCTATCAAATCTATGCAAAAATGATACTAATACTTAACCTAAAACTGATACACTTTATGTGTTATCAGGTTCAATCGAAGCGTCGTTTAGATATACAACATGGAGATATGATACGAAGCTGAGGGAAGTACGATGCAAGTTTGCCGGAAGTGGTTGTAAATGGAAATTATGTGTGGGAGCAATCCTGAATTCTAAACAATTTAGAGTGAGAACACACCATCCCATTTGATGCGTATCAGAGTTAAATATAAATAACCTAATCTACCCGCAAGTGCACGGCACGTGTGTAGTATTTTAGGTGTCGATCCCACAGAGACTATGCAACACTACCTAAACTCGAACTACGAATCAAACTTGCTAACGAAAGAATGGTGATGAGGAATGAAATATTAAATGTAAATAAACTACTTGGGTTCTAACGATAAGACAAACGTCCTAGGAATCCGGTTTCACCACAAGACTACCGAAACC
>CM071867.1:16796409-16826452 GCA_036759665.1 Gynandropsis gynandra
ACTCATGAAAACAAAAACAAACTAGAAATCGCAAAAATAACCTAAAAACTAAAAAGTCAGAAGAAAGCGAAACAAAACCACCTGACAAACGTGAGCTGCTCTCCCAGACTTGAATTGAACGGCGTCCTCGACGTGAAGCTCCGATGGAGGATGAAGGAAGTGAAGCACGTTTGTGGTGTTATACCCTTTTTTTGTTTTTGTTTTTTTTATGGAAATTAAATAACCGAGTCTTAAACATGAAAAGTAAAAACAAACAGCTGGGTTGCCTCCCAGAAGGCGCTTGTTTAACGTCATTAAGCTTTGACGTCTCCATTCCTCATGCGTGCGTGACGGGTGGATCGGAAAGGGAAATGGAGTTTCCGCTTTCGATCGGTTGAGCGGCTTGGTAGAGCTTTAGCCGCTGTCCATTGGCGTTGAACGTGTCACCCGCATCACTCCATAGTTCCACGTCTCGTACCTGAAAAGGATCAGACCAACAAGGCAGTAGGTGGCCCGAGAAAGGCTTAGGTCGAGAATTAGAAAGTGGAACGAAATCACCTGATTGGAAGTCATGAGGTAGGGTCTTCTTGTCGTGCCATCCCTTAGGCACATCATGCACGGGGTTCACTTGCTCGTTGTCCAAGGTTGGATAAGGTGTATCTGCGTTGAAAAGTTTAATGACATCTTTTTCTATTATCTCGTGCCAGTGCGGGTGCAGCCTCCTTTGAATTTCGGGTGAAGGTTCGTGGCTGTCCTCCCTATAATTTCCGTACATACACATTGAAGAGCTGAGCCTCTTACGCTTCTTCACGCATGTGGGCTGTTTTCTCATCTCATCTGCACTCATGTTAGCATTCAAAACAGCAAGATATGTTTTATCGGAATCAACGTACTCATACCGAAAAGAAGATGGTGGAGGATCAGGCTCAAGTTCGGACGTCTTCTCCGCTGTGAGACCAGCATACTTATCACGTGGTATCTCCTCATGTGGGGCGTCTCCTAGTGCTGCAATGGCACTTATGAATTTCGTTTACACCTCAGCTCCTTCGTCCGCAAATCCTGCATTGTCGCCAACTCGTGTCAAATACCGTAAAAGAGAATCGGAAACACTTACTTGATCGTGCGTGTCTTTCTCTAACTCGTCCAGTGAATCCACTGTAAAGCAAGACTCTTTGAGTTGTGATTCGTCCATGGGGCTGGGCAGGATGAACTCGATCGTTTCGTCTTTGACACGTAAGGACAGCTTTCCTTGTTGTTCGTCTATCATAGCACCTGCAGTAGCTAAGAACGACCTACCAAGAATAATAGGTGTCCTAGTGTCTTCGGTTATCTCAAGTACAACAAAATCAGTGGGAATGCAAAGCTTACCTACCATGGTGGGAACGTTTTCAATGATTCCCACCGGATGTCTTACCGTACGATCCGCGAGGCGTAGAAACATCTTCGTCGGTTTAAGGTTCCCAAACTCCATCCGCTTGAAAACTGTGTGTGGCATGATACTCACGCTTGCCCCTAAATCACACAAAGCATTTTCAATATCGAGATTACCTATTTTGCATGGGATGGAGAAGCTTCCGGGGTCCTTTAGCTTAGGTGGCAGCTTGTTCTGAAGAATTGCACTGCATTCCTCGGTAAGTGCTACAGTCTCGTTCTCTTCGGTGTGCTTCTCTTTGGACATCAACTCTCTGATGAATTTGGCACGATTAGACATCTTTAGGACTGCTTCCACGTATGGCATGTTGATGTCTAGCTTCTTGAGACCTTCTATAGATCTGCCCACTTTCTCTTGGTTCTTACTGCTTACCAATCGTCGAGGATACGGTATCGGAGGTACGTACGCCGGAGGAGCAACGTATGGCTTATCTAAATCTGGTTCGACTCCTTCCATAATCGCAACCTTACCTCTTCCTCTATCCATGGACGTACCAGCAGCATCCCCTCGCTCATTTGAGGGCGAATTCTCGGCCTCATCATCGCTGCACACAGAAATAGCATTCACATGCTCTCTCGGGTTAAGATCGGGCTTACCGGGAAGCTGTCCGGGATTCCGAGAAGATGAGGCGGCCTGTTGTGCTATGGAGTTTTCCAACATCTTCACATGAGTGCTCAGAGACTCCATCTGAGATCTAAGCTCACTAATCGCTGTCCCCACATCTGCGTTGAATTTGGTCTGAATCGATTGTTGCTCCTTGTGATCCTTGACAAATTCAAGCATCACTGCCTCAAAGTTTGATGAAGGTGCTTGAGAGGGTTGAGAGGCTTGCGGAGCTTGCTGTGCTTGCTGGAGTTGTTGGTTGTTTTGCTGGAAATTATTCTGCCTTGGTGGAAACCCCGAATACTTCACCGGTTGAGTCGTTCGATATGACAAGTTCGGGTGATTCCTCCAATTCGGGTTGTAGGTGTTCCCGAATTGCGTGTTGCCTTGCTGCTGGGCATAATACATCTGTTCGTAATCCTCATGTACTGTGCATTGATACGCTACATGGTCCGTATCTCCGCAATTCGCACAGTACATAGCATTCGCTGCATTACCCATGGCTCTATTCTGGTTAGGCTCATATAAACGACGAGTGCTATTAGGCATACCTCTTGGAGTGGACCACATGGTGTGGTTCATGGCGAGGTTATCAATCAGCTCAAATGCCTCCTCGACGCTCAGATCCATGAATGATCCTCTGGCAGCATTATCCAACCTCATGCGGTGCTCATCTGAAATTCCATTATAAAAAGTTTGGATAACGTACCACTGCTCAAGTCCATGGTGTGGACATGACTGTAGAAGATCCTTGAATCTACCCCACGCCTCAAACATAGTCTCTCCATCTCTGCATCTGAATGTTGTGATTTCCCCCCTCATCTGAATTGTCTTGCTCGGAGGAAAGAAGCGTGATAGGAACAGTGTGCAGAGCTGATCCCAAGTGGTGATAGATCCCGCGGGGAGTGATTGCAGCCAAGCTTTCGCTTTTCCCCCAATTGAAAAAGGGAAAAGACGCAGCAAGATTGCATCCTCAGAGACTCCATGAATTTTGAACGTACCTGAAAGTTCGAGGAAATCTCTGAGGTGCTGATGTGGATCCTCATGGTTTCCACCCATGAATTGCTTCTGATAAAGCATATTTATCATTGCTGGCTTAATCTCGAATTGCTCTCTTGCAACAGCAGGCATCCTTATGGCCGTTTGCACGTTGTTCATGTTCGGCACCACGTAATCCCTTAGACGACGTGGTGGAGGAGCCTGTAATTGCATACGTCCATTGCCGTTCTGGTTATCCATCTTTTGTCGACCTGAAAGTTCTGCAAAGGACAAACAAAGAACAATTTACGTAGAAGGAACGAAAGAAAAGAAAACAAAAATAAAAACAAAGCAAGAAGGACTCTAGGTTCGAATCTAAGACGCGTTGACAATAGTCCCCGGCAACGGCGCCAAAAACTTGATGCGTATCAGAGTTAAATATAACCTAATCTACCCGCAAGTGCACGGCACGTGTGTAGTATTTTAGGTGTCGATCCCACAGAGACTACGCAACACTACCTAAACCCGAACTACGAATCAAACTTGCTAACGAAAGAAGGTGAATAAGGAATGAAATACTGAAAGTAACTAAACTACTTGGGTTCTAACGATGAGATAAACGTCCTAGGAAACCGGTTTCACCACAAGACTACCGAAACACACGATCAACCTATCTATCATGCAATCCCAGTTAAAGCTATCTAAGGCGGACGATCCTAACATGATATCTACCCTCTCTCAAGGCATAGACACGTGATCTAGACAAGCTGCCCCCTACTTTCGTGGCTGACACCATGAACTAAACCCATAAACTCTGTGATTCGCCCGTTCACCCTCAACCGTTGCTACCCTACTTTCGTGGCCTAACCTCGGTTGTTCTAAACCTGACTTTCTAGGACTAGAATTCTCCTTTCGGTCCTTCTCCTAATCTCTAACACATGTATCTACGCGGCCGTTCGCAAATACAAGTAAATTAAACACTCAGATAAAGAATAGATGAACTAAAACGGGAAGATGCATTCAAAATAGATCAAAAGAGGTCTCGGGATAGCCAAGGGCTAATCCCTTCTCCTAGAACAAACAAACTACTCGCTCATGCGTCTGTAAAGAAACATAAACATAGTAGAAAGTCTAAGGAACATAAAAACCAAACAAAACCGAAGTGGTGCTGCTTGATCTCCAATGCTCCTCGCTTATCTCCTCGCAAGAATCTGCTCTAACTTCGCTGAATTCTTCTCCTCTGTATGCTTGCTGTAATCACGTCTTTTTGCCTCCTTTTAAGCCTCCTAAGTCAGTCCAATTGTTGCCTAAATTGCCCCACGAGTTCCCTTATGTTTTAAGTTAAGTTTACTTAAGTTTTGAGCAGTTTCGGGCCGCTACCCGCTCGGGTAGTGAGTGTACCCGCTCGGGTGCGGCTAGGGCAGTTCGTGCGCGTCCTGTGGTGCTGGAATGGTGCCCGATCGGGCATGGCATGTGTGCCCGCTCGGGCACAAGGCAAAATGGTCCTAAATGCTTGCCCGAGTCGTGCTAAATGGTCCACACAATTGGCCGTAGGTTTTGCCCGATCGTGCAAAGGTTGTGCCCGACCGGGTGAGGCTTTTCCATGCTCAATCTCGTCCCGTTTGTCCCGTGATGATCCCCAAAGTTGCTCCTTAGCTCCATGCATGTTCCTTTAGCTCCAAAATAGTCCAAATACGCGTAAAAACCTGTAAGAACATGAAAAGCACGAAAGCAAGTAAAACGGATACGGAATCATACGTAAAACATCACAGCTTCTCCATGCTCAATCTCGTCCCGTTTGTCCCGTGATGATCCCCGAAGTTGCTCCTTAGCTCCGTGCATGTTCCTTTAGCTCCAAAATGGTCCAAATACGCGTAAAAACCTGTAAGAATATGAAAAGCACGAAAGCAAGTAAAACGGATACGGAATCATACGTAAAACATCACATATGTATCAAAAACGTCTCCTAAATCGTGCAAGAAATACGTATGAAAACGAGATGATCACCAGTCATAACTGTTCACCTGTATCTAAATGGACCGAATCTACAAAGGGTACAACGCAAATGGTTAAGGATTATTTGAAAGAGGAATATACCGGAAATTATGAAACACCTCCAGCAAAAGAATTGATGGCTCGTGTAAAAGTAAAATACGATGCCAATGTATCGTTATTGATGGCATTAAGAGCCAAATGCGGTGCTCAAAAGGAGATTCGTGGTGATGACTTTGAACATTATAGGTGGCTTCCAGGGTGGTTGCACATGTTTACACAAAGAAATCCCGCATCTGTCGCAAATCTTCAGCTCGGCATTGATGGGAAAAGCTTCAAATACCTTTTTATGGCTGTCGGAACGGCTATAAAGGGATGTAAATACATGCATAAAGTGGTTGTTGTGAATGCGACATTTCTCACAGGAGTGTACAAGGGAGCATTGATTGTGGCAACCGCGCAAGATGGTGAACATCACCAATATCCTATTGCATGGGGAATAGTCGACAAAGAGAAGGACGTATCATGGACGTGGTTTATGTGAAGATTGAAAGAGGTGATACCGGACGGACGTGATGTCGTTGTGATATCTGATCGGCATAAAAGCTTGATCAAAGCAGTCAAACAAGTGTATAAAAAGAAGCTGATCATGGTTTTTGTGTGCGTCATATATCACAAAATATAAAGAGCTACGTCAATAAAGGCCATGGTAGAAAGACTTCAATGGGTAATATTGTGGCGAAAATGTTCTTCAAATGTGCAGCAGCATATACGAAGAATGAATTTGAAATGCTATTGAATGATTTGAAGGCCAGGTACAAAAATGACTTTTGTGACTTTTGTGACCTATGCGACCCTTGTACCCTTTGCGACCCTTGCACCTCTACCATCCTTGTACCCTTTGCGACCCTTTGACCCCTACGACCCTTGTGCCCCTGTGACCTTTTTACCCCTGTGACCCTCGTACCTCTACGATCCTCGTACCCATGCGACCCTTGTACCCCTGCGACCCTTTCACCCCCTGCGACCCTTGTATCTCTGCGACCCTTGTACCTCTGCCACCCTTGTGACTGTTGTGACCTTTGTGATTGCTTTGAAAAATATTTGGAGAAAGAGGAACTTGATTCCGTTAAGTGGGCAAGATGCAAATTTAAGGGGGAAAGATAAAACTTATTACCTACTAATGGAGCCGAGTCAATAAATTCAACATTGAAGAAGTAAAAAAAATTACGATCCTAGGGCTTTTAGATATTTGTTTGGGAAAAACAATTGAATGGTTCAATAGGTATAGGTTGGAAGCAGCAACTGGTAATGATTCTCTAAAGTTATGTTGAGAAAACATTACATGAAC
The DNA here is from genome assembly GCA_036759665.1 of Gynandropsis gynandra. Taxonomy (NCBI): domain Eukaryota; kingdom Viridiplantae; phylum Streptophyta; class Magnoliopsida; order Brassicales; family Cleomaceae; genus Gynandropsis; species Gynandropsis gynandra. Next base: position 16,802,745 of record CM071867.1, read on the forward strand.
GGTTTGGACATGCATCCAAGTATGATGTTATAGAATTGAACAGTCTGAGTGATTAGTATGAGGTGAGAAATGAGATGGGAAGAAGATTTGTAGTGAGTCTTCAAAAAAGAACGTGTGAATGCAAAATGTTTGATGTGGATAAGTATCCATGCAGACACGCAATTGCAGTAGCACATAAGGTTGGTAAAGGTCACAAAATACTAGATCTATGTTCAAAATACTACCTTCGGGACACATGGGGTTCGGCTTACCAAGAAACTGTATATCCGGTTCCTGATTGCAGTGATTGGGATATTCCTCCTCAATTTACTGAAGTTCTGGTTCTACCTCCTATGCTGGTTGAGAAAAGACAAAGCGGTAGGCCTAAAGAGAATCGTTATCTTGGACCCGGTGAGGCTCGGAGAAGTACCCCATCTTCGTCGAGACAAACCCCATCTGTTTCGTCGAGACAAACCCCATCTTTGTCGAGACAAACCCCGTCTTCTTCGTCGATGCAAACCCCATTTTTATCGAGACAAACCCCGTCTTCTTCGTCGATACAAACCCTATTTTGTCGAGACAAACCCCGTCTTCTTCGTCGAGACAAACCCCATCTTCAAAAGCCAGCATCACTGACAATGTTTGGAATGTGACAACCGAGACAACGCTGACTTCAAAAAGGAAAGGTTTGTTAGTTAGTGATTGTGTAATACTATATTATTTGTATCATTTTGATTAAGCCTTCTGTGACTTTCATCAATATAATTCGACCTATGCGACCCTCAATTGGATTAAATTAGAACCCATCCGACTCATACGACCTCATGCGAACAAATACGACTCATACGACCAATGCGACCCTTCCGATCCATGTAACCCTTCCGACCCATGTCTAATTTAGAATCACTATAATTCGATAAATTTTACATTATAATTCGACCCATGTGACCCATAATTGGATTAAATTAGAACCCATCCGACTCATGCGATCTCATGCGAACAAATATGACTCATGCGACCAATGCAACCCTTCCGACCCATGTCTAATTTAGAATCAATATAGACAATAAAACACTACTATCGATTTTGATTAGTTTTTGACATTTTATCATTACAAACCCGTAAATTCGTCGATTTCACATTTATTGATCTGTATATGTGACAGTGCGACCCATGCGACCCATGCAACCCTCAATTGGCATTAATTAGTTTGACATTGTAAATGTATTTTTTTATTAGGTTTTGACATTTTATCATTATGAACCCGTAAATTCTTTGATTTTGTATGTATTGATCGTTATATGCGATCGTTATATGCGACCATGCGACCCATGCGATTAATTAGTTTGACCTTGTAAATGTATTGTTTTGATTGGTTTTTGACATTTTATCATTATAAACCCATAAATTCATCGATTTCACATTTGTTGATCCTTATATGTGATCGTGCGACCCATGCGACCCTCAATTTGCATTAGCTAGTTTGACGTTGTAAATGTAATGTTTTGATTGGTTTTTCACATTTTATCATTGTTAACCCGTAAATCCATCAAGTTCGCATATATGCGACCCATGCGACCTGCAGAAAATTCCGTCACCAAAATTCCGCCCAACTTTTCATCAAATTTGAAAAAGTTTGAAAAAACGTAACGTCTGCAACCCTTGTATTTCTGCATTCATGTCTTTCCGAATTCCATTTGACGACAATTCGATATCAGGGTCATGTCCCATCAATTTCCTTTCTTATAATAACGACACACTCTCTATCTCTAATCTCATCATCTTTCATCAATTTTTTTCCGAAAATGCCACATTTCCCTCATGTTTTCAGAGAGATTTTTCCGCGCTATATGGAGAACTACATTGTAACCTTCTTCATATATCGGTATCTTATATATAGAGAATGTACAGATTTGACTTTGTTGTTCGTTTTTTGTTACAAGACATCCCAAAGATCTTCTTTGATGATTATATTTACGCGAAAACGAGGGATAACAACACGGCGACACTTAAATGGGATGGGTCTAACAGAACATGGGAAGTCAAGTTGGATGTTCACTGATGGGTGGAAAGATTTCTCCAACGACCTACACTTATGTATTGGGGATTACTTACTTTTCCGTCACGAAGGTGACATGGTCTTTCATGTCACCTTCGTCACTCTTGCTCAGAGGATTGTCACGGTGGTACCAGTCACTCGTTCAAATCTGGCTGTAAACGCATTGGTAAGTGACCTCAATACGTACTTGGGTGATGTCGCGACTTGGGTAAGGATTTTCACGATTTTTATTCCGTTCTACGGATGTCGTAGACACTTTCGATAGCGTTTACGAGGTCGAGAGGTCTTTGCCATAGACGATGTCAGATATATCTGATGAAAGGATACGGACTATTGTGGGAGGCATATCTAAGGCCCGTGGCACGTGGTGGCGCTACCATCAGAAGGGGTTGGAGAAAGTATTTTCAAAACCATGGACTGACCAAGGGTTGTACCCTCGATGTCGAACTGTATTCCGATTGACCAACGCCAATGCTTTAGTTTCCCCCAAGGAGGGCCTAACAATAATAGAGTTTGATTTCAGTTGTAATTTGATTGCTCTGAACCTCCTTTGAACAAGAACATTCTTTTGAACTTGAACTTCATCTTTGTATTTGTTTGGTTTTTTTAAATTATTCAATAGTGAGTATTATTGTTAGTATCATTGTTTTTGTAGATTTACTATTATTGTAACAAGGGTTGCGGATGGATAAGGGTCGAAAGGGGACACGGGTTGCAGGGGTCCAAGGGTCGCAGAGAGACAAGGGTCGCAGAGGGACAAGGGTCGTAGATGGACAAGGGTCGCAGAAAGACATGGATCGCAGATGGACAAGGGTCGTAGATGGACAAGGGTCACAGATAGACAAGGGTCGTAGAGGGACATGGGTCGCACGGATCCGAGAGTCGTAGAGGGACACAAGTCGCAGAGATTTGAGTCAATTATTTGTAAATAATTGAATTGGTAAATAATAAATAATAAATTATTCATATTATTTGTAAATATATTGGTAAATAATAAATAATAAATTATTCATATTATTTGTAAATAATTGTATTTGTAAATAAGAAATACTAAATTATTCATATTATTTGTAAATAATTGTATTTGTAAGTAATAAAAGTCGCAGGGGTCCGAGGGTCGCAGAGATACAATGGTCGTAGAGGTACAAGGGTCGCGGAGGTAGAAGAGTCGCAGGGGTCCGAGGGTTGCAGGGTCAAGGGTCGAACGGGTAAAATCGTCTAACGATTTTGTACCTCGGCGACCCTAGTATCTCTACGACCCTTGTACCTCTGCGACCGTAGTACCTCAGCGACCCTCGGATCTTTGCGACCCTCGGAAAATTGTACCCGTTCGACCCTTGACCGTGTGACCCTTCTACCCCTGCAACTCCTGTTATTATTTTGATGAAATTTGAAAAAAAATAACAATATACCAAATATTTACAAAGAATAACAATATACCAAATATTTAAAAAATAACAATGTACCAAATATCACGTTAATCTCAGGGTGGAGGGATACATTTTCCATTACTAAATACCTCAGGCACAATCATCTCACGCATGGAAAGAACATTTTCGTCGCAAATGCAGTTCAAATCATTAGTGCTTTCAGTACCGAGGCTTCTACGAATTTGTAGGAGTAAACACCACAGTCATTCCCGCTTTTGTTCTTTTTCAGACCTTCATAATACTCATATTTCCATTCATCTTCTCTAGAAGCCAAAGAAGGAAACCCTCCGAGAATGAACATCTTGGGGATAGCTTTTCTTAGATTCTCAATCACGGGATCAATATGTGTTTTCTTAAGCCTCCACTGGCAGTCGTATACCGTGATGCATCGGGTTTTGAAATCCACTTTGATGGCTACCCAATGACATCCTACATATATACTTTTGAGCGATGGAATGTTTAGAACCGAGACAAAGCTTTCGAAATCACTCATTGGTTCCGTACTTCTGAATGGATACATGCCATTCAAACAATCACTAAGAAATTTTGGCAAAGTGTCCATATTATCGTACGACCACAGCTTGAGGATCTGCATGAAACCAACAAGACAAACGTAATGTTTCTTAAATATCACAGGGAATGTCTTCATGCGATAATACTACATCAACAACGCCTCCTCCAATTGCTGCAAAAAATAAAAACATTTAAGACATATGAATACATATGACACGAAATGACCTCTGTGCTTCGGGTTTAAAAAAACTTACATCATCTTCAAGCCATACGTCGGGCTTTAATATAATCTCCCCAAACTCTGGCCCACGGGGAGTATCTAGATCAGATTTCCACCAACTCTCATGTCCAGGTTTCATCAGGAACATATATAGAGCAGTCAACCTTTCACCGCTTGCGTCAATGAACGAAGGTTCTCGGGTTATCGAGCCCTTTTCTAATCCCTTGGGCTTCCACCAGAGGATGGTTCTTCATCCACCTTTTTATCGGGTTCTTGAATCACCTTTTTTTTCGGGTTCTTGAACAACCTTCTTTTCGGGTTCTTGGACTCCACCAACATCTTTCCCTCGTCCTCTCTCTCGCACTGTTTTTGCTCTTTTTACCAGTGGAGGTTCAACACATGCGTTCCGTGGTCTTAAAACTCGTTTAGGTACCAACAGAGGTTCAACATATGTCGCAGACTCCTTCGATAAAGGTCCAGCACCTGCATAAAATTTACTTCATTAAATATATGGAGATCAATGCGACCCTGTGACCTATGCAAGCCTACGACCTATGCGACCTTTTGTGACCCATACGACCCATTCGACCTTTTGTGACCCATTCGACCCATACATCCAATGCAACCTTTGTGATTCAAAAGACCGTACTTACTTGGTGGAACCTTCTTATTCTTAGAGAGGGCCTCTTCGAGAGGATGCAGTGTAGTATCCTCGGAACGAACCTCCTTATCCTTAGAGGGGGCCTCTTCGACAGGATCCACTGTAGTTTCCTCGGAAGGAACCTCCTTAGGGCGACCACTTCGACTGGACCCACTGTAGTTTCCTCGTCGGCAACTTCATCGATAGTAACCACTGGAGCATCTGCATAAAATTACTTCATTCATTAAATGCGACCCTTGCGACCCATGGGATTTATAGGACCGTGCAACATATGCGACCCTTGGGCTTGTACGACCGTGTGACTTATGAGACCCATGTGATTCTAGCGCCCATACGACCCTTACGACCTATGCGACCTTGCGACCCATGCCAACTCTCGATGGAAATTGACTCAAATGAACTTTTGCACTATTTATTACTTACTTGGTGGAACTTCATCAGGAGCAACGACTGCAGTAACCTCTCCGAAAATGTATTTAGTTAGAGGAATGGTGGCGGCAGATGCGATATTTTCAACTAATCTCGAAATGTTTGTCAAATCCTCTTCTGAGCCATCTCCAGAGTCATTTTCAAACTCTGACTCAACTGGCTCTTTGCTTGGCTCTTTTCTTGACACCGGATATGGACGTTGAAGGAATTCATCAACCGACTCTTCGTTTGGCTCTTTTCTTGACACTGGATATAGACGTTGAAGGAATTCAAAATCATCATCTCTAATAGTGCCGGAAGATTGGTTTCCGGTGCTTGCATCTTTCTTGGCAGATTTTGATTTTGCCTTTTCAGCACCATTGGGATTTGCCGCCTGTGCTTTAAGATTAGGCAAATGAAACCCGACATTCCTTTGAAGATCTCTTAAGGCGTTGATGATTCTTTTCTCCGACTTCTTTATTGCCTTCATTAATTTCTGCTCCAGTGTCAGCCGGACTGCAGCTTCTTCTCCTTCAGCTTCATCCTCACCTTCTCTTTCAACTTCAGCATCGCCATCTTTTTCTTCATCAGCTTCAGCAACACCTACCCTTCCTTCATCTTCTGAGTCTTCAATCTCTATCATTTTTTTGCGCACACTCCTTTTCCTCTTAGTCCCCTTCCTTTCCCTTTCCCTTTCCCCTTCTTTTGATCACCAAGAACTGCTTTTCGCGTCAGCAATTCTTGCTTACGGATATCCTCCCAACAAATACCCTTCGAATTTCTACGAATATGTTCCATCCATATCTGAACATCGGATCGTGGCATCCTTCATATTCGTCCAGATCAAAAAGTAAACCTCCCTCTTCGTGTTCAGCATGAAGAATACTTCAAATATCCTGAAAAACAAAAAATAACCAATATTACCCTCTATGACCCTTGTTTTCCTTGTGACCCTTGCGTAACTGTTACCTTAGAATCTCCGATCAGCCTTATCACATCTACATACATTAGGTTGATACTGGATTTAACCATCTTCTTGCACATTCTTGGGCATGATGGATCCGCATCCATAACATCAACATAACATCCCTTTCCGCTCAAACTAATGATGGTTTCGAATGGAAGTAACTGCAACATTCAAACAAAATGATAAGAATGCAAAAAGTACGAAAACATTCAAGTTATTCTAATAATATATATAACTTACCATTAGTGGGATCATGAAACCGCCACAATACCATTTTGGATTCGGTGATTCTCCGCTAACGTGCTTGTGGCAAGTATCCACAATCTTCTAGAATGTGTAACGCCCCCATGTAAAGCCTTCACAAAATTCCAAGTCATCAACCATGTCAATGAGATCATAGCTGATAGAGTTGTCTGATGAAGGCTTGTGAGCCATAACTTGCGCCAACAACATCAAAGTTGCCAACCTTGTCCGGTCGTCGGCATTCTTCGCCTTCACAAGCTTTCCAATGATGTGTGTGGGGGTCACCTTTTCACGGCCGAAATTCTTCCGCCTGAATGTATCACCCCTTTTGGACTCCCATCCTTTGGGATATGGTCAGCATTTCAATCCGGAAATTAGTGCGTGGTCCACTATAGAGTACCGGATGGGAACACCGTTTAAGACGAACCACAACTCCTTCTTGTCCCGTACAATCATGGAGTGATTTAGGAGGATAGAAATTTGAACCTTAGTCAACGTGGAGTCACATTGGAAATAGAATAAATGCCTAAATTATGACTCTTCAAAGTAATGCAACTCGTATTCATCTAAGATTCCTCTCAGCTTTGTTATTGTCTCAAGAGGATAACACTTGGTGTTGATCTTTGGCATTCTGTCCATGTGCTTGAATTCATACACAAAATTCGGCTTTGGCGCCACCTTCAAAAACACCAATTAATTAAGAATACATTATACTTCTATAGACTAAAGCGGCCCATGAGACTCAATCGACCAATGCAACTCAATTGGCCCATGCAACTCAAACGACCCTTGGACCCTCTACGACACTCAACCGACTCACTGAGACTCATGCAACTTAAGCGAAAAATGCGACTCAACCGACCAATGCGACTCAACCGACCCATGCGACTCAAGCAACCATTGCGACCCAAATCGACTCACCGAGACAACCGACTCAAACGACCCTTGCGTCCCCCTGCGACTCTCAAGCGATCATTGCGGCCCAAACTGACTCACTGAGACAACCGACTCAAATGACCCTTAGACCCCCTGCGCGCCCAAGCGACCATTGCAAAGTAATGCAACTCGTATTCATCTAAGATTCCTCTAAGCTTCGTTATTGTCTCGTGAGGATAACACTTGATGGTGATCTTTGGCATTCTTTCCATGTGCTTGAATTCATACACAAACTTTGGCTTTGGCGCCACCTTCATAAACATCAATTAATTAAGAATACATTATACTTCTATAGACTAAAGCGGCCCATGCGACTCAACCGACCAATGCCACTCAACCGGCCCATGCGACTCAAACGACTCCTGGACCCTCTACGACACTCAACCGACTCACTGAGACTCATGCGACTCAAGCGAAAAATGCGACTCAACCGACCAATGCGACTCAACCGACCCATGCGACTCAAGCAACCATTGCGACCCAAATCGACTCACTGAGACAACCGACTCAAACGACCCTTGCATCCCCCTGCGGCGCTCAAGCGGTCATTGCGGCCCAAACCGACTCACTGAGACAACCGAGTCAAATGACCCTTAGACCCCCTGCGCGCTCAAGCGACCATTGCGACCCAAATCAACTCACGGAGACAACCAACTCAAACGACCCTTAGACCCCTTGCGACGTTCAAGCAACCATTACGACCCAAACCGACTAACTGAGACAACCGACTCAAATGACCCTTAGAACCCCTGCGACGCTCAAGCAACTCACTGAGATAACCGACTCTTGCGACTTAACCGACTCACTGAGATAACCGACTCTTGCGACACTCACACCCATTTCAAATCAATAAACCATTTTGCGACTCGACAACCTGCAAAACCCTAGAAATCGATCTACATACACTTATTGACGCCATTGAAGATTGACTCATGCTTTCTTCTTCATTGCTGCAATTGATTCTAGCCATTTCCTTCTTGGCAACTTTAAATCAATCCCTATCAAGTACGAAATCACTTATTCTTTCTTGCTTTTGACACGGGTTGACAGTTTTTCACGTCGAAAAACTGCAGAACGTGGGATTTTTCACGTTCTGAAATTAAGGGCAAATTTGTCTTTTCTCCAATTTTTTCGATTTAATAATTATTTTAGGAAAGGGTATTTTTGAAGCGATTTAGTCCTCTTAGGGTATATCTGATATTCCGCCTATTTAGTTAGGCAATATTGGATTGTCCACCACTTGCAGGCTGCTGATGCGTGTCAAGTAAACAAGTTAACCTAAGACTCCCCGCAAGTGCACGACACGTGTGTAGTAGTTAAAGTGTCAATCCCATGAGGACTAATGTAACACGATTTAAGAATCAAAAGTAGAACCAATGATTGCTGCAATGAATAAGGATGGTGAGATGCAATGATGAATATGCACTGGATCAATGAGTTCTAAACAAAGAGACAAACATTCTAGAAACCGGTTTCACCGTATAACCTCCGAAACCTATCTCTAATCTATCTAATTGTGCATTCCCTATGAAGATATCTAAGGCGGACGATCCTAATGTAGAACCTACCCTCTCTCAAGGCATAGGAACGTGGCTAGATTGAGTCATCCCCTACTTTCGTGGCTGACACCCCAACTAAACCCCATTACGATTCATGATTCGCCCGATTCAACCCTCAACCGTTACTACCCTACTTTCGTGACCTAGTCTCGTTTGTTCTAAGCCTGATCTTCCTGGACTAGAATTCACCTTTCAGTCCTTCTCCTAATCCTTAACACATGCATTTACATGGCCTTTGTAAACACAAGTCAATAAGTGCTCAGACAAAGAATAGATAAACGAAAGGGGGAGATGCATTCATAAATAAATCAACAAAGGTTACGGGATAGCCATGGGCTAATCCCTTCTCCTAGAACAAATCTACTACTCAATCATGAATCTAAACATCACAAACTAAATCAGTAGATTAAGGAGCATAGAAATATCAAACGAGAGATGATCCCGAATCAATTTCCGACTCCTTGTTGTGTCTCAAGTCAAAGAGGGCTCTTGAATGGATTGATGATCCCAAATCAATTTCCGACTCCTTGTCGTGTCTCCAGTCAAAGAGGGCTCTTGAATGGATTGATGGATGTATTGTACCCTCCTAGGGTTCTCCTCTATGTTTGCTTCGTTATGAACTCAATTTGGGGTCCCTTTTTATACAAATTCCCCATTGGAGAACATTCTAGGGAAGTTGTTATAGGCATGCCCCGCGCGGGTAAGGTGGCAACCCGCGCGGGCTCCTCTTGAACATCAATCCGTGCGTGCTAAGGGTTAGCACGACCTGGGCAAATTCTGCTGGACATTCAGCCCGAGCGGGCTAAGGAAACCACCCCGCGGGGGGGCCTTGTCTCCTCTTGTCAAGTTGCATTCCTTGCCCGTCACTCGTCCCGTTTGCTTTCTTATGATCTCCAATGCTCGTACTTTGTCTTGTGTATGTCCTTTTGCTCTGAAATGAACCAAATGCGCATTAAAACCTATAAGAACATGAAAACACACAAACAAGTAAAACGGATACAAAATCACACGTAAACATCGCAACTATCGTCATAAACATATCTTAAATCATACTAGAATTGTGTATGGAAACGAGATTATCAAAACGCCCCAGACTTGAATGTTTACATGTCCCTAAGCAAACGTAAACGTGGAACACGTGAGAGATATAAAATGTGAGAATTCACCTTTCCCCTAGAAATACAGTTAAAGCAAACCTAATCGATCAACAAACAAGTTAGAGCAAATTTTGGTCTAATAAGTTTCAGCCTTCATCTTAGGTTCACCATGGCTACCTATAAGAAAGTAAATCAAAGATGAGCTGAGTGAGAAACCGCAACTCTCTCTACGAAACAAGACTTCAAACAAATCAAAGAGGATACTTGTTTTATTCTCGAGCTTCTTTATTCTTTCATTCCATTTTTTTCTTTATTCTGATTTTACGAACACACTAGGCGTCTAGGACGTCAAATTTGAAGGGATTCAACTTCTACTTAGACCCAAGCTACCGATGACGGTATACTCTTTAACCTCATTGAATAGTGTTACGGAGTAGATGGCGTTTTTATGCACCTTGCTTTTAGAACGTAGAAAGATGATCGCCAACCCACCACTTAGACCCGAACCATCGAAAATGTATCAAGGTCGATGCACTCATATCGATTTTAGATCATGCTTTGAGGCATTATTTCTATCGATAGTGGAGTGTTAGTGTGCACTCCTATTTTCTGCAAAACAAGCTCAACTCATGCGATTAAATCATCCTCGTGAAAAAGAAATAAAAAATCGTCAAAATGAAGTATAATCACTTGGATATAGAAAATGAACAAGAACCTAACTTAGCAAACTCATCTAAACTTCTCATAAGTAACACTAGGATTCCTAAAGACTTACGACCCACTCGTTCCTCAACCATCTAATAAGCTCTAGCATGCAATATATCATGGAAAAAGCCAACTTCTTAAGCACCCTCGGTTCAAGGTTCATCTCAAAATGTGGCACCGGACAAGTTCCTGAGACTACTCTAACTCAAAAACAAAAACTTACCTAATCTAAGAACTACAAAAACAAAGGAAAATGAAATGAGATCACCTGACAAACGTGAGCTACTCCCCCAAGAGTTGAATTGAACGGCATCCTAGACGTGTAGCTCTGATGGAGGATAGGAAGGTGAAGTAACGGTTGAAGGTGTTCTTCTTTTTATGTTTTTTTTTTCGTTTTTCAAATATACCAAGTTCGAAATACGAATCAAAAGAAAAACAAAATGCTGGATTGCCTCCCAGAAAGCGCTTGTTTAACGTCGTTGAGCTTGACGTCTCCATGCTTCATGTGTGCACGATGGGCGGATCGAATAGGGAGATGGAGTTTCCACTTTCGATTGGTTGAGTGGCTTGATATAGCTTTAAACGCTGCCCATTTGCCTTGAACATCCCGCTTGAATTGCTCCATAGTTCTACCTGTCAATTTGTGAAGACTTCTTGTACTGGTCGAGAGTCACGAGGTAAGGTCTTTGTATCGTGCCATCTTTCGGCTCGGTTGCCTCTCTCATTGCGCATTGCCTTCGATCCTCCTTTCTCTTCCAAACATTTGTGCAGCCTTCTCTGATCGTCAATGACGGGTTCGCGGCTCTCCTCCTCTGGTATCCAGTGCATACAAGTTGAAGGGCTCACTCTCCTACGCTTCTTGAGACGAATTGGTGGCTTTCGCATCTCATGTGGAATAGAGGAAGGAAGAGGTTCAAACTGCAGCTTAGACGCTTTTTCTACCGCAAAATCAGCCAGCGTTTCGTGCGGCGCCTTCTCATGTGGAGCGTCATAAAGTGCCTCAATGGAAGTTATGAATTTTGTGTAGACCTTGGCCTCTTCATTGGTAAGTCCTGCAGCATTGTAAACTTGCGTTAGCCCTCTCTCAAAATGATCGGAAGTACTTACTCGATTAAATGTGTCATTCGCCGACTTGTCCAGCACATCAACTCTATAGCATGACTCCCTAGGACTAGACAAATGGAATTCAATTCTCTCATCACCGACATGTAGAGAGAGCTTCCCTTGTTTTACATCTATCTTCGCACCTGTAGTAGCTAAGAATGGTCTTCCAAGAATAATAGGTACGTCAGCATCTTCCTCGATATCGAGTACAACAAAATTGATGGGAATGCAAATACTACCTACCTTGGTGGGAATGTTTTCAACAATTCCCACCGGTTATCTTACATATCGATCCGCAAGTCGTAGAGACATCTTGGTAGGCTTGATATTCCCGAAGTTTACCCGCTTGTAAACTGAATGTGGCATTATGCTCACGCTTGCTCCTAAATCGCACAAAGATTTGTCTATGTCAATGTCTCCTATGGTGCATGGTATGGAGAAGCTTTCGGGGTCCTTCGAATTCGGTGCTAGCTTGTTTTGGAGAATTGCGCTGCATTCCTCGGTGAGTGCTACTATCTCACTCTCTTTGATACACTTCTCCTTGGAAAGAACCTCTTTAAGATAGTTTGCTCGATTAGGCATCTTTTGGAGCGCTTCCACGAATGGCATGTTGATGTCCAGCTGCTTGAGGTAATGGAAGAAGTTGGTCATGCTCTCTCGATTTTTGGTGCCCACCAAGCATCCAGGAAATGGTGCAGGAGGTTCGTACGCCGGTGGAGCAACATATGGCTTCTCCAAATCAGGCTCATACCCTTCCATAATTTCAATTCTGCCCTCTCTTTTATTCATTGAACGTCCAGCAACGTTCTCTTGCGCTATTGAAGGCGAATTCTCGATCGTATCCTCGGTGCACAACGTGATGGCATTTACGTGTTCTCTCGGATTGAGATCGGGCTTTTCGGGTAACATTCCGGGATTCCGAGAAGATGATGCAGCCTGCTACACAGTGGAGTTTGCCAGCATTTTTACATGTGTGCTCAAGGAGTCCATTTGATCCTTCAGCTCATTGATCGCAGTCCCCATTTTCTCGTTGAATTTCGCTTGAGTCGATTGTTGTTGCCTTTGTTCCGTGATGAACTCAAGCATCACCGCCTCAAGACTTGACGTAGGAGCTTGAGTAGGTTGAGGAGCTTGCTGGAGTGGCTGCGGTTGCTGATATGGCTGCTGCCTTTGCTGAAAACCCGAATATTTTACCGGTTGGTTCGTGCGATATGAGAGATTCGGGTGATTCCTCCAATTCGGGTTGTATGTGTTCCCGAATTGCGTATTGTCTTGCTGTTTTGCATAGCTCACTTGCTCCATGCCTTCTTGCATTTTGCATTGATAAGCCATATGATCTGTTTCTCCACAATTCGCACAATAGATGGCATTCACCGCATTTCCCATCGCGCTTCTTTGATCCACTTCGTAAAGACTCATTTCTTGTTTGGCACACTTCTTGGTTGAGACCACATGGTGTGGTTGATGGCAAGATTGTTGATAAGCTCGTATGCCTCTTCTACGCTTAAGTCCATGAATGATCCTCGAGCATCGTTTTCTAATGTTGTTCGTTCTATGCTCATACGTGATCCCATTGTAGAATTTTTGAATCATGTACCACTACTCTACACCACGATGAGAACACATTTGTAGAAGGTCCTTGAATCTTCCCCATGCCTCAAATAACGTTTCTCCCTCTTTGCTTCTAAACATAGTGATTTCTCCTCGCATTTGGATCGTTTTGCTTGGAGGGAAGAACCGTGATAGGAATGCCATGCAAAGCTGGTCCCATGTAGTGATCGAAGCAGCGGGAAGAGATTGTAGCCACGCCTTCGCTTGTCCCCTAATGGAGAAGGGGAAGAGACGCAGCAAAACAGCATCCTCTGAGACTCCATGAATTTTGAATATGCTTGAAAGCTCTAGGAAGTCTCGTAGATATTGATGAGGGTCTTCGTGATTGCCGCCCATAAACTGTTTTTGGTATAACATGTTGATCATCGCGGGCTTGATATCGAATTTCTCCCTCGAAACAGCGGGCGTACTTATTGCAATTTGGACGTTGCTCATGTTCGATACCACATAATCACGGAGACGACGTGGTGGAGGAGCATGCTGTTGTTGTAATTGCGCCACATTACCCATGCGTAATTGTGGCTGTCTGTGATCATCCAATATATTGTTTTGATCGTTCATCGTTCGTGGATTGGTCGTATCTACCCTTTCTTCTCCCTTGCCCTTCTTTTGCTCATTAATCGTTCTCTCGGGTCGATTCGATGCAAATTCGAATTACCTTGAGATCGGGTCATACACCTACGAAAGATAAGTAAAAAGAATTAGTAGAAAGAAACGAAAAAGAAAAGAAAACAAAAAGAAAAATAAAAACAAGTATGATTCTAAATCTGAATTCCTAAATGTGTTGACAATTAGTCCCCGGCAACGGTGCCAAAAACTTGATGCGTGTCAAGTGAACAAGTGAACCTAAGACTACAGGCAAGTGCACGACACCTGTGTAGTAGTTAAGGTGTCGATCCCACGAGGACTAATGTAACACGATTTAAGAATCAAAAGTAGAACCAATGCTTACTGCAACGAATAAGGATGGTGAGATGTAGTGATGAATATGCAGTGGATAAATGAGTACTAAACAAAGAGACAAACATTCTAGAATCCGGTTTCACCGCATAGCCTCCGAAACCAATCTCCAATCTATCTAATCGTGCATTCCCCATCAAGATATCTAAGGCGGATGATCCTAATGTAGAACCTACCTTCTCTCAAGGCATAGGAATGTGGCTAGATTGAGTCATCCCCTACTTTCGTGGTTGACACCCCAACTAAACTCCATTACGATTCATGATTTACCCGATTCAACCCTCAAACGTTAGTACCCTACTTTCATGACCTAGTCTCGTTTGTTCTAAGCCTGATCTTCCTGGACTAGAATTCACCTTTTAGTCCTTCTCCTAATCCCTAACATATGCATTTACGTGGCCTTTGTAAATACAAGACAATAAGCGCTCAGACAAAGAATAGATAAACGAAACGGGGAGATGCATTCATAAATAAATTAACAAAGGTTCTGGGATAGCCATGGGCTAATCCCTTCTCCTAGAAAAAATCTACTACTCAATCATGAGTCTAAACATCATAAACAAAATCAGTAGAATAAGGAGCATATAAATATCAAATGAGAGATGATCCCGAATCAATTTCCGACTCCTTGTTGTGTCTCCTGTCAAAGAGGGCTCTTGAATGGACTGATGGATGCTTTGTACCCTCCTAGGGTTCTCCTCAATCTTTTCTTCCTTCTGAACTCAATTTGGGGTCCCTTTTTATACAAATTCCCCGTTGGAGATATTCTAGGGAAGTTGTTATAGGCATGCCCCGCGCGGGCTAGGTGGCAACCCACGCGGGCTCCTCTTGAACATCAATCCGTGCGTGCTAAGGGTTAGCACGACTTGGGAAAATGCTGCTGGACGTTCAGCTCGAGCGGGCTAAGGAAACCTCCCCACGGGGGGGCCTTGTTTCCTAATGTCAAGTTGCATTCCTTGCCCGTTACTCGTCCCGTTTGCTCCGTTATGATCTCCAATGCTCGTACTTTGTCCTGTGTGTGTCCTTTTGCTCCGAACGAACCAAATACGCATTAAAACCTAACAAAAACAAGTAAAACGAATACAAAATCACACGTAAATGTCGCAACTATCATCATAAACATATCTAAAATCATACGAGAATCGTGTACGGAAACAAGATTATCAGCTGCGTCAACTCTGTACCATAAAAAAGACAACTTGACAACTAATTAATGTGGCCAATCCTTTCCTTGTCTCTTTCTTTTTCTTTTAGATTTTTTTTCTAGTTACGATAAAATATAACTATAAGATTAAATCGAAATTGAATTTATACTTTTTAATAGGGATGGGCAAATAACGAATATTTACGAATATCTAACTGTTTGTATTTCCATTTGTATTCGGTGAATATCGAGATCTATTATTTGTATTTTTAAATATGGATATTTGTCGAATATACGGATATCCATCGGATATACGAATATCTGTATATGAACTTAATTTTTTTGACGTAATATATATAAGAATTTTAATAAAAAACAAATAATCATCAATTATAATCTAAAACTAAAATTCAAATCGTATAAAGATGCAAAGATACATAATATAAATAAAACAAAGTAACAAATCTTCACAACCATCTCCACATCATTCATTTAACTTTAGTTTCGTCGATGATTCTACAGATAATCGTTAATTCGCCTAAAACAATGAAACAAATTGTTAGATTATACACTAAAATAAAACTCGCAAAAAATTTATATATTTAGTGAGTTTTTTTTCATATATTTTAATGTCTATATAATATTATCCAACTCATTTGGATTAGAACCATGTTTTAGTGTAAATTAAATCTACAACATTATTAGTTATTTTAAAGTATTTGATATTTTAGTAGTCATAAATATATTGCATATTTGTCTATATAATTATGTAATAAGTGTTTAAATAAGATTAATAATGTTTTTTTATTTCTAATTTGATCATTAAAATCAATTTTGTTATATATGTATCGATATATTAACTGAATTTTCTATTTAGTATTTACGAATACAAGTTCGGATAATTGAGTCTACTATTTGTATTTTTATTTGTCGAATATATGATTTCTAATATTGTATTTGTATTTGTGTCAACGGATATTCGAATTTTCGGTTCGAATACGAATCGAATACGAATACTTCGAATATTTTGTCCGACCCTACTTTTTAAGGTAAATATTATCTAATAAAAAATTCCATTTGTTTTATTAATACGTTTATGTTATCTTAAGAATTTATTTTCTTTGTCAAGTGATGGATGACTGAGTTAATATATATATATATATATATATATAATGTGATATAAAAATACTGCTATTATTTTATATGAAAATTTGAAACTTACTCGTGATTAAGAAAAAAACGTATATAAAATACGAAAATAAATTTTAAATACTATGCGCTTTCGTAGCCTGCAATGCCGCGTTGTTAGACATTTCTGTAAATCGGGCTAACTTCAAAAATTTCCTCATAGGGCTAAAACACTTCAAAAATACCTTTCCCGAAAAAGAAAAAATTTTAACTTCAAAACTACCCTTAAAAATGTTGATATTCCCAAAATACCCATGCGACCTTACGACCCAATTCGACCCAGTGACCCAGTTCGACCCTGTGACCCTTGTCCCTCTGCGAACATTGGACCCCTGCGACCCTTATCCCTCTGCGACCTTGTTCCTCTGCGACCCTTGGACCCCTGCGACCCTTGTTCCTCTGCGACCCTTGGACCCCTACGACCCTTGGACCCTTGCGATCCTTGTCCCTCTGCGATCCTTGGACCCCTGCGACCCTTGTCTCTCTGCAACCTTTGGACCCTGCGACTCTTGTTCCTCTGCGACCCTTGAACCCCTACGACCCTTGTCCCTCGACGACTCTTGTTACAATAATACCAAATCCACAGAAACAACGATACTAACAATATAGTCAAAATAATTTGTTATTTACAAATTAGTTACAAATAATATGAATAATTTTTAAAAAAATTACAATTTACAAAGTTGAATTATCCATTCCCAAAATTACGTTACAAATAAACTGTTAAAAAAAGAACAATGTACCAAATTACATCTTCCATAATCAACGAGTAAACATTTTTTTAGACCCTTGGACCGTGCGATCCTTTTCCCCCTTCGACCCTTGTCTCCCCTCGACCCTTGTACCTCTTCGACCACTTGGACCACTGCGACCCTTATCTCCCTTCGACCCTTGTACCTCTGCGACCCTTGTACCTCTGCGACCCTTTGTCCCTCTGCGACCCTTGGACCCCTGCGCCCTTGTCTCCCTCACAAGGTCAAGGGTCGCAGGGTCAAGGGTCGAACGGGTAAAAGGTTCGCAAGGGACAAATGGCGCGACCTTTGCGACCCTTTATGCTTTATTATTTACAAATAATATGAATAATTTTTTAAAAAATTACAATGTAAAAAGTTGAATTATCCATTCCCAAAATTATGTTACAAATAAACTGTTATAAAAAGAACAAGTTGAATCAACGAGTAAACATTTTTTTAGACCCTTGGACCATGCGACCCTTGTACCCTCTATGACCTTGGTCCCTCTGCAACCCTTGTCTCCCTTCGACCCTTGGACCGTGCGACCCTTTGTCCCCTGCGACCCTTGGACCCTCTGCGACCCTTATTACAATAATAGTATATCCACAAAACATCGATACTAACAATAATACATTCTATTGAATAATAGTAAAAAAACCAACCAAATACAAACATGAATTTTGTTGTTCAAATGAGGTTCAAAGCAATCAAAATACAATGGAATTCAATCTATGAAGATTATAGGGGCAAGCAGTAGACAAGGTACATCATCAAGAACGGTGTCCAGTTCGACTTTGAGGGTACAACCCACGTTAAAGCCATTATCATGACAAAACTTTGTCCAACCCCTGGTGATGCTAGCGCCACCGCGTTTCACGGGCCTTAGATCTGCCTCCCAAATGTTTGTGTAATTGGTTATCAGCTCAACCTTACATCGTCTACCACAAAGACCATTCAACCTCACAAACTGTATCGGAAGTGTCTGTGATAACCGAACAAAATTTACAACAAAGCCAAACGAATGCATATACGGCTTGATTTTATGAATCTCGATAACCGAATAAATTTACAACAACGCCAAACTAATGCATATACGGCTTGATTTGATGAATTGAATAAATCAGTTTGAGTTCACTTACCACTGCATCTACGGCCAGATTTGAACGCGTGACTGGTACCGTGAAAATCCTCTCACCAGAAGAAGATGACCTTGACATCGAATCGTCTTCACCAGTCGTTTGCATTTTCGGCAAGATGATGATGATGATGAGAGTTAGAGAAAGAGAGAGATAGTGTGTCGTTATTAGAAAAAAGGAAACGGGTGGAATACGAAAAGACATGACCCTGACATCGAATCGCCGTCAGATGGAATTCGAAAAGTTATTTCAAATTTTGGTGAAAAGTTCGGCCGGAATTCTGATGAAAATGAAAAAATGTCAAAAACCAATCAAATGATGGTCGCATGAGAGTTGCATGGGTCGTACAAGGGTCATATGTGGTCGCATGGGTCGTACAAGGGTCATATGTGGTCGCATTAGACGTCCATGGACCATAAGTGGTCGCATGAGTCGCATAGGTCGCATGAGTTGTCCATGGGTCATATGTGGTCGCATGAGTCGTCCATGGCTCATATGTGGTAATATAGGGTCGCATGAGTCGTACAAGGGTATTATGTGGTCGCATTAGACGTCCATGGGTCATGTTTGGTCGCATGAGTCGTCCATGGGTCATATGTGATCATATTGGGTCGCATGAGTCGTACAAGGATTATGTGTAGTTGCATGAGTCGTACATGGGTCATGTGTGGTTGCATGAGTCGTATAAGGGTCATATGTGGTCGCATGCATCGGATGGGTTCCCGTTTAAACCTTATTCTAATTTAATTCGATTGAGCGTTGCATAACGGGTCATATTGGGTCATAATCTTACGAACAATAGATGCAAAATAAGATATTTTCAACGTTTAAATATTGATTACATAAGGTCTCAAAGATTACATAAGGTCTCAAAGGTCACAACGGTAAAAAAAGGCATGAAAAGGGTTGAAGAAGAAGAAAAAGGCAAACAGAAGTTCGAGAAAAAAAAAGGAAAGAAAAAAAGGCAAATTTGCTGAATTTAAAGACACATCGCAGCCCTTCCCCGCAAGAAGAGTCGTGTGTGACTCAACGCCTTCTCCAATTTGACCTCTAACCGTGACCTTAGGCAATGCGGATATAGCTTGATGTCTGAGTCCGCCTATTACCAAGACCTTATGTAGTGCAGATACATCACAAAGTCCTCCATCCACGTTGTAAGTACTTGTGTGTATCTGCATACAGACTGAGTCCGACGATTACCAAGACATTGAGTAATAAATAGACAGCACGATACCCTGGGTCGACCATGTGACCTTAACAATCATAAAGGTAACAAGGATTTTTCAGAGAAGTTAGGGTTAGATGTTGGAAATCGCCCTTTTGAGAGAATGAAAGACTCCAAACAAGAGATGATTTGGTGCTTGTTGTAGCTTTTCGGTTTTTCCTCCTCTATTTATAACAAAAAATAAATGGACTCCTAAAATTCTAGAAAGACAATAAATACAAAGAATGACCAAGGTGCATGTATTGACCACATTAAAGAACCTTTAATATAGGTCTTGAATGTGGCATTGGTAAAATAAAAAGCATAGCTAGCACCTGGAAAAAGCAGTAATCTGACATTGAAAAGACTAGTCAAAAGGGTTGAAATTGACAAATGGGTCGTAAGGGTCGGAAGGATCGCAATGGTCGGAAGGGTCGAAATGGACAAATTTTATGCAAGGGTATCAAATGTTTACAATATTTGAGTTGTATATGTCTAATTTAGAATCAATATAATAATAATATAAATAATATCGACATTTGAACAAATTGTTAGGTGTATTGTTTAATCATCCGCCGAGTTCTTAAAACACTACTATCACTTTTGAAACACAGGCATTGGTTATACACAACTCAACTAGGTACACATGGGTCGTAATCTGTTTTAACCGTTGTTTGACGTTGTAAATGTATTGTTTTGATTTGTTTTTGTCTTTTTATCATCATAAACACGTAAATTAGTCGATTCCGCATCTATTCATCAATATATCCGACCATCCAACCCATACGACCCATGCGACCCTCATTTGAAATTAATTAGGTTGATGTTGTAAATGTATTGTTTTGATTGGTTTTTGTCATTTTATCATCCTAAACTCGTAAATTAGTCGAGTTCGCATATATTCATCAATATATGCCACCTTGCGAACCTTTTACCCGTTCGACCCTTGACCCTTGACCCTGCGACCCTATTAACTTGGTGATGTCGCTGACACTTCCGATAAGGTTTGCGAGGGACAAGGGTCGCGAGGGACAAGGGTCGCACGGGTCCAAGGGTCGCGAGGGACAAGGGTCGTACGGGTCCAATATATTTTGATTTGAGCTGTATTTTCAAAATTTTATTCATATTATTTGCAGGGGTCAAAAGTTTGCAGAGGTCCCTCTGTGACCCTTTTACCTCTTTGAAAGTGTGGAAATGGACAAATGGGTCGCAATGGCGAGAAGGGTCGCAATGGTCGAAATGGACAAATGGGTCGTGATGTCGGCAATATCAAGTTATAATATTTCCTAGACCACTTCACCGCAAGTATACGGTTCGTGTAGTACCAGGGTCGAACTCTAGGGACTAATGCAGCCAATCCTAAGAATATCACTAAACTAAGAAGTGAAAAGTAGATGAAGGCGTGGTGCGAAATATCTTAAAGACTAAACTAAATAAGGACAGAGATGAAGGTTGGGGAAGACTTGACTATGACGAACACTACGGGTGTCGGGACACCGGGAATCGTATGGATGTAACAACTAAAGATCATAAACCTATCGAATTATCTTGATAATGGGAAATTCATGCTCTACTGTGAGGAATGATTCTGCCAAGCCTAGTCCTCCTAACCATGAGTACGTGCAACCCTACCTTCCAGCAGCAATCAACCCGTACTATGGCAGCTTTACGAGCGCAATCCTAATTCCTAAATTGATTAACCGACCGGTCAGATTCTCATTAATCGAACTTAACCAACAACTCAATAGTTCCGGATTCATACTTTAACCTTCCAGCAAAATATGAATTCCTATGTAACTGAGCGGGCAGCACTAGTATAAGAGTTATGATATTGATTGTAGGACCGAATATCAAAACAATTACGATAGATCTAAGCATTAACGCATAAATTTGTACATCCGTTCCAATCCGATATCCCTAACCCAAAGTTGGGAATCTACTCACTCATGGAGTTTGCTAACAAAAGAAATAACACAACCCTAAACATGATAAACCCTAGGAAACTCGATACCTCGATCTTCCCTATTGCGTTACCGATGTGTGGATTGATGCTTATCTCCTTCTCCAGCGTCTCCCAAGCCTTTCCTGATGATTTCCAAGCCTTTCCTTGCCCTAGGCATCGCCCCTTGCGTCTGGATCTCTTCTGGTCTTTTAATTCGCTCGTTTGAATTCAAAATCAAGGTTGTTGCGAGAAAGGCGGCCCGCTCGGGTACACCTTTTACCCGGTCGTGCAGAGGCGCGGCCGGTCGTGTACTCCGTCCTGCCAGATCGGGCATCAGCACCCGATCGCGTGGATGAACAGCCCGAGTCGTGTAAACTCTCGGGGATTTTCAGGAACAATTAACGCCCGAGAGGGTACCTTGTTGCGCCCGATCGGGTATTACAACCCGATCATGTAGTCTTCATTCTTGGGTCGTGCAAGGTGTTGCAATTAAACCCCGTAGGTTTTGCCCAAGCGGGTAGACCTCAGTGCCTGAGCGGGCACTCTTCTATCCTTGTTTTTACTCTTTTCCACTCGTTGCTCGGGTGTTCCTTTGAGTTTCGAGGCTTGATTTTGGCTCCGAGTGAATTATATCTTCAAAATGTGTGGTTTTACTCAGGTATTCGCCTTTTTATGCTCGTTTAGGCCTTGTCACCTTAAAACCTGAAAACCAACAAAACGGGCGTATGTAAAGAAGAATCATATCGGAAATGTAACTCTAACTAAGAAATGTATGCGAAAATGATACTAATACCTAACCTAAAACTGATACACTTTACATGTTATCAGGTCGCAAGAGTCGCAATGCTCGCAATGGCCGGAAGGGTCGCAATGGCCACATGGGTCGCAAGGGTTGCAAGGGTCGTATGAGGTGACCCTTGTACCTCTGCGACCGTTTGACCCCTGCGACAATGTACCAAATATTTAAAAGAAAACAATGTACCAAATATTTAAAAAAAAACAATGTACCAAATGTTTACATCTACCAGTCCAAAAGAAAAAAATGTACCAAATATCAAGTTAGTCTTCTTCGGGTTCACTGATACGTTCTCCATTACTATATATAGCAGCCACCATCTTCTCAAGCATGGAAGTAACATTGTCGTCGCAAATTAAGCGAAACACATTCCTCCTCATTAACGAGGCTTCTATGAATTTGTAGGAGAAAACACCAGAGTCATTCCCGCTTTGGTTATGTGATAGACCTTCATAATACCCATACCTCCATTTATCTTCTCCAGAAGCCAAAGAAGGAAACCCTCCGAGAATGAGCATCTTGGGGACATCTTATCTTATCTTCTCAATCACCAGATCGATATGTGTTTCCTTAAGGCTCATCTTGCAGTCGTATACCGTGATGCATTGGGTTTGAAATCCGCTTTGATGGCTACCCAATGACATCCTACCCATCGATTTTTGTCCGATGGAATGTCTAGAACCGAGACAAAACCTTCATAATCACTAATTAGTGCCTTCCTACTTCTGAATGGATACTTGGCATTCAAAAAATCACTAAGCATTTCCGGCAAAATTTCCATATCCTCGTACATCCACATCGAGAGCGTCTGCATGAAAGCAACAGGACAAACGTAATAATTGTGATTCGCGCTGGGATCCAATGTCGAGCGAGAAGACAGTTCCATCAACGCCTCATCCAATTGTTGTAAAAAAAATTACTACACAGGAATACATATGACACAAAACTCTGTGAGACTAAGGGTTTAAAAAAACTTACATCATCTTCGAGCCATACGTTGGCCTTTATTATAATCTCCCAAAACTTTGGCCCCGGGGAATATCTAGCTTAGATTTTCACCACCGCTCATGTCGAGGTGCCTTCAGGAACCAATATAGGTCAGTCAACTTGTC
>CM071867.1:16839496-16859992 GCA_036759665.1 Gynandropsis gynandra
AGGAATGGCGTCTCGGGTCGCGGCGTCTCGGGTCGCAGTGATTCTCTCTTCTTCCTTTCTGCGGGTCGCGTCCTCCTCACTATTGATGGTCGCGTCTTCAGCGTCCTCCGGGATCATATCATTTTACCTCTTCGAAACTGTCGAAATGGACAAATGGGTCGCAATGGCCACATGGGTCGCAAGGGTCGCAAGGGTCGTATGAGCCTCTGTGACCCTTGTACCTCTGCGACAATGTACCAAATATTAAAAAAAAACAATGTACCAAATATTAAAAAAAACAATGTACTAAATGTTTACATCTACCAGTAAAAAAAAAAAACAATGTACCAAATATTAAGTTAGTCTTCTTCGGGTTCATTGATTCATTCTCCATTACTATATATATCAGCCGCCATCTTCTCACGCATGAAAGTAACCTTGTCGTCGAAAATTAAGCGAAACAGATTCCTATTTTTTAATAACGAGGCTTCTACGAATTTGTAGGAAAAAACACCACAGTCATTCCCGCTTTGGTTCTGTGGCAGACCTTCATAATACACATTCCTCCATTCATCTTATCCAGAAGCCAAAGAAGGAAACCCTCCGAGAATGAGAATCTTGGGGACAGTTTTTCTTATCTTCTCAATCACCGGATCGATATGTGTTTCCTTAAGGCTCATCTTGCAGTCGTATACGGTGATGAATCGGGTTTTGAAATCCGCTTTGATGGCTACCCAATGACATCCTACCCATCGATTTTTGTCGGATGGAATGTTTAGAACCGAGACAAAACCTTCATAATCACTAATTGGTGCCTTCCTACTTCTGAATGGATACTTGGCATTCAAAAAATCACTAAGAATTTCCGGCAAAGTTTCCATATCCTCGTACATCCACACCGAGAGCGTCTGCATGAAAGCAACAGGACAAACGTAATAATTCTGATTCACGCTGGGACCCAATGCCAAGCGAGAAGACAACTCCATTAGCGCCTCATCCAATTGCTGCAAAAAAATTAACACACAGGAATACATATGACACAAAACTCTGTGAGACTAAGGGTTTAAAAAACTTACATCATCTTCAAGCCATACGTTGGCCTTTAATATAATCTCCCAAAACTTTGGCCCACGGGGAATATCTAGCTCAGATTTCCACCACCGCTCATGTCGAGGTGCCTTCAGGAATCAATGTAGGCCAGTCAACTTGTTACCGTTAGTGTCAATGAACGTAGGAAATCGGGTTACCAAGCCCTTTATTAATCCTGTGGAAATCCACACAAACTCCTCTTCCCATTCAGGTTCTTGAACCACCGTTTTTTCGGGTTCTTGAACAACCTTCTTTTCGGGTTCTTGGACTCCACCAGCATCGTTCTT
Source organism: Gynandropsis gynandra (assembly GCA_036759665.1). Lineage (NCBI taxonomy): Eukaryota > Viridiplantae > Streptophyta > Magnoliopsida > Brassicales > Cleomaceae > Gynandropsis > Gynandropsis gynandra. Next base: position 16,840,852 of record CM071867.1, read on the forward strand.
TCGCCCTCTCCATCGCACTGTTCTAGCTCTTTTCGCCGACGGAGGTTCAACATATGGCGCAGACTCCTTCGATAAAGGTCCAGCACCTGCATAAAATTTACCTCATTAAACATATGGTGACCAATACGACCTATGCGACCCATTCTCCCAATGCGACCTATGCGACCTGTGAACGCAGTAAAAATTGGATCGGAGTTTGTATGTGTTGTTTCAGGTGGTTGAGATAATTAAGGGAGTTGAATTCAAATTGAAGGATACTGGAGCGAGTCAACGAGAAGACCAAGGAGAAGAATGAGGAATCAAGCTTATATGTCTTGATGGAAATTGACACTCAAATGACCTTTTCACTAAATATTACTTACTTGGTGGAACTCCATCAGGAGCAATGTTTCCCAAATCCTCTTCTGAGCTATCTCCGCTTGGCTCTTTTCTTGACACTGTATTTGGACGTCGAGGGAAATCAAAAGCAAAATCACCAACAGTGTCGGAAGATTGGTTTTCGGTGCTCGCAACTTTCTCGGCAGCCTTTGATTTTGGATCCCGGCATCCCTTAGAAGGTCTCTTACGGCGTTGATGATTCTCTTCTCTGACTTCCTTATTTCCCTTATTAATTTCTGCTCCCGTGTCAGAGGGACTGCAGCATCAGCATCAGCATCACTCACGCTCTCCTTCCTCTTAGTCCCTTTTTCCTTCTCCTTTTTTTGATCAGCAAGAGTTGTTTTTCATGTCAGCAGTTCTTGCTTACGGATATCCTCCCAACAAATACCCTTCGGATTTCTACGAAGATGTTTCATCCACATCTGAACATCGGGATCATCATATCCATCGTAATCCTCTAGATCAGAAAGTAAAGCTTCCTCTTCGTGTTCAGCACGAAAAATACTTAGAATATCCTGAAAAACAAAAAATAACCATTATTACCCTCTCTGACCCTTGTTTCCCTTGTGAACCTTGCGTAATTGTTACCTTAGAATCTCCAATCTGCCTTATCACAGCTACATACTTCGGGTTAAAATTGGATTTAACAATCTTCTTGCACATTCTTGGGCATGATCGATGCGCATCCACAACCTCAACAGACCATCCCTTTCCGCCCAAACTAAGGATGGTTTCAAATGGAAGTAACTGAACATTAAACATGAAACATTAAAACAAAATGATAAGAATGCAAAAAGTACGAAAACATTCAAGTTATTCGAATAATATATACAAATTACCATGAGTGGGATCATGAAAACACCACAATACCATTATGGTTTCGGTGATTCCCAGCTAACGTGCTTGCGACAAGTATCCACAATCTTCTCGAATGTGTAACGCCCCCATGGAAAGCCTTCACAAAATTCCAAGTCATCAACCATGTCAATGAGATCATGGCTGATAGAGTTTTATGCTGAAGGCTTGTGATCCATAACTTGCGCCAACAACATCAAAGTTGCGAACCTCTTCCGGTCGTCGAAATTCTTCGCCTTCACAAGCTTTTCACTGACTTGTTCAGGGGTCACCTTTCCACGGCTGAAAGGATGGGAATGCCGTTTATGACGAACCACAACTCCGTATTGTCCCGTATAATCACGGAGTAATTTAGTAGTACAGATATTTGAACCTTTGTCAATGTGGAGTCACATTGTAAGTGGAATAAATGCCTAATTTGTGACTTCTTCTCGAAGTAATGCAACTCGTGTTCATGTAAGATTCCTCTCAACGTCCTTATTGTCTCGTGAGGATAACACTTGGTGGTGATTTTTGGCATTCTGTCCATGTGCTTGAGTTCATACACAAATTTCGGCTTTGGCGCCACCTGCAAAATGACCAATTACGAATACATTATACTTCTACCGACTTAAGCGACCCATGCGACTCAACCGACCCGTGCGACTCATGCGACTCAGCCGACCCGTGTGACCCATGCGACTCAAACGACCCTCAGACACTCTGAGACACTCAACCGACTCACTGAGACTCAACCGACCCACGCCCCTCAAGCGACCATTGGGACCCATCCCACTCACTGAGACAACCGACTCACTGAGTCAAAGATGGTCATGCAACTACTGCGACCCTTGCTACTCAACCGACTCACTGTGTCGAAGACGTTCATGCAACTCAGCGACCCTTGCAACCTAACCGACTCACTGACACTGACACTCACCCATTTCAAATCAATAAACCATTTTGTGACTCGAAAGATTGAAAAACCCTAGAAATCGAGCTACTTACACTTATTGACGCCATTGAATATTGACTCGTGCTCTCTTCGTCACTGCTGCTGCTGATTCTAGCCATTTTCCTTCTCGCCAACTTCAAATCGATCCCTCTCAAGTTCGAAATCACTTATTTCTTTCTTGCTACAAACTTTTAAATAGGTTTCACGGCGAAAAATTGTTCGGCTTTCTCGTTTTTTACAGTTTTTCACGTCGAACGTGGGTTTTTTCATGTTCGAACATTAAGGGCAAGATTGTCTTTTCTTCAGTTTTTTCGGATTTAATAATTATTTTAGGGAAGGGTATTTTTGAAATTTTTTAGCCTTACAAGGGTATTTCTGATATTCCGCCGTATAAATCTAATTATTCGAATTCTTAAAAATAAATGAATAAAGAAAACAAATACTGACGCTGACTCTCACATTACATATATATAGACGACAGAAAGATCATTCCAGAAATCATAAACCACAAAACACAGGAAAATTTTTGGGTTTCAATATAACAACAATGTTATTGTATTTTCTTCTTTTCCTTCTTCTTAATCTAAATTTCGATTCCTTACGTTCACGATCAATACTTTTAGCCTCCGACCATCCCAAGAACGTGTTGATGTCCGAGCCGAGCCGTGATTGGCTAGCCCTCATTGTAAGGAAAGGCGGAGGCAGAGGCGGTAGCATTAGATCCTCCGGTAATCGAGGCCACTTTCGCCGCGGCGCAGGTGCTATTTCGGTACACACGGTGAGGGGTTCCAACAGCGGCAGTTTTCGGAATCTTGAACCGGCGGGTTTGGAGTTGTTGATATTGTCCGGTTTAGTTTTGATATTCTAGGATTTGGGTTTGTAATTTTAGTCCATAAATTGTCATACACGTGTAATTAAGAAATAAACTTTTTGTTTGTCAATTTGGTTTTATTAGAGGATATATGTCATTATCATATCAAGGTTTAATCCGATTCATGTATATATATATAACTATCTTGTACTTTTAGTGCAATAAGTAAGAATATAAAAGGTCATTGTTATCTCTCAAGCTTTGTAGCATGGTATTAGAACTTCAAGTGGGGGTCTCTGTTCGTTGCTTCTGATTTGTGGTGATTGTGTGTATCCATTGGTGTCTTCGGTTTGTGTCTTTTGTCTCTCGGTCTCCATTTGTCGCCTCTGATATGTGGTGGTCGTATGTGTCTGTTGGCGTCCTCAGTTTGTGTCGTGTGTCTCTTTGGTAACTGTGGTCGTGTGATCACCATCGTGTTGCTTCTATCCTTATATGGTGTGTGTCGTGCGGTCTGTTTTGCTTGGAAGTCTTCATGGTTATGTTTTTCTCGTTGTTATGTTTGTGTTCGCCATGTTCAGCATGTTGCTCGACAGACTATCAACTCGGATCATCTCTTTTCTAGTGACAATCCTGGTTGTATGTTGTCTCATGTCCTTCTCGGTGACCACAATTATGTTGAGTGGACTCGTGAACTTCGTACGGCGTTGTGTTCCTGAAAAAAAGTTTGGATTTATGGATGGGAACATTTGTCAACCGGCTAAAGGATCCGAGGAGTTGGAAGATTGATGGGCAAACAACTCCTTCATCATTTCGTGTATTCAAAATACGTTAGAACCTAGCGTCCATGCTAATGTCTCTCATTTTGAGATTGTAAAGGATATGTGGGATGAAATTAAATTTCTGTTTCCAATGGTCCCCACATTCTTAAACTCAAATTTTTAATTTGTATTCGTGTAAGTAGAAGGGTATGTGTATGTCTCTAAGTAATTTAGCAAACTCAAACGTTTGTAGGAGTTTTTGAATGCGTGTGACCCATTGCTTTTGTGTGAATGTGCTGGTTGCACCTGTGGAGGCTGTGTGAATAAACTGGCTGCAAAATTTGAAAAGAAACAAGAGGATGATCGAGTCCACGTCTTCCTCCTCAAACTTAACGAGACGCGCTACAGTCCGATCTAATCTCCTTGTGTTGGATCCTCTGACAAGCTTACAAAAGGTGTATAGTCTCGTCTTGCAGGATGAGGATTCTCGACCGAATCTCGTTGTGAAATAGGACAAATCTGTTGACTTCATGGCGCTCGCTTTTCAAACCAGTTCTAAGTCGCGGCCTTGTGATGATGCTCGTGACTTTGTCTCTGTTTACTCTCATTACAGACGGAGGGGACATTCAGTGGAAAAGTGCTTCCAAATTTTCGGCTTTCTTGATTTTTTCAATGAGCGTCTTGAACGCACCTCCAGCGGAGCTGGTCGTATTCGTGGTGGATCTGGAACTTGTCGTGGTCGTGGTACGACCATGGTTTGTGCGAATGTTGCTCACGTCCATTTTTCTCTATCAACTCTTAGTCAATCTTAGGAGCACATCAAGAGGGATGGACAGAGTAGTTTCTCCTCTGATCAGCTCAAACAACTCCTTGAAGTTCTCTCTAACTAGATTGGTGCGAACGAAAACAAAAATGAGTAAGACACCATCTATCCCGTGAATCATGGAATCGGGCGATGGCAACCACATGATGGGACATCTTGAATCTCTTTTTAATTTCTCCCCTATGCCGACGTGTTGTGTTGGTTTGCCAAATGGACGTAGGACCTTTGCTATGCAAAAAGGTTTGTTTCGACTTTGTGGCGATTTTGTGTTAAACAATATTTTCTATGTTCCCAATCTCCATTGCAACTTGATCTCTTTGTCTCAGCTTCTTGGTGATACGAATAATGTGATTCAACTTACCGATCAATTTTGTGTGATTCAAGACCGCACTACGAGAGCGCTGATTGGAGCGGGTGAGCAACGTAGGGGGTTCAACTACTTCAAAGGTGTTGTGACCACGACTGCTATAAGCACACAGTCCTGTACAATGGATTTTCGGCATTCTCGGTTGGAGCATCCATCGCTTCAGTCGCTTTCTACTATTCCAGGAGTTCATTTGAATTCTAGTGTTATGTGTATTTCTAATAAGGGTTGTGACACTTGTCCACGTGCAAATAAATTCCTGAAGTTTTTCAGCTTATTCATTGTGATGTCTAGTGTCCATGTCGTGTTTCTTCTTACTCTGGTGCATGTTATTTCCTTACGGTAGTGGATGATTTTTTTGCGAGTGGTTTGGCTATCTCTCCTACGTTCAAAATCTGACTTGTAATCCTATATTCATGGTTTTTGTACTATGGTCGACGGTCAATTCCGTACTAAAGTTCTTAAGCTTCACAGTGATAATGGAATAGAGTTTACCACCATGCGGGATTTTCTATTCAAGTATCGCTTCATCCGTGAAACTTCCTATGTCGGTATCCATCAACAAAACGGCCGTGAAGAAAGGAAACACGTTCACATCCTGAACGTGGTTGGTGCCTTGCTTTTCAAGCGTCCTTTTCAGTGGATTTGTGGGGGGAATATTTACTTACAATGTGATATCTTATTAATAGGACTCCAATGGAAATTCTTGGTGAGAAGATTCCATATGAGGTTCTTCCGGTGAACTGCCATCTCTCTCAAATCTTTGTGTGTTCGGCAGTCTCTGCTATGCTCGCAATCTACAGCATAATGGTGATAAATTTACCTCGCGAAGCCTGCGTTGCATCTTTATTCATTACCCGTTTGGTCAAAAAGGTTGTAAGCTATTTGATCTCGATCGCAAGGTGTTCCTCGTGTCATGAGAACAAGGTTCAAGAAAGCGCTAGGCACTAGGCGGGCGGACATCCAGCGCCTAGCGCCCAGAGTGCCTAGGCGGGGCTTAGGCGGTGTCTAGGCGGGCTAGGCGGATATATATATTTTATTTTTATTTAATATAATTATAATATAAATATTTAATTCCAAATATTTATAAGTACTTAATTTTATTAAAAACATATATATAAATAAATAAAGTTTAGTATTTATAAAAAAATATTTATAAGTATTAAATTGACAATATCACACTTACAATGACAAACAATATAAAACAAACAAAATACAGAAAATGGTTGTCGAGTGAGGATGATGTTTGACAAAGACAAGGGCAAAGGCAATGGCGAATGCGAGAGATGAAGTTAAGGGTGGAGATGAAACAAATATGAAGATAAGAAATGAAGGCGATGACAAAAGATGAAAACAATGACAACATACGAGAGACGATAGAAGATAAGAAAAACAAGGATGAAGGCAAAGACGAGAATGAGATACGAATGACAAAAGATTTAGATGAAGACAATAAACGATGCAACAGATAGAAGAAAGACAAATGAAATGACGATGGTAAAGTTGATAAAAGATAAACGCATGGATATATGTCATTGTTAGTTTTTTTATTTAATTAACAAAACGACATCGTTTTGACGTCAGTTTTTTTTAAAAGACCGCCTAGAAATTAATCGGGCGGCCAGGGAGCGTCTAGCGCCTAGGCGGCACCTATGCGGTGTTTAGGCGGGATTTTAAGAACACTGCATGAGATATCATTTTTATTGAGGATCGAATTCCCTATGGGTCATCGGTGATTGCCCCTTCATCACAACCTACGAGTTCACCTAGTCCCAACCCTAGTCTGATTTTATATCCCTCTCAAGACGCTCTCACGGCTTCCAATCCCGACCCTCTGGTTTTTTTGGATCCAGACTCTCTATCTACCTCTTCTATCATTAGCGGTGATTTTGGCTCCTATACAACTCCGGACGCCTCTATTTCTGGGTCCTCTACGACTCCAGACGTCTCCGTTCCTGTGTCCTCTGCGACTCCGGAAGCCTTTTTTCCTGGGTCCTCTGACAGGGGGGTTCTCTTGTTTTGGATTCTCCGTCTTCGCTTGAATCCACTTATCCATCCGATGTACCTTTACCTATAGAACCCCTTGGTCACGGTCACTAACAGAGGTTTCCTTAGACGAAACTTCCGGACTATGTCACAAACACCATCCGCATAATACCCCCTGCATCTGCTCTCTCTTTTCCAGCTTCGTCCTCAAGTACAAATCACCCTATCTCTGATTATCTCTCCGTTGATCGTTTCTCTTCTCATCACAGATCTTTTATGGCTTTGATCTTTACTCATTCTGAGCCTAGCTCGTTCAATGAAGCTCTTCATAACCCCCGTTTTCGATTGGCCATGATAAGTGAGATTGATGATTTGCAGAAGAATCACTCTTGGACGCTCGAGTATTTTCCTTCAAGAAAACAGACTATTGATTGCAAATGGATATACAAGATCAAATATCGGTCGGATGGATCTATTGAGTGGTACAAAGCTTGTTTGGTTGTAATGGGAAATCGCCAGGTCAAAGGCATAGATTACAGAAAAAATTTTACTCCGGTTGCAAAAATGATGACTATTCGAACTTATTTGGCTGTTACAGCTCCTCTTGATTGGGAGGTTCAATAGATGGACATTCAAAATACCTTTCTACACGGAAATCTGCACGACGAAGTTTATATGAAGCTTCATCCTGGCTTTGGTACTGATCGGGACTCCTGTGTATCCCCTCTCCGAAAGTCGCCTAATGGTCTCAAACAGGCGCGGTGTTGCTGGTTCACAAAGCTCTGTTCGGCTTTGGTTTGTTATGGCTTTATTCAATCCTATGCTGATTACTCACTGTTCTCTTACTCACATGGTCGTATCCATCTTAGTATTTTGATTTATGTTGACGATCTCATTGTGTCCGAAAATTCTTCCACAAAGATAGCTCTTTTCTAGGACTACTTATGTTTGTGCTTTGACATGAAGGATCTTGGTGTCTTGAATAGGTATAAAAGTCACTTGGAGCTCATCACGTCTATACTTATGTCAACGCAAGTATACGCTTGACATTATCTCGGAGGCTAGATTATTAGGCTCTCGTCCCGCTTTATTTTCGTTGGAACAGTATCACCAATTGGCTTTATCTATGGCTCTACTGCTTGCTGATCCTGATCGCTACCATTTTCTCATTGGCCAACTTGTATATCTTGGTGTTACTCGTCCGGATCTTGCCTACAACATTCACACTTTATTTCAATTCCTCAACCAACCCATTGTCAATCACTGGGAAACCGCTCTACGCGTTGTCCGCTATTTGAAGTACACTTCGGGATAAGATATTCCTCTCAAGACCAGTACAAACCTTTCTCTTACTGCTTGGTGCGACTCTGACTAGGCTGGTTGTCGTCGCACTCGGTGATCTCTCACCAGATGGTTCATTACCTTAGGAGGATCTTCACTCTCTTGGAAGACGAAAAAACTAGAAACTTTGTCATGTTCATCGGCTCAAGATGAGTACCGTGCCATGTAGACGACAGTTCGTGAGCTCAAATGGCTCAAATATTTTTTGGAAAGTCTCGGGATTTCTCATCGTCATCCAGCTCAATTTTTTTATGACAGTCAAGCCGCTTTACACATTATTGTGAATCCGATAAACATTGTTTTGAATGTTACGAGAAAAATAAAGAATAACATAAAATCGAGAAATGATTTGAAGATAGAATGACAAAGTTTTTAGGTAAGAGTTAGGTGATGGAAAAACACCAATTGCAATATTCAGATTATGTGGTCCTAGAATGGCAATATTGGTGATGTGGCTATAATAAGACGTTAAATTTCTCAATGGATATGCGTTGAACATTGTTGATGTATGGATATTATGTGTTCAAAACTCATGGGTATGAAGAATCGTGATTTTCATATTTTTCATGTAATGACTCATGCCAATTTCATTTGCGGAGCGACTACCATGCATTTGTAGAGCTACGGTGTATTGTGTTAGAGAAATTTAAAAATTAATGACATTGATGTATTGAAGAACAATGTGACTAAGGTAATATACACTTTTGAAAATGTATTATATTCTTCTATGTGATGAAACATTTACCGATTCATTTACTAGACGACGGGATACTCAGTGGGTCATTAAGATTAGATGGATATATCCATTCAAAATAATTTTTTCCATCTAAAGAAAAAAGAAAAAAATGCAGTGATCAAATAATCGATTTTTAAATAGTATTTATTAGAATATATCATATATTTTAGCACATATTTCTAGACGCACATTCACACAAAACACAAAAATTCATAATAAGATCATACAGAATATATCAACATGATCTTGATCTTAATGTCATCCAGAGATCACACAGCACGACGATAGGCTTATTTGACTAGAGTGATTCTTGTAGACCAATGTACACGTGATACAGCGCTTGACCCTAAAAATATTCTATTTGAAATTGCACTCAAAGACGTAGATGAATCAACTCGAGCATTCAAGTGCTCGACCAAGTGTCCATCTCTCACTCAACTATGGAAACGACACAAGTGACCGAATGTATTATTTAGAAACTGTTATACGATGCTCGAATGAGGGGGTTATCCCTCGATTGAATAGAGAAATGGGATCCTAAATATGAGTCAGCACTCTGATTTCGAATTCCAAAATGTCTAAGTTGTTTATCTTATTTTCCTTATTTTCAGTTTTATTTTAATCTTTAAAAATAACGAATCCTTTTAAAGAAAAAAATAAAAAATTAGTATTAATAGACTTATCTTTTCCTTGATATTTCTTTGAAATCTAGCTACATAAACCTTTGATTTAATATCTTATTGGTCATCGACTTATCAACACTAAACAATAAGTATTGTGGATTTGTCGCTCATCCATCGAAAAATAGGGTCTAGAGATTTTACTCGTGAATTTGATTCTTTGAGTTCTTAACTAGTTGGAACAAAAGATGCCAAGGAAAGGAAAAGAGAGTGAGTAAAATTGAGTGTGATTTGTTTTTCTTCTATTTTTTTTATCTTTCCTATTCTTGTTAACAAGTTTACCAACATATTCTATATAAAATTCAGAAAACCATCGTGAGGAGCTACCACAAGGCAATGAAGTGGCTCTGTTCCAAATAAAGATACAAATCATGATGGTAATATTGCATAGGTTAGTGTAGGATGAATTCACTATTTTCAACTATCTAGTGATTGGGTGGAAGAAACGACACATGGAGTTCATAAAAAAATCATGGATGGAACCTAATGCAGTTTGTAATCCACAATCTATAGAAAGGGATGAGGAAGAGCATGCTGAAGTTACGGAAGTTGAGCATGGTCATCTGATGAGATCTAATCAACGAGTAAGAAATGGGTTTTATAACATCAATATGGAAATTCCTACATTTATTGGTCGTAGTGATGCAAAAGTTTACTTAGATTGAGAAAAGAAGACATGTATTGTTTTTTATCGCCATTATGTTTTGAGTTAAAGAAGCTTAAATTTGCATCGACGAAATTCATTGACTATGCACTAGCGTGGTGGGATCAACAAACACTTTCCCAAAGACGGAATTGAGATGAAACTATTTCTTCACGGGATGAGATTAGGACCATGATGAGGAGGAGATTTGTACCTACTCACGAGAGATCAATCAACATTTGAGAAGATTGATACAAGATAGTAGTAGCGTTGACGATAACAAGAAGGAGATGGATTTCTTGTTTATTCAATTGAACATCATGGAAGATTATGAAAAAAGTATGGATCGGGTTTTAGGCAAATTAACTTCGAGATACATGGATATGTAGAAACTCGTCATTACGTGGATATGGATGACATGTTATATTTAATGATGAAGACTGAGAAATAATTGATGAGAAAAAGAAAGAAACCTTAGAAGTATGGGAATTCTTTTTCTCACTACTAGCCAGTGTCGAATCGGTTTAACATAACAAATATGAGACACAAGACTAAGAAAAAAGTGGAGAGACTGCGACCAAAGCCACCATGTACCACCAACGATCTATTAAGAAGTTCTGATTTCAAATGTTTCAAATGTTAGGATTGAGTTCACTTTGCGAATATTTATATAAACAATAAGGCCATGATAATCCGAGCTAATTAAGAATATGAAACTGCATCAGAACAAGATGAGTAGGAAAATTTAAGACGCATGTTCTCAGATGAATAATAAAAGCAGTACGAGATTGTTATAGGGGAGTTGTTAGTAGTGCATAGAGAAATGAATATAATCTAAAGGGGAGGACATCATACAAAGGAAGAATATTTTCTATACTCGCAGGCTTGTCAAGGATAAAGTGTGCAACATCATAGTTGATGAGGTTTTTTTACGAACATAACAATTGCATCACTTGTTAAGAAACCAAGGTACACCGTCACGTTAAGGTCGTGTTTACCATTGGAAAATATACATACTAGGTTCTCTAAGACATATTACTAATGCAAGCATAACATTTGTTATTGGGACGACCATAGAACTTTGATATTCAAGCATAACACAACGAGTTTAGCAATAAGTATTATTTTTAATTCAAGGGATAATGAGTTCGGTTAGCCTCACTCACATTGAAGGAGGTATCCGAAGATCAGATCAAGTTATTGAAAAATGAGAAGAGACAATCTTTTATGAGTTACCATGAGATAGTTTACAAAAATAGTGAGGTCTTGATAGAAATCCAGAAAAAGATTAGTGAGCAACAACCCATGAGAAAAACATCCTTTCTTTGAGAGTTAACAATTTTAAGAAAGCATGACTTTGACATAACACGATTATTGTACTTATGTCCAAAGAGGCATTTTTCACTAATAAACTCACCGATTCTTTGCTTATTGTTGTATCTAATTTATTGTAGGGTTTCAAGAACGTATTCCAAGAGGAGACACCTAAAAGATTACTTCTGCTATGGGGGTCGAACATAAGATTTATTTTGTAGTAGGCACTAGAATTCCAAACAACACGACATATAGGAATAACGCTTAGCAAACAAAGGAATTCCAACAAAAAGTCACAGATTTGGTAGAAAAGGGGTATGTGTAAAAAAGTATGTCATTGTTTGATGTTCCAGTTATCTTGTTTCCAAAGAAGGAATACACTTGGAGGATGTGTGTTGATTGTCGAGCAGTCAATAACATTGCGGCGAAGTATCATCATTTAATCTATAGCTCTTCCATGCCATTAATGAATCATGTTCTTAGAAAATATAATTAGACTTTATGTTGTAGTTTACTTTGATGACATTCTTATATATGTCAAGAGTCTAGAAAAGCATGTAGTACATCTTAGGGTGGTCTTAGATGTTTTGAAAAATGAGAAATTGTATGCCAATATGAAGAAATGCACATTTTGCACCGATTGGCTTGAAAATTTGGCATTTTTTGTAAGTGTCATGTTGAACGGTGCATAACTTAACTATACCACTTATAAAAGGAGATGCCTACAGTAGTACGAGCCCTACAAACGTGGTAGCATCACCTTTGGCCCAAGTAATGCGCTAGTACAAGCCCACCTATGACCTCGAGTCACTTAAGCATGATAACGTCTATTTTGTTATAATATTTCTGTCTTTTTTATAGTTAGTTTTATCATTCATTTAGACTTTACCGAGCTGTTAAGTACAATTTAGTCTTCTTCTAGTGTTTTCTCGTGTTTTGCAGTAATAAGATATCGGACACTAACACGAGCAAATGACATAAAACTACATAAAATTCAAAACTGCACGACCATGTGAAGAGAGCGCGGTCGATCACACCCATCTGCACGGCTGGACGAACAAGAAAAAGGAAGTGCTCGACCGAGCACCATGCACAGCCCGATCGGGCTCACCAACCAGACAACACTCCCGAACACACTGCACGGTCCGGGAATATGAAAAGCCCGGTCAATCACACCTTTGAGGAAGCGCCCGACCGAGCTTGCTCTTTGATCGGGCGTGAAGGAACACGCAGCTGCCTGCAACAAAAATGAAACCTCCGGTTGCTACACACAAATGGAAACGGCTGTGGATAGGGAATGGAAACTCACGAACAAGAGAAATAAGGCCAAAGAAAAGGAAAGAGAGGAAAGAAGAAAGAGGATGAAGGGGGCAAAGAGAGAAAGGGGAGTTCGGACAAAATACAGAGACAGACGGTAGACGCATAGAGAGAGAAGAGAGAAAGCAGAACGCATACAAGGATAGAGACGGGGTGACGAACTCGGAACACGGAGGAACTATTCAAGACATCGGTATTAGAATAGGGAGGAATCTCGTTCTTTATCTATGTTGAAAATAGTTTTTTTTGCGTGTTATTTTCTAAGTCCATGTCCGAGTAGATTCACAGCCACGGGTTAGAGAGCTTTGTCGATATGTAATGAAGTCTTGTGCTTAATGTTTGGTGATTCTTAATGCTTTTATTCTTGTACGCAACCTGAATAAGTGATTATTGTATTTGTTGTTTTCAGAATGATTGGCTATTCTTAATGATTTTGTTCTTGTACACAACCTGAATGAATGTTTGTAGAAGTCTAATGAATCTATGCCAGGGGATTAGACTTTGGAAATTAGCCATGATTTAGGGTCTCAATTGATTTAGAATCTATGCTAGGTTGGTCAATTAGACCTAGGAATTAGGATAGTAGTCTTAATGCATCAAGAGGGTGAGATTACGTAGTCGGAAGATTGGTAGTACGCACGCTAGGTAGTGGATTAAAGCTTGAATTCCCTGAATTCGTGATAATATCTAAGACCAATGATCCTATTAGAACTTCAATGCATCATCGTACATCTCTCGAAACCTGTGGTATTTAGTTTATTGAGTTTAATCCGCTAGTTAATTAGTTATTTTATCTTTGTTTACATTCCAATCACTTATTGATTTTACACGTCCTATTCATTAGTCAACTAGCTTTATTGTCGTATCTATTTCCCAATGTTCGACCCTGGTACTACACAATCCAAATTCTTGCGAAAATATTAGTCGAGGTATTTATTACTTGAGATTCACCACATAAAGTTTTTGGCGTCATTGTTGGGAATTGATTACGGCTTTAAAGTTAGGATACCTTTGAATTAGGACATAGTGTTTTCTGGAGTCTTATCTTTTTCGTATTTTTGTCTTATTTTCTTCTTTTTTGAGTCAATTTTGTTTACCTTTAGGAGCTAACACAATTTTTTGTTCATATTTTCTTGTGCAGCTCACTAGTGCATGAGAAGTGTCGGAAGCACTGATCTAATTTACGATCAAGAAATTGATAAAAATGTGTAAGGGATTAAGAAAGAAATCGAAAGGTAGTGCAAGCCAACCGATACACGACAAATCAGCAGACTTAGACAACAAGTCCGAGGGGGTAATCGAACCAAAACTTGTAGACGAGAGCGAAGAAGAACAGATGGCTGAATGCATCAACCAAAACGCACCACATCTTGTTGCGCCACAAATTCCAGTCGCGTTAACCTATGGAACATACAAGGTTCCTAGGCATACGTAACTCTTTTCATTCATCAATAGAAGGGACGCTCGCGTCAACTTACAACCAACATTCATTCAAATTCTTGGCAACACAGCTTTCAGAGGAAGACCCACCAAGGATCTAAATCAGCATCTTACCGATTTCAAGATGCTTTGCCAAATTACTACAGCGGGAGGAGTCTCAGATGATGATTTCATGCTTGCTGCCTTCCCATTCCCAGTGAAAGATAAAGCGTAAGAATAGTTGTATTCCCAACCGGAAAATTCTATACAATCATGGGGATAGCTATAGGAGAAATTCATGGCGTGGTTCTTCACTCAAAATACAGCTCAGCTCTCTAAAAATTAAATTAACACGTTTGTGCAAGGCGCAGCTGAGAGTTTATACAACGAGTGGGAACGTTTCAAAGGTTATCAACGCCTTTGCCCACATCATGGAATGGATCAGGGTTATCTCATACACAATTTTCTACAAGGACTCATGCACAACACGAGGATTCTGATCATAGTCGCGGCTTGAGGTTCCTTGAATAACCTCATGTTTCCACAGATCGAGGATTTAATCAATCGAATGAACTACAAAGGAAGCAACGCTGCTGGTGAAAACAGCTACACCATTCCGCAAGGGTAGCTAATGTGAACGAGGTACATACTCTACATGCCAACATAGCCACAGTGAAAGATCAAGTTCTGGGAATTTACCATCTCTTGTCTGAATTACACCGTCGACATTATTCAGAGACTTCATGGGGACAAGAAGTTCGGAGGTATGGAAGTGAATTACATGGATAAGTTTCATTCGAGGGTGATGCAGGGTTATCAAACTTTCCAGCCGAGAACACAACCTCGAAATCAAAGTTGTCAGCCGTGTGTGCTACCACCTCCGCAACAAGAAGCTAACTTACGTCTATGCTCGCTCAAATCTTACTAGGACAAAAAGATCAATACGCCGAACTTAGAGGGATGAGAGCAGATCATGACGATGTAAAGAAGCAAGTTGTGGGAATTCAAACACACCTAAAGATCTTAGACAATCAGGTTGCACAACTTGTTGCGAACTCCTCTAAACCGCAAGGAGTTCTACCGGGGAGGCCGGAAGCGAATTCCCGTGAGCACGTAAACGCCATTTAACTAAGGAGTGGTAAGACGTTGAATCAGCCCGCTCCTTCGATATTTGACAAGGGTGAAGCTTCAATAATAGTAGTAGAAAAGGCTATTAACGAGCTTAAAGAGAAGCCCAAGGAGGAAGAGGAGCCAAAATACGTAAAATCGAGCCAAGGCCGCCTCCATTGACATACCACAGTGTCAACGCAGGAAAGTGGTAGATCATCCCACTCCTTTGATATTTGAGAAGGGTGAAACGTCTAGTATAACAGTGGAAAAGGGAAACAATGTGGAAGAGCACAAGAAGAAAAACGAGGAGGAGGAGGAGACGAAATACGTAAAACCCGAACCAAGACCACCTCCTTTGTCGATTCCCTAATGTCAACGCAAAAAGAACAAGGATGTTGAATTCACTAAATTTTCTGAGATGTTGAAGAAGATGCACATCACCATTCCATTTCACGAAGCATTGAAGAAGATTCCTTCATACGCTAAGTTCTAGAAAGAGGTGCTTGCGAACAAAAGAGATGTGGAGACGGAAATCGTAATGTTAACAAACTCTGTGCTGCAAACAAATCTACTAAAAAAGATGCCCGATCCAGATATATTCTTGATCCCTGGAAAAATTGGTAATTATGAAATTAACTATGCACTAATCGATATCGGAGCAAGCGTAAGCGTGCTACCATTTTCGTTATATGAGAAATTGGATCTTAGGGATAGGATGGATCTTCAACCTACACCAATGGCGCTTACAATGGCTGATTGAAGCGTGAAAATCCCCGAGGGTTTGCTGGAAAACATATCATTACAAGTCCGGAAATTCTTCTTTCCGGTTGATTTCGTCGTCTTAGACATGAAGGAAAATGAGAAAATCCCGATCATCTTCGGAAGATCGTTTCTTAACACCCCAAAAGCAATCTTACATTTTGTGAAAGGACGACTAACACTGAAATTTGGCGACGAAGAAGTGGAGTTCAATCTCAACGACACAGTCAAGCAGCCTTGTATGATAGATTCAGTATTTTACATTGACGTCCTAGAGAAACTAGCCGAGAAAGTTCTTGAAGAGTTCGGGAATATGGATTCCCTTGATATTGCTCTCGTAGCAGTGAAAAAAAGGTATATAAAGACCCTAACGAAGCAACATACTATACAAAGCTGCTGGACGCCAAGTTAAACGAGACACAAGGAGGCTCCAACGCGACTCGAACAACATGCAGTGCGAGTTCAACCACTCCCGAGACGCCTAACAGCCACACCAAACATTCAGCATCCAATTGAAGCGTCGATAAGGCACCCAAGGTGAAGATGAAGCCTTCACTACAAGGGCTCACGCACCAACAAATTCTGGAAACTTTGAAAGAAACGAGAGATGAATGCCCAACTGGTTTCATGGAATGCACAACTGGATTTATGGACAGCACGACCAAGCTATCTGGACTGCACGACCGGGCCCTCAACTTAGGGAACTACAAGACCGAGCTTAGGGAGGATATGACTGATTGTGCAAGAGTCCCAACTGATCCGTGTAATATACCCAATCGATCATCCTTGCACACGAGACATTACGCACACAACGGCGATGAAGACGTCCACCTAATGAGTAGCACATCTTGGTCAGGCTAATGACCTTAAAAAAACGCTTCTTAGGAGGCAACGCGAGCCCCATCTCCTTTTATTTATTTCGTTTTATTTTTTTCAAAATTTGACTCTTATTCTATTCACACGCATGCACTCTACTAGTTGCCTCGATGTATCGTACTCTCTATTTCGAATTGTATGACTATGTGTGATACGTTTTCCACTTCGACATCACCCAAAACAAAGGAGAGACGTATACATCTAGCTGTATCAACTCTGTACAGCAGGCACATACCATGTGCACACGTTCCTATCCTCTTTATCTTTCCCAGAGTTTTGCATGCGAGTTCCTCTCTTAGATTTTGAACACCAACCTGTGTTCCGTTCAAGTCTGGGGGTACTCTTTGAGTGTTATGACTGTGATTAAAATTAGATGTTGAGTTCTTCATTTTGTTTTAGTATTTATGTTATTTTCTTAGGATCAAACGGATGGATATCTCGCATGTTACTTCGAAATCTATCCATGTTTGTGTAACTTTTTCGAATCGGGAATAAAAGCCTAGGTTTTCTGAAAAAGACTCTTAGATATTGATTGGTCTAGTAGTTGTGCATGAATTACATGACTCATAGTTGCATTTCACCCTTTAGATTTCATTCCCAATCGCCCATATCTCCGAGCATAGTGTTGATTCTTTACTAAGTTGGATACCTTCTTGATTTACTTCTCTATTTTATGATTCCACGTGCTTACACTCCGATGTCAATAGGATAAAGTCTCTAGCTATATTCACCTTAAATTTACATGAGGCCAATTTTTTACGTCCAAAGGGTTAGATGTGATGCGTGATTTTAATAGTTTGGTCAAAAAGAAAAAAATTGTCAATGACGCAATCTCTTCACTCCGCTAAGGTTACAAGACCTTATGAGTGTGCCAATCGATAACCTGGATTTAAATAGAAATTTGTCCTCTTAAACTTCGACGTCCTAGAAATCGAGCGCGATTTTTAAAGAAAAACTGCATGGAAGCCGAAAAAGAAAAGGAAGAAATGAAAAAAAAAAAGAAAAGAAGAATAAGGTGAGCATCTTTAAGAAAAGGGTATCTCACTCAATTTTAGATGAAATTGGTATGGAGATCGCTTGGATGTCGTCTAGAGTTTAGTGAAATGAACTTAGGATATGTGTAGGATTTCTCGGTTAGGAGCTTTCGATGGATAGAGGTTTGAACTAGGCACGCTTAGGTCTATGTTCGTGTGACGCGTTGTTGTGCATGATGGCTGGTTTTTCGAATTACTTGTGCTAGTATCCGATTGTTGTCTAACTCTCATTGCGCTTGACTTTAGTTTTTGCTCGAGGACGAGCAAACGTTCAAGTCAAGGGGAGTTTGATAAATTCAATTTTGTTTATAGTATATTCGTCCATTTTTATAGTTAGTTTCGTAATTCATTTAGGCTTTACACTACAAGAAAATTCGGATTTCGGGACTGCATTTGCGGACTGAAGTATCCGTCCCTAAATTTAGGGACGGATTAGGGACTAATTATAGACGGATTAAGAAAACAGTCCCAAATCCGTCCCTAAATTTGGGGACTGTAGGTCAGTCCCTAAGTCGTCCGGAATTCGGGACGGATTAGGGACTGGAATCGTGGCGGTAGGGAAATTGCGGACTGCTGACTGTGCAGTCGGCAAATTTGCGGACTGCACAGTCAGCAGTCCGCAATTTGCCGACTGAAAGTATATTAGTCCCGATTCCGTCCCTAATTACAGACGACTTAGGGACGGTTCGCCGGGAAATATTCATTCCAGTCCGCAATTCGTCCCGAATCGGTCTTAAAATTTTCTATTTAATCCCTTCTCTTCTACCCGTTTCTCACACACAAATCTCATATATTTCTCTTTATATCTTGTTATCGTTTCTAATTGTAATGGCATCGTCGTCGAGATCGAATACGAAACGAGTTTCAAAAGCATGCGGGAGAGAGATTGAAAAATCTTATATACGAAACGAGAAAAGAATGGGAGAACACGAATGTCAAACCCACTTGGATCCCTGATGATGTCTGGAGACAGTTGATTGCCCATTGGGGCTCTCCTGAGTTT
>CM071867.1:16871229-16886207 GCA_036759665.1 Gynandropsis gynandra
TATAGAAGGTCTCAAGAAGTTAGACATCAACATGCCATACGTAGAAGCCCTCCAAAAGATGCCTAATCGTGCCAAATTCATCAGAGAGGTGATGTCCAAAGAGAAGCACACCGAAGAGAACGAGACAGTAGCACTCACCGAGGAATGCAGTGCAATTCTTCAGAACAAGCTGCCACCTAAGCTAAAGGACCCCGGAAGCTTCTCCATCCCATGCAAAATAGGTAATCTCGATATCGATAATGCTTTGTGTGATTTAGGGGCAAGCGTGAGTATCATGCCACACACAGTTTTCAAGCGGATGGAGTTTGGGAACCTTAAACCGACGAAGATGTCTCTACGCCTCGCGGATCGTACGGTAAGACATCCGGTGGGAATCATTGAAAACGTTCCCACCATGGTAGGTAAGCTTTGCATTCCCACTGATTTTGTTGTACTTGAGATAACGGAAGACACTAGGACACCTATTATTCTTGGTAGGCCGTTCTTAGCTACTGCAGGTGCGATGATAGATGTACAACAAGGAAAGCTGTCCTTACGTGTCAAAGATGAAACGATCGAATTCATCCTGCCCAGCCCCATGGACGAATCACCACTCAAGGAGTCTTGCTTTACAGTAGATTCGCTGGACGAGTTAGAGAAAGACACGCACGATCAAGTAAGTGTTTCTGATTGTCTTGTACGGTATTTGACACAAGTTTGCGACAATGCAGGATTTGCGGACGAAAGAGCTGAGATGTACACGAAATTCATGAGTGCAATTACAGCACTAGGAGACGCCCCACATGAGGAGATACCACGTGATATGCATGCTGATTTCATAGCGGAGAAAGCATTCGAGCTTGAGCCCGACCCGCCGCCTTATTCTCGGTATGAGTACGTTGATTCCGATAACATATATCCTGCTGTTTTAGATGCTAACATGTGTGCAGATGAGATGAGAAGACAGCCCACACGCGTGAAGAAGCGTAAGAGGCTCAGCTCTTCAATATGTATGTACGGGAATTATAGGGAGGATAGCCACGAACCTTCACTCGAAATTCAAAGGAGGCTGCACCCGCACTTGCACGAGGTAATGGAAAAAGATGTCATTAAACTTTTCAACGCAGATACCCCTTATCCAACCTTGGACAGCAAGCAAGTGAACCCCATGCATGCTGTGCCTAAGGGATGGCACGACGAGAAGACCCTACCTCATGACTTCCAATCAGGTGATTTCGTTCCACTTTCTAATTCTCGACCTAAGTCTTTCTCGGGCGACCTACTGCCTTGTTGGTCTGATCCTTTTCAGGTACGAGACGTGGAACTATGGAGTGATGCGGGTGACACGTTCAACGCCAATGGACAGCGGCTTAAGCTCTACCAAGCCGCTCAACCGATCGAAAGTGGAAACTCTATTTCCCTTTCCGATCCACCCGTCGCGCACGCATGAGGAATGGAGACGTCAAAGCTTAATGACGTTAAATAAGCGCTTTCTGGGAGGCAACCCAGCTGTTTGTTTTTACTTTTCATGTTTAAGACTCGGTTATTTAATTTCCATAAAAAAAACAAAAAAAAACAGAATAATAATAATAAATAACACCACAAACGTGGTTCACTTCCTTCATCCTCCATCGGAGCTTCACGTCGAGGACGCCGTTCAATTCAAGTCTGGGGGAGCAGCTCACGTTTTTCAGGTGATTTCGTTTCATTTTCCTTTGATTTTTAGTTTTTAGGTTATTTTTGCGATTTTTAGTTCGTTTTTGTTTTCATTGAGTCAGAGTCGTCCCAAGGCACTTGTCCGGTGCCACGTTTTGAGATGAACCCTGAACTTAGGAATGCTTAAGAGGTTGACCTTTTCCGTTAGACTTTGCATGATTGAGCTAGGTTTTCCTATGCGTTAGAGCTTATTAGTCGGCTGAAAAACAATAGGTCGTAGTTCTTGGGAATCCTAGTGTTACTTGTGGGGATGTTTAGACGAGGTTGCTAGGCTGGTCTGTCGTTTATTTTCTCTACCCAGATGGTCATACTTCGTGTAGACGACACTTTACTTTGGTTACATTGAGGATCATTGGATCATATAAAATCGAGCTTGTTTTGCAGATTGAAAAGCACACACTAACACTCCGCTGTCGATAGAAATAGTGCCTAATAAGCATGATCAAAAATCGATATGAGTGCATCGACCTTGTTACTCCTTCGGTGGCTCGGGTCTAAGTGGTGGGTTGGCGATCATCTTTCTACGTCCTAAGGGCAAGGCACAAAAAGCCACCTACTCCGCTGCACTCTCACACGAGATGCATGAGTATACCGTCATCGGTAGTCTGGGTCTAAGTAGAGGCTGGATCCCTTCAAATCCGACGTCCTAGAAGCCTAGTGTGTATGCAAAGAAAAAGAAGAAAAGAAAAGAAAAAAAAATGGAAAAGAAAAATAAAAAGGAAACAAAAGAAGAAAAGAAAAAGTCATAAAAAGAAAACAAAAAAAAGAAGAAGAAAAAGAAAAAGAAAAGAAAAAGAAAGAAAGAAGCTCGGAAAGAAAGAAACAAGTATCCTCGGTTGACCTAGGTTTAGCATAGTCTGAAGTCTTTTCTGGTGGAGGGAGTTACGGTAGTGTGTCTAGTCTCCTTTGATTTACTTTCTTATGGGTAACCGTGGTGGACCTAGGATTAAGGCTGAAAACTCGATTAGGCCGAATTTGCTCTCGATTTGCTAGTTGATCGGTTAGGTTCGCTTTAGCGGTATTTCTAGGAGAAGGGGAATTCTCGTATTTTTCACACCCCATGTATTCCACGTTTACGTTTGCTTAGGGACAAGCAAACATTCAAGTCTGGGGGATTTTGATCATCTCGTTTTCATACGTATTTCTTGCACGATTTAGGAGACGTTTTTGATACATATGTGATGTTTTACGTATGATTCTGTATCCGTTTTACTTGCTTTCGTGCTTTTTATGTTCTTACAGGTTTTTACGTGTATTTGGACTATTTTGGAGCTAAAGGAACATGCACGGAGCTAAGGAGCAACTTTGGGGATCATCACGGGACAAACGGGACGAGATTGAGCATGGAAAAGCCTCACCCGGTCGGGCACAACCCTTGCACGATCGGGCAAAACCTACGGCCAATTGTGTGGACCATTTAGCACGACTCGGGCAAGCATTTAGGACCATTTTGCCTTGTGCCCGAGCGGGCACACATGCCATGCCCGATCGGGCACCATTCCAGCACCACAGGACGCGCACGAACTGCCCTAGCCGCACCCGAGCGGGTACACTCGCTACCCGAGCGGGTAGCGGCCCGAAACCTCCCAAAACTTAAGTAAACTTAACTTAAAACATAAGGGAACTCGTGGGGCAATTAGGGCAACAATTGGACCGACTTAGGAGGCTTAAAAGGAGGCAAAAAGACGCCGTTACAGCAAGCATACAGAGGAGAAGAATTCAGCGAAGTTAGAGCAGATTCTTGCGAGGAGATAAGCGAGGAGCATTGGAGATCAAGCACCGCCACTTCGGTTTTGTTTGGTTTTTATGTTCCTTAGACTTTCTACTATGTTTATGTTTCTTTACAGACGCATGAGCGAGTAGTTTGTTTGTTCTAGGAGAAGGGATTAGCCCTTGGCTATCCCGAGACCGCTTTTGATCTATTTTGAATGCATCTTCCCGTTTTAGTTCATCTATTCTTTATCTGAGTTCTTGAATTTACTTGTGTTTGCGATGGCCACGTAGATGCATGTGTTAGGGGTTAGGAGAAGGACCGAAAGGAGAATTCTAGTCCTAGAAAGTCAGGTTTAGAACAACCGAGGTTAGGCCACGAAAGTAGGGTAGCAACGGTTGAGGGTGAACGGGCGAATCACAGAGTTTATGGGTTTAGTTCATGGTGTCAGCCACGAAAGTAGGGGGCACCTTGTCTAGATCACGTGTCTATGCCTTGAGAGAGGGTAGATATTATGTTAGGATCGTCCGCCTTAGATAGCTTTAACTGGTATTGCATGATAGATAGGTTGGTCGTCGGTTTTGGTAGTCTTGTGGTGAAACCGGTTTCCTAGGACGCTTGTCTTATCGTTAGAACCCAAGTAGTTTAGTTATTTTCAGTATTTCATTCCTTATTCACCTCCTTTCGTTAGCAAGTTTGATTCATAGTTCGGGTTTAGGTAGCGTTGCATAGTCTCTGTGGGATCGACACCTAAAATACTACACACGTGCCGTGCACTTGCGGGTAGATTAGGTTATATTTAACTCTGATACGCATCAATTAACCACATTAAAACATATTAAAGGTCAACATAAACGTAATCATATACATTAAAAATGGGTTACATTTATCGAAACCTTCCTATATTTGATGAAATACAAACATGGTAAAGATAATGTTGTTTTAGATGCATTGTCTCAATGATACACATTATTATCTTCTTTATATGCATGAATCTTAGTTTTTGAGCATGTTAAGAATCTATAAGAATATTATCTAGACTTTGTAGTGAGAAATTTATGGTAGAACGATTCAATAGATTTGATAGGTAACTTTTCCATGAGAATAAATTGTTTTTTCCTCATTGGCTTATGTATGACTTGCTTGTGCGGCAAATGCATGGAAGTGGACTAATGGGTCATTTTCGAGCGGCCAATGCTTTTTCTACTGTGTAGAGATACTTCTATTGGCCACCATGCGAAGAGATCTTAACGGATTTTCGGATGAAATATGGACTATTGAAAGGTGAAATCATGCCTCTACCCACACGGTTGGTATACACCTCTCCTTATTCCTAGTGCATTGTAGATCGATATTACTATGGATTTCATGTTAATGATACCAAAGTCTAAGACATGGAAGATCTTTTTTTAGTGCTCGATAGGTTTTCTAACATGACATATTCTATCCCTCATAACAAATTAAATAAAGTTGTGGTTTAAGTTAGAAACTAAATTATTATTTTTCACCACTTTTCATCCACAAATTAATGGTAAAAAAATATTCAATAGGACCTTATCAAATTGTTCAATGTAATTTTTAAGAAAAATTTTAAGATGTGGAAAGAGTTGCTATCACATTTAAAAATTAGGTATGATACGATAGTTCATATTGCTACTCAATTTTTTCCGTTTAAAAATTGTGTATGGATTTAACCCATTCACTCCTTTAGATATGACTCCTTTATCATCATTGGAATTTACTAACTTGAATTGGCAAAAAATTATCAAAGATAACAAACAAAAACAACAAAAAAAAATACTAAATGATTAAACTCAAATGTCTTTCAATCTAAAATCCTTTTACTCCAAAAATTTGAAATCAACTCCGAAATTACCAAAATGAGCTCCAAGTTACCTGAAAGTATAACCAGTTTAAATTACACAAGAAATTTGATTCTGTATATCATAAAAAGTTTAGAAAATACATATTTAAGTTGTCGCGCAACAAAATGAAATCACATTCCATGCTACTCAATTGTTTGTATACAACATGCTAAAAACAAAGATTAAACGATAAGTACAAAGTTATATAAAAAGATAAAAAGAAATGGAGAAAACAAACCTTAAGCAAGTATATCCATTAACTCGTTTTCATCCATTAACTGTTGAAGAATCATTGTTGTATCAATACGAATTGTTATTAGCAATCATTTTTTTGTCAAAATCAATACTTCAACCATGTTAGAAGTCAATGCACTCACTAATGTGATAGAAATTCATACATCAGTCATAAAATGCAATTTTCCCCGTTAACGTAGCTTTTAAAGATGCATACATTTTAAGCACATATCTACTGATGGTTTGCCTCGAGGAGATAACAAATGAGGGACACAAGACAATGCAAAGATGTCTAAACCCAACATTTTCATTCATAAAAAATTTTATTTCATCCATAATAATCATCTTAATTGTTGCTTGTCTACATCCTTCTTAACTAAAACTACGAAAAAAGAATATTATTACTAGCATCTTGACTTTCACTATCATCTATGATTAACACCTGATGAATTTCACTAACAACAAATGTATAGATGCTTATTTATGCTACTAGTCTCATTCATTGAACTTCCATACTTTAAATTTAATTCACAGTAATTGTGTTTACTATAACCACTAGATTCTCTAGAAAAATATTTCCATACTTGAGATCGTTGAATATAGTATTTCTTAGATTTTGGAGGTAACTCACTATTTTTGGATGTGGCTGCGCTATTGTTGTGAGATTGAACTTTGCTTGTGTAATCTGATCAACAATCATCGTATGCATATCCATCTAACATATTAAAAGATACAATCATATATTAACGAATGCAAGATATGGAGATATGAATACACTCTAAAGATTCAGAGTGATATTTATAAATGCAACCATCATATGCATAACCAATAAAATATAATTTGTAAATCCAACATTCCAGAGATTAACACTAATCTTGCCAAAAAGCTTCTCTCACAGTGACCAGGGAACTTCTCACACACAATGACCAGAAAAAGCATACCAGAAGGCTTCAGGCAGAAGCATACCAGGACAAAGAATAGTACCAACCAGAGAATTATAAAGATGATAAAAAAGACTAAGCAACTAGAAAAGCTTGCCATGAAAAGAAAACTACGAACAAGTATCGGAGAAGGATGAAGACAATAGAGATGTCTAAACAACCAGAGAAGATGAAAAAGAAGACTACCAGTACCAGAATCATGCAAGAGAAATGACGAAGATGACTAGGCAATCAAAGAAAATGACAAAGAATATTAAGCAAACAGAAAATACGTTAAAGTTAAAATAGAGAAAATGACGAAGAAAGATAACCAAACCAAAGAAAGCGAAAAAGAAGACGATACCAGAGACAACAACATGGGATGACAACAGTAGAATAGAAGATTTGACGACAGCGTGGGATGACGACAATAGAAGAGAATAGTCAATGGCAACAGAAGAATTATCAATAGTAGTATAAGAAGACAAGAGTCGACGACGTGAAGAGTAGTAAAGAAGAGAAGAAACGCATGGGAGAAGAACAAAAAACATAGTTTTTTAATTGGTTTGTTTGTGTTTCTCGGGTTATACTCAAATCTGAACCGAACCAACCAAATGAGTTCTAAAATTTGAAATCATATGGATTCCTAGGGTAACCAATATAAAAAAATGGTTCGGATTGTTCAGACCAATCCGGATTGGGTTGGTTGGGGTAATCAGGATTGAACACCCCTATATAAATTATGATATTTGCATTAATAGTGATTTCATTAGAAGGCGATAATATCCATGGAATTTACATCAAACTATAAAAGTTGAATACCTTGCAATAGTTGAATTGAAGATAATTCTTTTCATATATCAATGGTTGATCCAACCATAGGATGTGGGATGCGAAAATATTGATGGGAGAAATTGACAATAACCATTTACGAACTTATTCAATCTATAATCAGTTCATCAAACAAAGCAAGTAAATTTTTACTATTTTATGTTCAATATCCAACAAACTTAAAATATCAAAGAGAAAGGTGGTGGGTTGTTGTGAAAATTAAACAATATTGTATTTTAATCGCACAAGAAAAACAAGATCCATCGCAAGCGGAAAACACTGAACAAAAATTTTTTAATTGAATTTCAAGATCGTGGATAGATTTTAGCAAGGACCGACGTAGATGGTGAATATACATGTTGTAATGAAGATGTTTAACGATAAGATTTTGAAGATGAACAAGGCGATGAATTGCATGTACCATCAAATGAAAATTCGACAGTTAAAAAATAAACGGTAGAAGAGTTATAATTTGTTTAAATATAATTGTATTTCATGATTAATTAAATAAGAAGTTTTAACCTTTTATTTTTAGAATTTGCTCAAATTAACATGCATAATTTGATATTGTGTAGATTGTCAGTGTATGCCATTTATTTTGGAAAACATTTGAGTTTTAACTGGGTATTCGTTAAAAAAACGTTAAACAATTTCAGTAAATTCTCGTTAATAACACTACATCGTCTTTGGGACTTAGCAAATTTATTATCGAAATCAATCGGGAATATATTCAACAGACATCAGTTGAAACTATCAACAGATACCCTATGAAAACCTAATTATTAATTACGTTTATCATAATCATTGTTTCTAACCTTATTGATGGCATCCAATGATGTTTCCGACGGATGCTCGTTGAAAAATTTCGTATATAACCCCATTGAAAATTTCCATTTTTAACACCTTAATTTTTTTTATCCCTTGGTTTAATTTGTAGAAATCATGCGACAAGGCGATTTACTGATCATGGAGGATTGTTGGCGGGTTTCGTTGGAGCCCCGTTACCACCTCATCTGCCACTATGATTTTCTCTATCATCGATTTTGGGGATGCCTATTTTTGATGATGATGATGAAGATATAGTGGATATTGATCAACCGGTCAATAACTTCGATAATCGTCCCTGTGTTCCTATTACCAACCTGAATGGTAACATCAGAAATCTTCAATAAAATCATCCAACACTTAGTCCAAAGATTTTAAAGCCAACAACGAAAAGAAAAATATTGATACAACAAAAATTCCAAGAGGATTTTTCATATTTCCATACCTTGAGAGCTAAATCATTCAGGAAAAGATTGGAAAAAACTAATAAATAAAATTTCAGATATTATGAAATATACTTAAAATTTAGTATCATATCGAATTTATTGCCAGGAAGATTATAATCATACTTCGTCGATTGTATGGTCTGTTTGACCATATAAGAGACAATTATATGGTCTTAGCTCTCTAAAACAAATCATTTTAGAAGATGTCACAGTCGTGCCCATTCTTTTCAAAAGACATACTCGCAAGAACGACACATCGAAAATCTCCACCACCTCCTATCAACATAAAAAGAACAGGAACATGACATGATTTGACACTGATTTCGAGGTAACATCGTCTCACGGAACTAGAGATGCTAATCGTAATAGATAATAGGAAGGAAAAGGATTATATGATATTTAGGTTTTCTTAAATTTTAAATTCAAATTTTAAAAGTATTATAAAAATTATTATTAATTTTTATATATTTTATAAATTTTTTCGTTACATTATCAACGGCTATCCATTTAAAATTTTAAACACTTCACCAAATATTTCAGTGACTACCGGTTGATAGTTTTCAAAACTCTCTCCAAGGTGTTATAAACAGAGCACGTTGATAACTTTTTTCACATTTTCAACGGCTATCAACGGATTATTTGTTGATATAACAGATTTCAACAACTGAATTTGTTACAACAATTAGAGGATATATCCCGTTTATAACATCAATGAGACAACTCGTGCACCTCCATTAAAAATTTTTCAATGGAAAATTCCATTAACAATTATTAATAATTGATCGACGAATTTCGATAGTGTAACAATGTTAAAATTTGTAATAGATTACTGTTTTCAACTCGATTATCAATGGACCAAAATCCATTGAAAATCAGCTTTTTTATTGAAAAATGTATGTTTTCAAGAGATTTGCCTGTTGAAAAGGACATGTTAAATTATTGTGTCATAAAAAGTTCATAAACGATGATTATTTTGGCTATGTGATGTGGCATGGGAGAAATATTCCGGCAATTTCTGAAAATTACGTTTGTTAGATAATAAAGTTTTATTTTTCATATTATGATAACTTCAATAATAGAAATATTTTATTTTTTATTTATTTGATAATGCAAAGAAATTTTTGGATGTTCAACCTCTTGTATCTCATTGTGTGGATCTAAGGCATGAAAATGGCATTTTCCAATGGCCAAAACGTGGGTTTAATGTGTTATAGATCACCAGCTGACCACGTGCCGACCTTCATGGATATTAATTGAGAATTTATGTTAAAAAAATAATGTTATTTTACGCATTTCTATTAACAATTTATGAAAAATATTTAAAAACAAAAACAAATAATAAAAATAATGTAAAGTAAATTACAAGATTTTTTTTTAGAGAATATATTCTCTTTTTAGAAAACTTTTGATAATGATCATCGATATATAGTTTTCATAATTATTTTTTAATTTGTTCAAATGAATAAATAAATATATTATATATATTCTTATTTTTTTTAAAAAATTATCTATTAAATGCATAATAATATATTAATTAAACTGATATTCTAGAATAATATAAAATTATTTAATTATATGTATATCGGTTGTAATTTACAATTTTTTGTATATTCTTAACACGAATAATGCATTAATGTGATGACATCTTTTATTATTGAATATTTTCTTCAATACATCTATTATGTCGATCCGTATATATATATTTATGTGAATAAAAATATTTTTTACATAATTTTAAAATAAATTTAGATTTTAATAAATGATGGGTGAAAAAACTAATTTTGTAATATATAAATCATATTTTCAACGATGTCCTTTGATATTAGCAATGGATAACAGTAAAAATTACAATGGTAAATTATTCATACAGTCATATCCAACATTTAAATTTATCAATTGTTATATGTTGGTAGTTGTGATGGACAATCATTGATATTTTCAATGGTGGTTGTTGATACGCGGTTGAAAAGTTCCAACGCCTGTATCAATAAATACTAATGAAATTTTTCAATAGTAGACCACTGATATTTTAAGAAATGAGAAAATTTATTTTCCGGACAATAGAAAAGGATAGATAAATAGTGGAAAAGTGTATACAGATGACATATATATCCATATAAAAGGGTGCATGTTTGAGACAAAAACGAAACTCACAACACGAAATAAAAAATGGGTAAAAGAAAATAAACACAAATAAAATAGAAAATGTTTGCCATATCCATATTAACCAATTTTGATAACATGATTGTTAGGTGAAGATTATGAGATTGATATTTATGAGATAAATACAGTTGATATCTCGATGGAAGTTGAGTTTGATTTTTTGAAGTGCCTCAAAAAACCTATCAGGTGTAAAGTTAAAGTTGCCCTATTTTCGAAAAAAGTTGTTTCTTCATTATTGACACATCAACCAATGGAACAACTAAATATTTGGGGATAAATGACAATTGCTCTTGAGTTTCAGTAAAAAGAGATATAGAGGGGAGGAAAGTTAGAGAGAGAATAAAATTTCAATTTGCCTCTCACAGGTAGGTAGTGATGAGAGACACTAGCAGAGAACACAATAGAAACATTTATGTGGTTTCGAGGTGTATTCTAAGGATGTTGGCTGAGCACAAAGAGAAGTATTGAGGGAAATACTCAATGTGTGTGTATTGATTAACGGTCTAGCTGGTGGCTATTGGAAAAAAATAACTGAGAGTGTAAGACAATGAGAGAGTGTGGATATTAGGAACAAAAGTGCGATTATGAGTGCGGGGTCTGGAAAACACGAGTGAGTGTCTCATCTGCATTTGAATACTTGTGAGATGCATGTTGAAATACTCTTACTGTAACTCTTGTAAAGTTCTATCCTTGTTATAGTGAATTTTTCGGGTTTTGATCCCGACGAGATGTAGTGTTGTCACACCGACGATCTAAACTCATTAAAATTCTTGTGTTCACTTTACTCCAAGGAGTTACGATAGCCAAGTTGTCTCAAGGATTGTGTTCATTGCAGGGAAAGACAATGGTTGTTACACTCTTGTCCAACACACAAAAGGACACAAATGAAACAATTTGTTGGCAAAGAAGATTTGGTAATAGTTAGATCGGTTTTGACCAGTCCATCAATGAAGGATACCTCGTTGGGATTCAAGTGTCACCTGTATAGTTCAATGTGGATTGTGTCTATGAGAAAACTCATAAGGTCATTTTTTAAATTAAAGAGTTGATGGACAATACATTGATGAAGGAAAAAATGATAGTATTCAGAGAACCAGTGATGCCCAAGGTATTTGGGACTAGCATAACAAAAACTCCAAAGAATTTAGTGCACATAACCGCATCATTGGGCATGATGTTCTTGTTGAAAGGTGCAAGAGCTATTCTATCATACAGTCAACTCAAAAAATTTAAGTGTGATACAAAATTCCACACAAATGATGAGGAACTGAAATCAAGAATTAAGGAATGTGATATACCCGAGGAGGATTGAGGATTTTATGGTTTGGCTTCTTAAGGAGAAGAAGTGTGCGTTAAGTAGAGGTGTGATTGTTCGAGAGAATGTATTCTTAGAGAACAAATTATGGAAGCTTGGTGAAAATCAAGAAAAGCTCTAAAAAACTCTTAAATTGGAAGTGATATCTAGTTTGGGTGTCCATTCTTCAAAACATGAGAGTGTTAATTTAGACAAAGTAAGGTATACCTCGGACACTGGAAATGAATCCCCTAGTGTAGTGGTGATTGGTGTAGAGTCCAGAGAACAT
This sequence comes from Gynandropsis gynandra, assembly GCA_036759665.1. NCBI lineage: Eukaryota > Viridiplantae > Streptophyta > Magnoliopsida > Brassicales > Cleomaceae > Gynandropsis > Gynandropsis gynandra. The sequence goes on from CM071867.1 coordinate 16,883,503, forward strand.
GATGCTGAAGTGAGTTTGGAGAATAACTTGCTAATATGAGAGTGGCACGAGTGATGTGGTGGTTGCTACAAGGAGATATTGTGTGGTCTCAATACAAAGGGCTTAACTGATAAGTAACAGTGAGTTGAAGATCTCGGAGATACCAAGAGGATTTTGTGGATAAAGACTCAACGAAATATGTTTTGAGTGTTTTTTTTTTTTGGAATGAAAGAGTTCTTGACTCTGATGGGAGCTTGGTTGAAGCTTTGTGCTGTTACTAATATACAGTTGAGTAGGTACAAGGCGTACTTGAAAGTATCCTATTGGTAGCTTAATGTACACTGAAATTGGAAAAAGGGTGAAGTTAGCAAGCTTGCTTGGATAAAATCAGAAAGTATATGAGCAAGTCAAACAATGGTTATTGTCGGGAAATTGAATCGGAGTTGAGATACATCCAAGGTGCAACCAACATGAAGTTGTTGTGCATGAAAGTTCTTGTATTGAGAATCACCAGGTTTTGTGATTCTGATTACGTTGTGGATCCATCTAGAAGACAGTTGATCACAAGTGTAGTGATTATAGATGATATTAATCAAATCAGTTTGTAGTGGGGATTATAGAAAGTGTTAGCTCTCACGGGATTTGAGATCGAGTTTATGGTCTCAAAGGTGGCAGTCAAGGTAGCTATGTAGCGTAAAGGATTGTGGGAGATGATTTGAGATAAAAATGTGTGTATAACCAAGGATTTGGGTGATATCTTTGGTCTTGGTTCTTTAGTCAATTACTTACAAATGTGCATTGGACCAACTGATCGTGAAGGCTTAGTAATGTAACTCAGGTCTGAGATCGGGCAAATGGGTGATGCATCAAGAAGAATCTCAAGTCTAGGTGGATATTGTTAGGTGTAAACTATGAGATTGATACATATGAGATAGGCGCAGTTGGAAAGATGTAAGATCACTGGAATATTGGAAGATGTCTAAACCATCACCGAAATATTGGAAAATACGCCAAGCATAGTAATGTGTACAAACACATCACTACTTTTATTGATCTTGAGGTTATGTGTTTCGATGTTTTACTTTCTTTATCTATTATGGTCGTCTCTCTTAAGGTTGTTCACCACCGAGGATGGTATTGAGTCTTAGTCCGGCGGAGGCATAGATTAACATCATAGCCGCTACTTAGATTTCATCTTAGGTTAATTTAGGTGCATTTTAGGAGAATAAATAATTTTTTAGAATCCATAAAAGTGAGCACACAAACACTTAGCTTAGCCACGACGTAATTGAATGATGTATAAGAGATTAGAGAAACTTTCTTGCCCAAATAACTACATATACCGAACATAGTATTAACTAAGTATTTTGAATGAATTTTCAAACATAGTTGATTTAGAAGATTCGAACTTAGGTGGATTTTATTATTTTGTGGGGTAGATTAACACTTAATAATCTTAAGATCATCCGTAAAACTGATGTTGTATGCTTTGTTTTATACCAAGAAGGTATTTCGCCTCATGAGATCATATCATCCCACTTTCACCAAGAAGATATCTTGAAGAGTGACCCAAGGACAATCCAGAGACGCTCCATGACTTGAAGAATTCTACTCAAGAGATCAAGTAACCCGAACAACCTATACGTGTTCTGAATTCCATGTCTCAAAGCGTGTATCATTTTTGTATCAGAGCTCAATTTAAATACTAAAGATACGCTTCAATCTTCTATATAAATTTGGATATCTCGTTTTAAAATAGAACCAAAGAATATGGTCAAGCAAGGAGAAAAATCTCAAAGCAATAATCAATTTGCCGTGATTATGAAAATTTTCTAATGAATGTAGACACGAATGAATCACCTTGAAGAATAACATAGGTGACATGAACAAATGAGGTTAGCCATAGTGAAAGAATTGGATGTGGCAAGGGAATATGAGACACCAGGGATTACTTAAAATGGCATGGAAGAGGCAAAACAAACATACATTTTACCTAGAAGACGAGAACGCCAAGCACGATCTCAACCCAATCTTGAGGAAGATGAGTATCCTCGATGATCTTGGCAACAGTGCATCGTTCGCAAGGTGGATGATTCTAACAAAGAACCACATTATAGACAATGAAATGAACACGTCGGTAACATGTTAAAATTAAAACCACCTACTTTTGCTAGATGTTTTGACCCGAAAGCCTATCTCGACTGGAAAAGGTGTATGGATAATATTCAAGATTGGTACATGTACAAAGAGCACAAGAAATTGTAGTACGCATCGACATAACTAATGGACGGTGCCCATACTTGGTGAGATCAAGTTGTGACCACTCAGATGTTGTGTGCATCTTGAACAAGTAGCCAAGTGGAAGAAAATGAAAGTCCTCATGCACAAGAGGTATTTAACACAAAACTTACATAAGGATTTACAAAGAAGTTACAGAAAATTAACTTAGGAAAGTTGATGCGTTATCAGAGTTAAATAACTAACCTAAACTACCCGCAAGTGCACGGCACGTGTGTAGTATTTTAGGTGTCGATCCCACAGAGACTACGCAACACAATCTAAACTCGAACTAGGAAGCAAACTTGCTAACAAACGAATATGAATGAAGAATGAAATACTGAAAGTAAATAAAAGACTTGGGTTCTAACGATAAGACAAACGTCCTAGGAATCCAGTTTCACCATAAGACTACCGAAACCGACAATCAATCTATCTATCATGCAATC
>CM071867.1:16889900-16901219 GCA_036759665.1 Gynandropsis gynandra
TGCATGGAATGGAGAAGCTTCCGGGGTCCTTCAACTTCGGGGGCAGCTTGTTTTAAAGAATGGCGCTGCATTCCTCGGTGAGTGCTACCGTCTCACTCTCTTCGATACGCCGTTTGTTGGACAGAATTTCTTTGAGAAATTTGGCGTACGTGGGCATTTGTTGGAGAGCTTCTACAAAAGGTATGTTAATCTGAAGTTTCTTAAGTATTTCTGCGAAACGTCCATACCTTAGTTCGTTTTTGCTGCTCACCAATCGCTGCGGGAATGGTATCGGAGGCTTGTACGCCGGTGGAGCTACATACGGTTTTTCTGATTCTTAATCAGCTCCTCCCTCATTCGCAATACCTTTTCCCTTATCTACTCAGCAACTCTCTCATGCTTTTTTGGAGATTGATTCGTGAGCACATTACCGCTGCGCAAGGTGATGGCGTTCACGTGCTCTCTCGGGTTAAGATCGGGCTTACCGGGAAGCTGTCCGGGATTCCGAGAGGATGAGGCAGCCTGCTGTGCTACAGAGTTTTCCAACATCTTCACATGTGTACTCAGAGACTCCATTTGAGATTTAAGCTCACTAATCGCTGTCCCCACATCCGTGCTCCTGCTTCTTCATAAATTCGAGCAATACCCCCTCTAGGTTTGATGAAACGGTTTGAGGAGGTTGAAGGGCTTGCGGAGCTTGCTGTGCTTGCTGGAATTGCTGGTTGTTTTGCTGAAAATTATTCTGCCTTTGCAGAAACCCCGAATACTTTACCGGTCGAGTCGTTCGATATGACAAGTTCGGGTGGTTCCTCCAATTCGGGTTGTAGGTGTTCCCGAATTGAGTGTTGCCTTGCTGCTGGGCATAATTCATCAGTTCAAGGTCCTCATGTACCATGCATTGATACGCTACATGCTCCGTATCTCCGCAATTCGCACAGTACATGGCATTCGCTGCATTACCCATAGCTCTATTTTGATTAAGCTCATATAAACGACGAGTGCTATTAGGCATACCTCTCGGAGTTGACCACATGGTGTGGTTCATGGCGAGGTTGTCAATCAGCTCGAATGCCTCCTCGACGCTCAGATCCATGAATGATCCTCTGGCAGCGTTATCCAACGTCGTTCGGTGCTCATCTGAAATTCCGTTATAAAAAGTTTGGATAACGTACCACTGCTCAAGTCCATGGTGTGGGCATGACTGTAGAAGATCCTTGAATCTACCCCACGCCTCAAACAAAGTCTCTCCATCTCTGCATCTGAATGTGGTGATTTCCAGCCTCATCTAAATCGTCTTGCTCGAAGGAAAGAAACGTGAAAGGAACAGTGTGCAGAGCTGATCCCAAGTGGTGATAGATCCGGTGGGGAGTGATTGCAGCCAATTTTTCGCTCGTCCCCCAATGGAGAAGGGGAAAAGACGCAACAAGATTGCATCCTCTGAGACTCCATGAATTTTGAACGTACCTGAAAGTTCGAGGAAGTCTCTGAGGTGCTGATGGGGATCCTCATGTTCTCTTGCAACAGCAGGCATCCTTATGGCTGTTTGCACGTTGTTCATGTTCGGCACCACGTAATCCCTTAGACGACGCGGTGGAGGAGCCTGTAATTGCATCTGTCCATTGCCGTTCTGATTATCCATCTTTTGTCGATCTGAAGGCTCTGCAAAGGACAAACGAAGAATAATTTACGTAGAAGGAACGAAAGAAAAGAAAACAAAAATAAAAACAAAAAAACAAAAACAAAGCAAGAAAGACTCTAGGTTCAAATCTAAGACGTGTTGACAATAGTCCCCGGCAACGGCGCCAAAAACTTGATGCGTTATCAGAGTTAAATAAATAACCTAAACTATCCGCAAGTGCACGGCACGTGTGTAGTATTTTAGGTGTCGATCCCACAGAGACTACGCAACACAATCTACACTCGAACTAGGAATCAAACTTGCTAACGAACGAATATGGATGAAGAATGAAATACTGAAAGTAAATGAAAGACTTGGATTCTAACGATAAGACAAACGTCCTAGGAATCCAGTTTCACTACAAGACTACCATAACCGACAATCAATCTATCTATCATGCAATCCCAGTTAAAGCTATCTAAGGCAGACGATCCTAACATGATATCTACCCTCTCTCAAGGCATAGACACGTGATTTAGACAAGTTGTCCCCTACTTTCGTGGCTGACACCTTGAACTAAACCCATAAGCTCTGTGATTCGCCGTTTCACCCGTGACCATCGTAAACACAAGTAAATTCAAGCACTCAGATAGAGAATAGATAAACTAAAACGGGAAGATGCATTCAAAATAGATCAAAAGTGGTTCCGGGATAGCCAAGGGCTAATCCCTTCTCCTAGAACAAACAAACTACTCGCTCATGCGTCTGTAAAGAAACACAAACAAAGTAGAAAGTCTAAGGAACATGAAAACCAAATAAAACCGAAGTGTTGGTGCTTGATCTCCAATGCTCCTCGTTTGTCTCCTCGTAAGAATCTCCTCAATCTTCTACTGAATTAATCTCCAATGTAAGCTTCCTCTAATGACGTCTTCTGCCTCCTTTTAAGCCTCCTAAGTCGGTCCAATTGTTGCCTTAATTTCCCCCACGAGTTCCCTTATGTTTTAAGTTAATTTACCTTAAGTTTGCTGTTTTCTCGGGTCACGATTTAACTTAAGTTTACTGTTTTCTCGGGTCGCGACCCGCTCGGGCACACAATGTGCCCGCTCGGGTGCGGCTAGGGTGGAACGCGCAGGTTGTGTGCTGCAAAGGGGTGCCCGATCGGGCATGGTATGTACCCGCTCGGGTACAAGGCATTTGGTCGGGTATTTGCTTGCCCGAGTCGTGCATGAATTGTGCACAAAATTGGCCGTAGGTTTTGCCCGATCGTGCATGAGTTGTGCCCGACCGGGTGGAGGCTTTCCTTGCTAGATCTCATCCCGTTTGTCCCGTGATGATCCTCGAAGTTGTTCCTTAGCTCCGTGCATGTCCTTTTAGCTCCGAAATGATCCAAATACGCGTAAAAACCTGTAAGAACAAGAAAAACACGAAAACAAGTAAAACGGATACGGAATCATACGTAAAGCAAGACATATATATCAAAAGCGTCTCCTAAATCGTGCAAGAAATACGTATGAAAACGAGATGATCAAAAGTAAAACCATCAAAGAATATTTTGAAGATTTTGAGCAACTTTGTAATAGGCTGAAATTGATAAGGGTGAGAAAACTGTGATGGCTCAATTTTATATGGTTTAAATGAACGGATTATTAGAATAGTGAAAGAAAAAACTACCATTTTGTAAGATAACTTGCATCTATAAATTCAAATTGAGCAACATAATAAGGAAAAACTAGCATGGATCGCGCAAGGACACAACAGACAAGGTGTGTAGACCAACAATTGAGGATGCCGGAAAAATCAATAACGGATGACCGTTCCAATTGTAAAGTTATTCAGAAATCAAAAGATGTCAAAGGATAAAATAAAAATTCATTCTCTTTAAATCTTTTTGTACTCGTGAACTAATATATTTAAAATGCAACAGAGTACAACATATGGAACGAGACTGCCTAAGTCTCGCGTCATGATCCTTGGCGATTGCAAAAGAAAATGAATCATTAAACGAGGAAGATCCAGATGAGCGTCAAGATGATGAGATTGAGTACGCAAAAAGTGGAGAACTACTTGTGACTAGACGCATTTTGAGCATAATGGTGAACCCTAAAGAGATAGCCTAAGACGAGACAATTTTCTATACTAAGTTTCCCGTCCAAAATAAGTTATGTACACTTATTATAGATAGTGGTTCTTCAACAAAGGTCGTAATTACCATTCAATATTGCCTAGTACCATGAAGAGGTACTTTATGACGTCGTGCCAATGGAAGTGGGATACATCCTACTAGGTCGACCGTGAAAATTCGAATGAAAGGTAAAATATGATGGTAGAAGAACTACTATTCTTTCATTCCCAATAAAAGGAAGATCACAGTAGCACCCATTAATCCTTCACATGTGCTTGATAGGAAAGTTAGATTAAAGCTAGTGATATTTACGGCGGAATATCAGAAATACCCTTATAGGGCTAAACCACTTCAAAAATACCCTTCCCCAAAATAATTATTAAATCCGAAAAATAAAAACTAAAGAAAAGACAAATTTGCCCTTAATGTTCGAACGTGGAAAAATGGAAGTTCGGCAGTTTTTCGACGTGAAAAACTGCCGAAAACGAGAAAGCCGAACAGTTTTTCGCCGTGAAACCTGTTTAAAAGTTGATAGAAACCTGTTTAAAATTTTATAGCAAGAAAGAAATAAGTGATGTTGAACTTGAGAGGGATCGATTTGAAGTTGGCGAGAAGGAAAATGTCTAGAATCAGCAACATCACTGGCGAAGAGAGCATGAGTCAATCTTCAATGGCGTCAATAAGTGTAAGTAGTTCGATTTCTAGGGTTTTGCAAGCTTTCGAGTCACAAAATGGTTTATTGATTTGAAATGGGTGAGTGTCAGTGTCAGTGAGTCGGTTAGGTCGCAAGGGTCGCAGGAGTTGCATGAACATCTTCGACTCCGTGAGTCGGTTGAGTAGCAAGGGTCGCAGTAGTTTCATGACCATCTTAGACTCAGTTTATTGATTTGAAACGGGTGAGTGTCAGTGTCAGTGAGTCGGGTAGGTCGCAAGGGCCGCAGGAGTTGTATGAACATCTTCGACTCAGTGAGTCAGTTGAAAAGCAAGGGTCGCAGGAGTTGCATGACCATATTCGATTCAGTGAGTCGGTTGTCTCAGTGAGTGGGATGGGTCGCAATGGTCGTTTGAGGGGCGTGGGTCGGTTGAGTGTCGCGGAGTGTCTGAGGGTCGTTTGAGTCGCATGGGTCGCACACGTCGGTTGAGGGTCGCACGGGTCGATTGCGTCGCATGGGTCGGTTGGGTCGCATGGGTCGCTTAGGTCGGTAGAAGTATAATGTATTCGTAATTGGTCATTTTGCAGGAAAAAAGGACTAAGAGGAAGGAGTGCGTGAGTGATGCTGATGCTGATGCTGCAGTCCCTCTGACACTGGAGAAGAAATTAATAGGGGAAATAAGGAAGTCGGAGAAGAGAATCATCAACGCCGTAAGAGACCTTCTAAGGGATGTCGGGATTCATGTGCCTAATCCAAAATCAAAGGATGCCGAGAAAGTTGCGATCACCGAAACCCAATCTTCCGACACTGTTGGTGATTTTGCTTTTAAATTCCTTCAACGTCCAAATCCAGTGTCAAGAAACCTTGCTCCTGATGGAGTTCCACCAAGTAAGTAATATTTAGTGAAAAGGTCATTGGAGTGTCAATTTCCATCGAGACATATAAGTCGTAGGGTCGCATAAGCCGTAGGGTCGTTAGAGTCGTAGGGTCGCATAAGCCGCAGGGTCGTTAGAGTCGCATGGGTTTCATATGTCGCATGTGTCACTGGGTCGCTAAAGTCGAATGGGTCGCATGGGTCGCATAGGTCGCATAGGTCGCATTGGTCCCATTGGTCGCCATATGTTTAATGAGGTAAATTTTATGCAGGTGCTGGACCTTTATCGAAGGAGTCTGCGCCATATGTTGAACCTCCGCCGGCGAAAAGAGCAAGAACAATTCAAGAACCCGAAAAAACGGTGGTTCAAGAACCTGAGGAGTTTGTGTGGAATCCCAGAGGATTAGTAAAGGGCTTGATAACCCGATTTCCTTCGTTCACTGATGCTAGCGGTGAAAAGTTGACTAAGCTATATTGGTTCCTGAAGGCACCTCGACATGAGCGGTGGTGGATATCTGAGCTAGATATTCCCCGGGGGCCAAAGTTTTGGGAGATTATATTAAAGGCCAACGCATGGCTTGAAGATGAAGTAAGTTTTTTTAAACCCTTAGTCTCACGGAGTTTTGTGTCATATGCATTCCTGTGTGTTAATTTTTTTTTGCAGCAATTGGATGAGGCGTTGATGGAGCTGTCTTCTCGCTTGGCATCGGATCCCAGCGCGTATCAGAATTATTACGTTTGTCCTGTTGCTTTCATGCAGACGCTCTCGATGTGGACGTACGAGGATATGGAAACTTTGCCGGAAAAGCTTAGTCAGTTTTTGAACGCCAAGCCACCAATTAGTGATTATGAAGGTTTTGTCTCGGTTCTAAACATTCCATCGGAAAATAATCGATGGGTAGGATGTCATTGGGTAGCCATCAAAGCGGATTTCAAAACCCGATGCATCACGGTATACGACTGCAGGATGAGCCTTAAGGAAACACATATCGATCCGGTGATTGAGAGGATAAGAAAAGCTGTCCCCAAGATGCTCATTCTCGGAGGGTTTCCTTCTTTGGCTTCTGGAGAAGATGCATGGAGGTATGTGTATTATGAAGGTCTGCCACAGAACCAAAGCGGGCATGACTGTGGTGTTTTCTCCTATAAATTCGTAGAAGCCTCGTTATCAAAGGATATGGATATGTTTCTTCGTATTTGCGACGACAAGGTTACTTCCATGCGTGAGAAGATGGCGGCTGATATATATAGTAATGGAGAACGTATCTATGAACCCGAAGATGACTAAATTGATATTTGGTACATTGTTTTTTTTTTACTGGTAGATGTGAACATTTGGTACATTTTTTTTAATATTTGGTACATTCTTTTTTCTATTATTTGGTACATTGTTTTTTTTATAATATTTGGTACATTGTTTTTTTTCTAATATTTGGTACAAGGGTCACAGAGCCTCATACGACCCTTGCGACCCATGCGACCCATTTGACCCTTGCGATCCATGCGACCCTTGCGATCAATACATTCATTCATTCAAGACCTATATTAAAAGGTTCGTTAATGTGGTCAATGCATGCACCTTGGTTAAAACGGAGTTCATTTATTTTTCGTTGAATATGAGTTTATAAATAGAGGAGGAAAAACCGAAAAGCTACAACAATTTGTAGCACCAAATCATCTCTTGTGTTGTCATTAAGGTCCAATACACTGGTAGGTAGGGGACGTAAGGTGAAGAGAGTTGAACATTGGAATAAACACACAAGAAGGTAGACCTTCAAAAGATGTCTTCAGGAAGTCTGCGGTCATAGTAGAAGTAGGCGAAAGATTCAATAAACCTTCGATCGATTCCACATAATAGACGAAAGTTGTATGAAGCCAACACGACGAATTTTAACTCATGCTCAGGTAAATCACTTGAATTTGTTCGAAAGATTAAATTTTTATTATCTTAAGACGGGTTTTTTTTACTTAGTTTCTCTTGTACAGGTTTATCATCTATTATGTGAAATCGATCGAAGGTTTATTGAAAAGTTTATTCCAATGTTCAACTCTCTTCACCTTACGTCTTTCCCCGTTACACCAAATGGTTACCGAGTGACGGAACTTGTTCAAGCATTCACGGGGAGTCGATTAGTATTCGTAAGAAAGTTTTACTCTTGATCATTTACATGAAAGATGCTTCATTTACTTTGATTTTACTTTGATTTTTCTCATCTCTTGTGTTGTAGCATTAAGGTCACATACAGTGGGATGGTAGGAGACGCAAGAAGGTCCAATACACTGGACCTTCTTGCGACTCCAACTATCCCAGTGTATTGGACCTTCATACGACCCTTGCGACCTATTATCCCCATGCGACCCTTGCGATCCATGCGACCCTTGCGACCTATTATCCCCATGCGACCCTTGCGATCCATGCGACCCTTGCGACCTATTATCCCCATGCGACCCTTGCGATCCATGCGACCCTTGAGATCAATACATTCATTCATTCAAGACCTATATTAAAAGGTTCTTTAATGTGGTCAATGCATGAACCTTGGTTAAAACGGAGTTCATTTATTTTTCGTTAAATATGAGTTTATAAATAGAGGAGGAAAAACCGAAAAGCTACAACAATTTGTAGCACCAAATCATCTCTTGTGTTGTCATTAAGGTCCAATACACTGGTAGGTAGGGGACGCAAGAAGGTCCAATACACTGGACCTTCTTGCGACTCCAACTATCCCAGTGTATTGGACCTTCATACGACCCTTGCGACCCTTGCGACCTATTATCCCCATGCGACCCTAGCGATCCATGCGACACTTGCGACCTAGTATCCCCATGCGTCCCTTGCGATCCATGCGGACCCTTGAACATTCTAGAATCAGTCAAACCAACTTAAATGCACGGGTAATTTGAAGGTTATCTCGTTATTAGAAGTATCTTTATTATCTCGGTGTTAGGTAGGAGCATATTTATTATCTAGTTTTTTGTATTTTTTACTCCTATAAATAGTGTATGAATAAACCAAAAGCAAACACAACCTTTTCCATCAACTACAATCTCTTCTAATTTTTTCTATCCTATAGAATTATCTAACATAAATAGAGGAGGAAAAACCGAAAAGCTACAACAATTTGTAGCACCAAATCATCCCTTGTTTCGTCACGAAGGTCACATGGTCGACCCAGGTCTTGATTTCTCTTTCTCTTTCTAATATCGCTTTAATGTCAACGGAGCATTTCGTGAAGCTTGTGAAGGAGGAGTATGACTGCGGGTTGATGAGGAAGAAGAAATCAATAGATTGGAGCTCAGGTTCCAAGTTTTATTTAGAGGATAGTGATGGAAATAAGATGACGCAAACGATTAAATTTGCTTGTTCCTCTTCTTTCTGGCTTTTTTCGACTCATGCGACCTATGCGACTCGTGCGACTTGTCGTTTTGCTGTCAGCCGACCCATGTGACTCCTGTCTTCCGACCCATGTGACCCTTCCGACCCATGTATATAAGTTAATGTCTACGTCTCTTCTCTTAGTATGCGTATCTAACCCATATTTCTATGAAAAATATTTTTTACCTTTGTGACCTGCGTGGCGCAGTCACCATTGTCGACGCAGGGCATCGTGCTGTCTATGTGTTACTCAAGGTCTTGGTAATCGGTGGACTCAGGGTCTATGCAGTCACTGACGAGTTGCGGGGGGTGACTTAGATGACGGTGTTGGGTCACTCTTCAAATGTTCACTGGAAGGCGAAACACATGGCAGGAGATGTCGTAGGTGACGCTGTTGGGTCACTCTCTGCTAATGTAATATTTCTCCAGTGAACTCATGCGACCCATGCGACCCTCAATAAACTATTTCTCCAGTGGAAATAGAATGCGTGCAGAATCTTTGATTGACTTTGTAAATGTATTGTTTGTTAGGAAAAATAATTAAGCACCCATGCGACCCTCAATGAACTATTTTTTGGATGATTTTTCTTAAGCTCTCGGTAACCACCATCCATGAAAAAAGGTCGGCTCCTAAAAAAGGTCGGCTCCTTGAGACTAGGGAAGAGTTGTTGGTCATTTTTCTCAACATTGTTTTGATTTAGAATCTTTGTAAATGTATTGTTTTGATTTAGAATCTTTGTAAATGTATTGTTTTGATTTAGAATCTTTGTAAATGTATTGTTTTGATTTAGAATCTTTGTAAATGTATTGTTTTGATTTAGAATCTTTGTAAATGTATTGTTTTGATTGGTTTTTGTCATTTTATCATCCCCAACCCGTAAATTCGTCGAGTTCGCATCTATTCATCAATATATGCGATCATGCGACCCTAATTTTGCATAGGTGCGACCAAGCGATCCATGCCATTATCAATATGCCATTAACAATATATTTGAGTTGTATATGTCTAATTTAGAATCAATATAGATAATAATATAAATAATATCGACATTTGAAGAAAATGTTAAATGTATTGTTTAATCATCCCCCGAGTTCTTAAAACACTACTATCACTTTTGAAACACGGGCATTGGTTATACACAACTCAACTAGGTACACATGGGTCACAATCTGTTTTAACCGTTGATTGACGTTGTAAATGTATTGTTTTGATTGGTTTTTGTCATTTTATCATCCCAAACCCGTAAATTCGTCGAGTTCGCATCTATTCATCAATATATGCGATCATGCGACCCTAATTTGGCATATATGCGACCAAGCGACCCATGCCATTATCAATATGCCATTAACAATATATTTGAGTTGTATATGTCTAATTTAGAATCAATATAGATAATAATATAAATAATATCGACATTTGAAGAAAATGTTAAATGTATTGTTTAATCATCTGTCGAGTTCTTAAAACACTACTATCACTTTTGAAACATGGGCATTGGTTATACACAACTCAACTAGGTACACTTGGGTCACAATCTGTTTTAACCGTTGATTGACGTTGTCAATGTATTGTTTTGATTGGTTTTTGTCATTTTATCATTCCAAACCCGTAAATTCGTCGAGTTCGCATCTATTCATCAATATATGCGATCATGCGACCCATGCGACCCTAATTTGGAATTCATTAGTTTGACGTTGTAAATGTATTGTTTGATTGGTTTTTGTCATTTTATCATCTTAAACCCGTAAATTCGCCGAGTTCGCATCTATTCATCAATACATGCGACCCATGCGACCCTCATTTGGAATTAATTCCTTTTCACCAGAATTCCCGCCGAACTTTTCACCAAAATTTGAAAGAACTTTTCGAATTCCATCTAACGGCGATTTGTATTCCAACCATTTCCTTTTTTCTAATAACGAAACTCTCTTTCTAACTCTCATCATCATCATCATATTGCGAAAATGCAAAATACAAACGACTGGTGACGGCGATTCGATGTCATGGTCATCTTCTTCTGAAGAGAGGATTTTCACGGTACCAGTCACGCGTTCAAATCTGGCTGTAGATGCAGTGGTAAGTGAACTCAAACCGATTTTTTTGATTCATCAAATCTGGTCGTATATGCATTAGTTTGACGTTGTTGTAAATTTATTCGGTTATCGCAGACACTTCCGATAGAGTTTGCGAGGTCGAATGGTCTTTGCGGTAGACGAAGTAAGGTTGATCTGATAACCAATTACACAGACGTTTGGGAGGCACATCTAAGGCCCGTGAAACGCAATGGCGCTAGCATCACCAGGGGTTGGACAAAGTTTTGAAGATAATGGCTTTAACGTCGGTTGTACCCTCAAAGTCGAACTGGACACCGTTGTCAATGATGTACATTGTCTACTGCTTGCCCCTATAATCTTCATAGATTGAATTCTGTTGTATTTGGTTGGTTTTTGTATTTGGTTGAACTTCATTTGAACAACAAAATTCATGTTTGTTTTTGGTTGGGTTTTTTACTATTATTCAATAGAATGTATTACTTTTAATATCGATGCTTTTGTGGATTTACTATTATTGTACAAAGGGTCGCATAAGGTCCAAGGGTCGCAGGGGACAAAGGGTCGCAGAGGGTCCAAGGGTCGCAGGGGACAAAGGGTCGCAGAGGGTCCAAGGGTCGCAGGGGACAAAGGGTCGCAGAGGGT
>CM071867.1:16902822-16917958 GCA_036759665.1 Gynandropsis gynandra
GGAGAGGAACAAGGGTCGCAGAGGGACAAGGGTCGCAGGGTCAAACTGGATCGCTGGGTCGAACTGGGTCGTAAGGTCGCAGGGGGATTTTGGGAATTGCAACATTTATAAGGGTATTTTTGAAGTTAAAAATTTTTTCTTTTTCGGGAAGGGTATTTTTGAAGTGTTTTAGCCCTACGAGGGTATTTTTGAAGTTACCCCGATATTTACAAGGCTTTGAGCAATCAAAGCTCGGTGATAATAAATATTTATAAATAACTTTTATAGGACAAGGTACAATAGTGTATTCCTCGACTATCATGTACATATTAGAGAAATATTGCAACTTGTTTTAGGAGGAGATATCGACTGGACTGTCACCAATACGAGGTATTGAACACCAAATTGGCCTTGTACTCGAATCACCATTGTCTAATCGGACAACATATTGAATGAACCCTGAGAGACAAAGGCACTGCAATGAAAAACTCCATCAACTAATAGAAAAAAGGCTACATCCAAGAAAGTCTAAGCCCATGTGTCGTTCTCATACTATTACTGCCAAAGAAGGATGAATTTGAAGGATGTTTTTCGATTTTTTGACCATCAACAACAACACGATCAAGTACCAACATCCCATTATGTGGTTGGACGACATGTTCGATGAGTTGATGGAGTAACGATCTTTTCTAAGATCAATCTCATGAGTAGATATCACAAAGTTCGCATGGAAAGAGGTTATGAATGGAAGTTCAAGATGAGGCAAGGACTATAACAATGGCCGTCATAATTTTTGGACTCTCAAATGCCTTTAGAAAATTCATGAGGCTCATTAACCATGTTCTAATGGCCCACATTGTTCAATTTGTTGTTCTTTACTTTAATGAAAATCTTATTTACAACTAATGTTTGGTTGAACATATAGTACATCTCGAGCAAGGTAGTACAACTCTATGCAAACCTGAAGAAGTGCTCCTTTTCCACCAATGGAGTCATTTTCATTGGTTTTTGTTGTCATTTCATAGAGACTATGCGTAGACGAAGATAAAATCACGACATTACAAGAATGGCCAACGCTGAAGACTATTGCCCATGCTCGAAGCTTTCATGGGCTGGTAAGCTCTATCACTGGTTACTAAAAGACTTCAGTAGCATAGGCACGTCACTCACCGTGATTATCAAAAAGGAGAGGGACTTTGAATTGGGAGAGGCACAAACCAAGGCGTTCGAGGTTCTTAATGTGAGCCTCACTAACACACTTCTTTTGGCTTTTCCAAACTTCAAAAACATATTTGAAATGGAGTGTGATGCCTTAGGGATTGCCATTGGAGCGATCCTAGTTCAAGGATCATTACTAGTTGTGTATTTCAGTGAAACGTTAAGTGGGGTCACACATAATTACCCCTCATATGAAAAGGTGTTCTATGGTGTTATTCGAGCTTTAGAAATGTGGCAGCACTACCTATTTGCAAATGAGTTTATTATTTACACCGACCATGGGACCCCAAGCATCTCAAGGGATAGACTAGTCTATAAATAAAAGACATGCCAAGTGGATGAAATTCATCATTTTCTTTCCGTACATCATTAAGTTTAAGAATGAAAACTAAAATGTGGTGGCCAATGTATTGATTGTAGAGACATGCTCTCATCACTACCATGGAGGCTAGTAATTTAGGGTTTGAGCACCTCAAGAAAATTTATGAATAAGACCAGACCTTGGTAATGTATTATAAATGTGCAAGGAAGGAGCTAACATATCCTTCTACATACATGGTGGTTACCTCTTCAACGACAAAAGACTTTGCATCCCGCCAGTAAAATGAGGAAAGTGGTGCTTCTAGAAGGACATGGAGAGGCTCTCATGGGACACTTTGGTGTTGTTTAGATGTTGGCTACCATAAAGGAGCATTACGTTTTACCACACCGAAAGCATGATATTGAACAACTTTGTGAGCGATGTATTCATGTGTCACCAAGCTGATACGTATCAGAGTTAAATATAACCTAATCTACCCGCAAGTGCACGGCACGTGTGTAGTATTTTAGGTGTCGATCCCACAGAGACTTTGCAACACTACCTAAACCCGAACTACGAATCAAACTTGCTAACGAAAGAAGGTGAATAAGGAATGAAATACTGAAAGTAACTAAACTACTTGGGTTCTAACGATGAGATAAACGTCCTAGGAAACCGGTTTCACCACAAGACTACCGAAACCAACGATCAACCTATCTATCATGCAATCCCAGTTAAAGCTATCTAAGACGGATGATCCTAACATGATATCTACCCTCTCTCAAGGCATAGACACGTGATCTAGACAAGCTGCCCCCTACTTTCGTGGCTGACACCATGAACTAAACCCATAAACTCTGTGATTCGCCCGTTCACCCTCAACCGCTGCTACCCTACTTTCGTGGCCTAACCTCGGTTGTTCTAAACCTGACTTTCTAGGACTAGAATTCTCCTTTCGGTCCTTCTCCTAATCCCTAACACATGCATCTACGTGATCAGCGCAAACACAAGTAGATTTAAGCACTCAGACAGAGAATAGATAAACTAAAACGGGAAGATGCATTCAAAATAGATCAAAAGCGGTCTCGGGATAGCCAAGGGCTAATCCCTTCTCCTAGAACAAACAAACTACTCGCTCATGCGTCTGTAAAGAAACATAAACATAGTAGAAAGTCTAAGGAACATAAAAACCAAACAAAACCGAAGTGGTGCTGCTTGATCTCCAATGCTCCTCGCTTATCTCCTCTGTAAGCTTGCTGTAATGACGTCTTTTTGCCTCCTTTTAAGCCTCCTAAGTCGGTCCAATTGTTGCCCTAATTGCCCCACGAGTTCCCTTATGTTTTAAGTTAAGTTTACTTAAGTTTTGAGCAGTTACGGGCCGCGACCCGCTCGGGTAGTGAGTGTACCCGCTCGGGTGCGGCTAGGGCAGATTGTGCGCGTCCTGTGGTGCTGGAATGGTGCCCGATCGGGCATGGCATGTGTGCCCGCTCGGGCACAAGGCAAAATGGTCCTAAATGCTTGCCCTAGTCGTGCTAAATGGTCCACACAATTGGCCGTAGGTTTTTCCCGATCGTGCAAGGGTTGTGCCCGA
Organism: Gynandropsis gynandra; assembly: GCA_036759665.1. Lineage (NCBI taxonomy): Eukaryota > Viridiplantae > Streptophyta > Magnoliopsida > Brassicales > Cleomaceae > Gynandropsis > Gynandropsis gynandra. The sequence goes on from CM071867.1 coordinate 16,905,912, forward strand.
CCGGGTGAGGCTTTTCCATGCTCAATCTCGTCCCGTTTGTCCCGTGATGATCCCCAAAGTTGCTCCTTAGCTCCGTGCATGTTCCTTTAGCTCCAAAACAGTCCAAATACGCGTAAAAACCTGTAAGAACATGAAAAGCACGAAAGCAAGTAAAACGGATACGGAATCATACGTAAAGCATCACATATACATCGAAAACGTCTCCTAAATCGTGCAAGAAATACGTATGAAAACGAGATGATCACAAGCCAAGCTCTATATCCATCCCTGGTGTTTGTATCTTCCTTCACCCATTCCTATTTATCCATGGACCGACTTGTCAATCGACTTTGCATTCCAAAGATTTTGTCGTTGTTGTAGTTAAAAGATATTCTAAAATGGTGCATTTCGTACCCTATTATAAAGACCAAATACATAACAAATATTGAAAATATTTTCTTCCAGGAGATCGTGCACATCCACGGCCTACCAAGATGATTGTATCAGACCATGACACAAACTTCCTAAGTCATTTTTTCGAGCACTTTCGTGGGAACTAGTCATTGTGCTCGTGTTTTCCACCAAGTACCATTTGCAAACTAATGGTAAAATAGAGAGATCAACTATACGCTAGCAACATTGCTAAAGAACTTTATTTAGATGGCACCCCAAGAAGTAGTTTGATTAATTGTTGCATGTCGAGTTCGTGTACCATTAAACACACTCTACAACTAAATACTCACGATTCGAGGTCATCTATTTGTTCAATCAAATGACCCCTTTAGACCTCTTGGCCATACCAAGCTAAAAAGTTACCTTGGATGGTGAAAAGAAAGGCGAGTTGATCAAGAGGCTGCAAAAAGGTCTGAAACAACATAACGCAAAGAACATAACAATTACATTACACCTAGACAATAAAGATTCCTTGATAAAAGACATACAAAGCTAGAATTAAGAGGAGACGACCCATTTGTGTTTTAGAGTGGATCAAAAAAAACGGCTATCGACTTGAAATGTCATGTGATAACATTTTTAAGGCAAAACGCTCGAAAAGAGAGGGTGAGGACATCAACAATAAAGTCACACCTAATGAGGGTCCCGTAGTTGAGGATCTAAATCAAGAAACAATTAGAAAAAAATTCTCAATGCCTATTCACATGCAAACGAGCAAGTAGCCTGTATAATAAGTGTTAGAGATTGTAAAGAAGGTGTGAGAGATACTAGATCAGAAAAAGCATCCAAACCCAACTCAAAAGGCATTGAAATTCTTTTTTTTTTTTTTGAACCAGGGCTCGACCAACATCCTTTAACCAAAAGGCTCGAATGATACGTATAACAAATGACAAAAATAAAGATCTTTTCTTATAACCTCTAACGACAAGAAAATTACTCGAACCAATTAATATTCCTTCAAATCATCTACTTTTGAAAAGCATCCCTAGACCAATAAGTAAAACGGACACTCATACGCGTCTTGAGTTCAAATCGCGATGAGTATATTAGTAACTAGGACGTTTGGTAGAGAAGTAGGTCTCAAAAACACCTGGTGAATTCAATTTAAATTATGATGAATTTTCAAGTGGAGGACTTGAAGCTTAAGTCCTATGTAAGAGAGCAACTCATCTGCTGATTTTTCAACATCAATCGGTTCAGACCTCCATTTAGGAGCAACAGATGAGAAGCCGCTCTCAACTATAAATGTCAATGGGATGGGTTAAACCCAAACATTAATAACTTGGATTTATTTAGGTTAAACGAGTTATATGGGTTAAATATGTTTTATAGTATAAAGATGAATATATATATATAGATAATATTGTTTATATATGTATATCATTTTATATTTTAAATTAAGATTTAATACGTGTTGCATATTTAAAAATTTAAGGATATCAAAACACTAGTTTAATGTTGAGTAAGTGGTATATTTCGAATCCAAACTCGATTTCGAACGATACAAATACTTGAATTATGGAGGTCATAGAACTGATCCACTAATTTAATGTTGAGTAAGTTTTATATTTCGAACCCGAACTCGAATCCGAAAGACACAAATACACCATTATTGTGTCGAGCCACCATTTGTTGGGTATAAGTGGAGGTCATAAAACTGCTCCACTCGTGATAACCATCCTTTTGAGTTGGAGCCGGTGAAGATGGGAATCTTCAGGCTACGAGGTACGTCGTTTGTTGGTCTTATGAGCCGATGTGGTGTGTGGTCGAAGTATGACCCACAAAATTTTTCGGGTTACTAACCCCGCTTGTTCTGTTCTGGTCAAGGCTTGGAGGTTGTTGTTTTCGTTGAGATGTCACTTCTCCGAGTTGGACAAAATATCGGTGCGACGACCGAGTTGTTCTAGAAGGTGCTTCATGTCACTCAGGCTTTGTTATCACCTGTTGCACCAGAGAAACTTTATTTCTTTGATCCGTATGGAGTACTTGGATCTACCCCTCGAGCAGATCTATGTGTTTGGTTACAATTGTTACGATTTGGATAGGTTTTTCACTCACAACAAGACAAATTGTTATTAATAAGAAGACAATTACATATTTGATATTTTTTTAAAAAAAGGTTTTGCCTCTCCTCTCGCTCACAAAAAAAAATCTCAAAATAATTCCATGCTCTTTCTCTACCCTCAGTACACATATATATTCAATTCTAGTTTTCCAAACTACCCGATTTGTCCTTAAATGTCCATAGAACACCATAATCGTGTTGCTCCTACCATGTCCCCTAACTTCATGACAATTCCCCTAACTTGAAAATCTACCTATTGCCTTGCCACATAACATTAGCATCCCTGGCGGACTCTAAGGTTGAAATCACAATATCCTAGTCGTTTGGCAAGCCTTGATACCTCATATGGACGGAGCATAACACAATGATCCATAGAAAAATAGTTTCCTTGAGGGATCAAGTCTTCTCAAAATTAGACAAATATGTATGCTCTAAAACCTCTACCATCAGAATTACAAGTTCAGACATGGTAACTCTTTTACGCAATTGTGATTCCGTGCCACTATATCTCATTCTTGAATTGGGTTGCAGTGAATTTCCCCACTTTCTTTGATTTTATGGCTTATGCATTATTTTGGTCCTTGCCAAACCTTTTCACCTTTAGTATGCTTCGACGATAATACATTTACTTAAAAGTTACTGTGGTGGCCTGGTCATTGTTTTCTTTCTACTCGTATATCATGTTAATTTAGGATCCAAAACGATTTAGGTTTTGAAATAACACATGTCTAGTATGAATAATGATGATTCTACATGGTATTGCGTGCTAATTCCTTTCGTAAGATGTCGTAGGGTGAGTTCAATTAAACCCAATAAATGTCACATTTAGGTTTAGGGTTGGAAGAATATGTGAGAATAACAAAAACAAAATTGTTATATTACGGAAGCAACCGTCGAGTCATTATGACGAGCCGTAGATTTTTTTCAACATTAATTCATAAAGTGGTATTGTTAGTATCATGAATTCTAGATCCCTTGTAATATAATTCTAAATCATTACAACACGAGAACATTTTTTCATCACCATATGTGCCTATATAGACCTATAGGTGTGCATATGTTTATTTGGAGAAATATCAGAAATATTCTCGTAGGGCTAAAACACTTTAAAAGTACCTCATAAATCTGATGAAAAAAAAATTTGGAGACAAGACATATGTGTCCTTATATTTTGTTAGTGAAAAACACATACAGAAGAGGGAAAGACAAATTTGAGAGGATGGAAACAAAGTTGAGAGCTATTTCCTTCCATTTTCGAGCGATTTCCTTCCATTTTTAAAGTTGCCCCCTTTGATTTAATATACCTACAAGGAATAAACATGGAGAATTTCAAAAATACCTTCATAGGGCTAAAACACTTTAAAAATATCATTTTCGAAAAAAAAATTAACTTCAAAAATACCCTTATAAATATTGATATTCCCAAAAATACCCCTACGACCCTACGACCCAGTTCGACCCTACGACCCAGTCCGACCCTGCGACCCAATTCGACCCTGTGACCCAATTCGACCTAGCGATCCAATGCGATCGGAAATCGTCGGAAATCGCCAGAAATCGCCGGAAATCGCCGAAAATCGTTAGAAATCCTCGGAAATCGATTGAAATCGCTGGAAATAGCCTACAAATCACCGGAAATCACTAAAAATCATTAAAAATTGCTCGAAATCACTGAAAACGCTGGAAATCACTGAAAATGGCTAAAACATTGTTGAAATCGCTCGAAAATAGATGAAAACACTCGAAAATAAAAAGAAATCGCTCGAAAATAGAAAAAAATCGCTCGAAGATTGAAAGAAATAGCTCTTAACTTTTTTTTTTTATATTTTTCACTATATATCTTTTTTCCAAAAAAAAAATTTATCACATTTACGAGATATTTTAAAGTGTTTTAGCTCTTACATTCCTCCGAATCAAAGCTAAGTTAAAGGAACATCATAGAGTTTACAAATATAGAATGAACGTAGTGATTCCCACGTTCCACCTTCCTCCTAACCCTTTTCTTCATCGCCACTCTATCTCTCTCTCTCTCTGTCTCTCTCTATGTGAATTTGACAACTTCTATAAAAATCTTTCTAAATTTTATATTTATCAAGTTAAACCATGTCATCGCCGGTCATGAATGACTGATTCGCTCACCAAATTGCCAAAAACAATCCCAACTTTTCCTTTTTCCGGGAATTGGTTTCGGAACCAGAAGAGGAAGACGATAGGCTGAGACTGTTATTTACGGGAGACGGAGAGATTGAGAGAGTGAGAATTCGCGGAAAGCCCGAACTCACGCGGTTCGGAAGCTCCGCGTCGGTGGGTCGAGTACTCGTGGAGCTTTCACGGTGCTTCTCGAGAGAAGACACGGCGGAAGACAGTGGAGACCGACGAGCCATGGACATTGGTTTTCCGACCAATGTCCGGCACGTGGCTCACGTAACATTCGATCGCTTCAATGGGTTCCTGGGTCTTCCTTCCGAGTTCGAGCCCGATGTGCCCAGAAAAGCTCCCAGTGCAAGGTTTGTTTTTTATGGTGTTTTTGCTTTGTGATATGTGAATATGGTTTCTGGGTTTTGTTTTTGGCCGCGGAACGGATTATGGGTTTGACGACGAATTCCGACGCTCTGATGTAAATGGTATGTTTGTGAGACTGGGAATGCTGTTTGGTTGCCGGGAAAGTGATGGAAATGTTGTTAAGATAATGCATCTACTGCTTAATTCTGCATATGATTTTTCCTCCAATCCAAACATTGTCTGCTCTGAATTCTTTCAGAATACCAACGATCGTCAAAACTGTGACTTTGCATTGAATCTATAAACTATAATGTGTATTGGTCGAAGGATTTGATTTTGGTTCTGATCTTGATTCTGCATATTCTTGTTCTCGTTTCACCAACTGATCTATTTGACATTTTCCCTTTCAAATGCAGTGCAACAGTTTTCGGTGTTTCAACACAGTCGATGCAGTTATCATACGATTCAAGAGGGAACTGTGTTCCTGTTGTACTCTTGTTATTGCAAAGCCGGCTTTATGATCAAGGAGGTCTGCAGGTGACTCACTCCTCTGTCTTTCTAATTCATATTGGATGCAAAAGAGTTCGATAACCTTTACTATGGAGAAATTTAACCACCTTGGTATTGATATTGTCAGGCAGAAGGGATTTTCAGAATTACCGCAGAGAACAGCGAGGAAGAGCATGTACGAGAGCAGTTAAACAAAGGAGTCATACCCGATGGGATCGATGTCCACTGTTTGGCTGGGCTTATAAAGGTAACATCATTCAAATCGATGATTTCAAAAGCTATAACCTTTGTCTTAACTCGTTGTGTCGAACCAACTCGATTGTTCATATTTCAAATCTATAGGCTTGGTTCAGAGAACTCCCAAGAGGGATACTAGATCCTCTGCCATCCGAGCAAGTGATGCAGTGCGAATCAGAGGACGATTTCGTCAAGGTTGTACGGCTCCTACCACAAACAGAAGCTTCTCTTCTGAACTGGGCGATCAATCTGATGGCTGATGTTGCTGAATACGAACATGTTAACAAGATGAACTCCCGCAACATTGCTTTAGTCTTTGCACCCAACATGTCCCAGGTGAATGAGTTAATCAGATTGTTCTGTTTTTCCATGTTTGTCTGGCACAAGTATCGCTCTTTTTTGTGATATAAACTCCATAAATGGACTGCATGCTTCATAGATGTTTCAAAAGCTTTGATCTTTCTCTTATACTGTCCTGGAACTTTATGGATTTGGGTTGTCTTGGTACAAATTCGAGGTTTATGTAGTCTTCATTTCCGCATTCATACTAGCATGACCTTTTATCCTTTTATCAAAATTAGTTTGGTTAAAGATGATGGGTTGTTCGTAGATGGCAGACCCTTTAACTGCATTGATGTACGCGGTTCAAGTGATGAACTTGCTCAAGACCCTCATAGAGAAAACACTAAGAGAGAGGGAAATAGCGCCTTCCCAGCTTGATCCTTCTGATGATAGCAACTATGACAGTCTTGCTGAAGGTGGTGACTGCAATGAAGAACAAGAAGCCAATACATTCGAGGATAATGAAAAAGAAGACAGCGAGGATAACTACCCTGATGGAGAAACACCCACCAAAGAAAACGATGAGAAAGATGACATATCCCATTACAAAACACCGGTCACTAATGAAGCCAAACCACAGAATCATTCTGATGGCAAAGATCAAAAGACTGCTAGACCTTCGGGCTACGGAAAGACAGAGATCGGGCGATCAAGTGGTTCAGATTCAATTTCAAAGGGAAATGATGATACTAGGAAACCCCATTTGTGGCCAGCCGAACTCCCGAGTCCTTCAAAAACCTGTGCAAGTCGTATACGGGCAAGGGGGGAGTGAACCTATGGATGGATGATTTGTGTAAGCAAGTTTGATTTACGGATCTTTCAAGTGAGTTTTCCTTGTACTTTCGTTGTTAATGTAATGTATAAGTAAATTAGTTGGTTCATGATGTTGAAATGAGACTGACCGAAGGTATGAAGAACTTAAAGATGCCTTGCTTTGGAAGTTTAATAAACTTGAGTTATTACAGCCACTGTAACATAAACAGCTTGTGTGTTCTGTTTGTATCTGTCTTTTCTCTGTCCCTAGGAAGATGCCACTTCGTTATTAGTTACTTTTGTAACTAATGAAGTTTATTTGTGTTGTCCGCCTTCTGTCTTTTTCTCTTTTAGAAGAGTTCTTTAAATAAATAAAAAATCCAAACGGAGACCAAAAGGGAGGGAGACTTTGGGAGATGCTATGTCAGTGTATACTTGCAAACAAAACAAGCAGAAAATCCCACAGAAATTCTTTGCTTTAAGAATGAGAATCCAAGTGAAAAAATGTATCATAGGTTCGTTATTTTTGGGGCAATTAAAGCTGAAACGGCAATATTTTGTTTACAGGCTTTGCCAAAGTTTTTCAAAAGTGACTCAAACAAAGCCTCGTTACCTCAAGAGGGGGGAAACCACCACGAAATTAGAGATTGCCGTCCGAAGTAAGAAGCACCTTGTACAAATCTGGACGCCGATCACGAAATACTCCCCAACTATTCCTCTTGTATTTGATTTTGTCAAGATCAAATCGTGCCACAATAACAGCTTCCTCTTTATCACCTGCTTCAGCTACAATCTCACCAGTTGGTCCTGTCATAAGGTAGCAATAAGAAACAGGTTAGTCTGTTTGCAAGATGAATCAACGTATCTAAACTTCAAAATATTTGATTCTAAATATGTTAATAATGGTACCTGCTATAAAAGAATACCCGTAGAAAGTGATCTGACTGGGTCCATGCTCTGTTTCAATGATTTCCTTTCCTATACGATTTGAAGCTACTAGGGGCACCTAAATTTGTTAGATATTTATCACAAAATGTTAGATATTTATCACAAAATGTATTTATAATCAGAAAACGCGACTAAATAAACAGGTGGCAAGTGAAAAATCAAAAGACAGCCCCAAGGCCCGGCATCATTTCACTTTAAAATTGCTCATAGACTTTTTTTTCTCATTTCACTCTAAAATTGCTCATAGACTTGTTTCGTTTCTGATCTCACTCTAGAATTGCTCAGAGAGGTAAATTATATTAATAGAAATAATAAGCAGATGAACTTAATAATAAAAAAAATTGACCAAACAATAGCTTACCACATTAGCTCCAGCATGCCCCTGCATCACTCTCCTCCAATGATCACGTGAATCAAGTCCTGAATCTTGTGGTTCAGAACCAATGGCAGTGGGGTAAAACAATATTTCAGCACCCTGCAGAGCCATGGCTCGAGCTGCCTCAGGAAACCACTGATCCCAGCATATAGCTAAACAGAGATTGCACCACATGCAATAGTTGCCATGTTATCAGCTTATAAATCATGTGAAAGAAATAAATGCTACATAAAAGTATAATCTTGTTTATAACCTCTTACCCACTCCAATTTTCGCAAACTTCGTCTGGAACACCTGCCCAGAACAAGAGTCGATTATTAATAGTTTGTAGCAGATAATATGACTAATAAGAAACATATTGCAATATAATGTCTGTCTACTCACACCCACCTTAAAGCCAGTGTCTCCAGGACTAAAGTAAAACTTCTCCTGATAACCTGAAATTTAGAATGTAGAGGGTAAAACATAAGGTTACCATATACTCAAGCTATTTCAAAATCCAAATTTGACTCACCTGGTCCATCAGGAATATGAGATTTCCTATAAAGTCCGAGGTCAGTTCCATCAGCATCAATTATGGCTATCGAATTGAAATGTGCATTGTTTGCCTCCTCGAAGAAGCTAACTGGTATCACCACACCCAATTCTTTCGCAAGGCTCTGCATCCTGATAAGCAACACATGTAGAAGATAAAGTGAAACCAAGTTAGGGCACTAGATACATGTCAAAATGCCACTCTCTAAATCGGAGAAAGTACGAAACAGAAGTTAGGGTTTTGAGGGTATTTGTATCAAGATGAACAAGACATTGTCAGATAAGCAATTTCACCTTGCAATCGTAGGATGGTGCTTGTAAGGCTTGGCTCGTCCAAAGAAATCCTCTCTTTGTGCTTGACAGAAGTAAAATCCCTCAAAAAGCTCCTGTATGTGACATCACATGGATGTAAGAATATAACCTTAATGTCGAAACCCAATACAACACCTTTCATTGCTGGCTAAAGCCTATAATTGTGGTAGACTAAACACAACCGTAGCATACAGAGGAGCAACATCAATCAGTCAATAGAGAACAACACCAAGCTTTTATTAAGACACAGAATAAAGTGAAACACTGTAACTAGGTTGACGTAATATACAAAACACACCGATACCCTACCAGATAACAACTCGACAGACTCCTTTTTCCTTGTGCATAGAGAAAACAAAGTATGGCAATGAAATGAATCGCTAGAACTAACTAATTAGAACCCAAACGAGCAAATATTACCTGAATAAGAACAATATTCGCTCCTTTTGAGTGTGCCTCTCTAACAAGCCTGCATATGCACACAAATATCTTCTCAGACACCGATCACATTAAGAATAATAGCTGTCTGCATTATACTCTTTGTGATAAGACTAACTAAGTTAAGAATAAGTTTACGGGGAATTTTGATTCGAGGTCCAAAAACCAAACGAATTCAACTGTCTAGCATCTCCGAGCAGGTTACAGAAATGAAAATTTCGAAGAGTGACGAAATCGATGAGAGAGAAACGAATAACAAAAACGATGAAGCTACAACATGTGAGAGAGAGAGAGATATAAACCGTTCGGCAGTGGCGAGATTGTCGGAAACATCGTCGGAGCAGGCGAATTGCAGAGCTGAAACCACCCCCTCTCGGCTTCTTCTTCCTCCGTCTTCCATCCTCTCTCTCTCTCTCTCTCTCTCTCTCTCTCTATTTCTCTCTTGTAATAATTTATTGAAGTGAGAGAGGTTGATAGAGAGACGCTAGTGGCTGGCTAGCAGGTGGAATAAAGGAGGGAGGAACATTTCTTTTCCCTTTAGCCGAGCCCAAACCGACTAAAGGGTTTCTGCAGATGCAAATTTACGAGCTAGCGTTAGTTAGAACGCGGGGATATGATTCCTTCTGCGTCTGCGTTTCAAAGAATAAGTTCTCACACTGCACCATATAAATGCCGCAATCTTTAGATGAACATATGCTCTAGTGAATCCAATGTTTTACCCTAATTTTAAATATATGTTTGATTCTTCATTATCATTCAATCAATTTTGCGATATTATAAATGACAAAGAATGATCTAAATCTATGAAATTAGTGTGTAAATATGATGAAATATTGGACTTCAAAGATAAGTAATTGCAAAATTGAAAGTAATAGGAATTAGGCTTGACAAATTATATGAAGTATGCGAATCAATTAGGGATCATCTCAAATTTGTCCCAAAAATTTTGAATGATTAATGTTTCGGGTAACAAATTTTAAATAATGGTATATATATAGCATAATTTCTCTATCCACGCACTTTTTGTATATAAAAAAATATCTTATTGTATTTAGAATGTTTCATATTTTTCACATATATGCGTGTATGTTTATTAAAAACTAATATAGAAATAGATCTAGATTAGATATAATGTATGGAAAATTATATGTAATTAGAGACTCATTCGTATTCATTCATATATATATATATATTGTCACGGTGAGCCCAAAGGAAATCTCTCCTTCTCTTATTATTCAAAATTACCTTACAGAGAGCTTATATACATATGAAGACAAATTTTAACCTAGCTATCAAAATAGGAAAATATAATAAAACTCATGTAATCAAGATTAATAGCAAAATCAATTTGTTGCACTGATATCGCAATGGTATCCCTGAATTTCCGTAACACCCCCCTCAAAATGGTGCGTGAAGGTCTCGAACGCCCAGCTTGTCGAGAAAAGCGTCGAACTCTTTTCGTCCTAATGCCTTCGTAAAGATATCTGCCAATTGTATCTGTGTAGAAACATGTTGAGTACTGATTTTTCTCTCGAGAATGGCATCTCTAACGAAATGCCAATCAACTTCAATGTGCTTGGTACGTTCGTGAAACACCGGATTTTCACTAATGTGTAGAGCTGCTTGATTGTCACAATAGAGCCACATAGGACGTGGGTGTTGCACACCAAAATCATGGAGTAAGGCCTTCAACCAAATGAGTTCACAAGTCGTCATGGCCATGGCACGATATTCGGCCTCTGCCGATGACCAAGAGACGACGTTTTGATTCTTAGTCTTCCAAGAAATAGGAGAAGAGCCCAACTGTACAAACCAACTTGTTAACGAACGGCGACTCAAGGGGCAACCTGCCCAATCAGAATCTGTCCACCCATAAATCTGCAAGTCGGAATCCGATCGTAAAAATATGCCTTGACCCGGGTTTCCTTTGAGATAACGAACCACGCGTAAGGCTGCTTCCCAATGCACACGTCGCGGAGAATGCATGAATTGGGACAGTATCTGAACCGAGTATGAAAGCTCCGGACGTGTGACGCCCAAATAGATGAGTCGACCAACAAGGCGACGGTAAGCAATGGGATCAACAAACAATTCACCATCGCCCGAAAGTAATTGATGGTTCTGGTCCATCGGGAAGCTAGCGGGCTTAGCACCAAGAAGGCCGGTCTCGGCAATAATATCCAATGTATATTTCCTTTGACACAAGTAAATGCCCATCGGATTTCGCGCAACCTCAATGCCCAAAAAATACTTCAAGTGACCAAGATCCTTCATATGAAAACAAGATCCCAAATATTGTTTGAAAGCCGTGATTACAGGAAAAGAGTTCCCCGTAATAATCAAATCGTCAACGTAGACCAAAACATGAAGTCGTACCCCTCAAACAGAAAATATGAATAGAGAGTGGTCCGACGGTGACTGCTTGAAACCGTAAGATTTCAATGATGTGCCAAGCTTTGCGAACCAACACCGAGGTGCTTGTTTGAGCCCATATATTGATTTCTGAAGTCGATATACCTTGGATGAGTTGGAAGGCTGAAATTCGGGAGGCGGTTTCATATAAACCTCCTCATGTAGATCACCGTGTAGGAATGCATT
>CM071867.1:16927416-16954485 GCA_036759665.1 Gynandropsis gynandra
TGAAATAATAATAAGCTTATTATATTTAAATTGTAATTTAAATTATTGATAAAATTAAAAATTGTTTAAAACATACCACAAATGATTTCCACCATCATTGCTTAATATGTGGATCGGTATATGTCCAATTGTAACACGACCGATCATAATCAAATTTTATCGTCATTGTTATGTGACGATTAAGTTAATTATATCCAAGCCTACAAATCAAAATGAAAGATAAATTAACATTTAGTTAACTATTTATAATTGAGATTTGAAATTGAGTATACATACCATAGTCCGTCGTTTTCTCGAACAGGGTCTATAAGAGGAAGCTTGCGTCGTTCTTCATCCATTGCTAAAATTTCTTCCATTGTTGGTTCCTCGTATATAGCAGGGTCGTGATGCATTACTGGATCGGGTGGTGGTTGCATTTGCGGATAATATGGCATATATTGCCCCGATTGTGTCGATCCAGTGTTTCGGAAGAAATTTGGATTCATATAATCTTCAAACCCTGAATTGGAATGTCGAGAATGAGAAAGGTTGCCACTTTCCTCGGACTGAGGGCGGTTTCTGGTTTTACCGCCTCTTCCAACGCGGCGTGACATACTGAAATGTGACATTAAAATATTACGACACCATACGAATCCATCTAAACATACGAAACTATCTAAACATACGAAACCATCTAAACATACGAAACCATCTAAACATACGAATCCATCTAAACATACGAATCCATCTAAACATACAAAATGCGACATTAAAAATATTACGACACCATACGGATCCATCTAAACATATGAAATCATGTAAACATGCGAAACCATCTAAACATACGAAACCATCTAAACATACGAATCCATCTAAACATAACACATGAATCCATCTAAACATACGAAACCATCTAAACATACGAATCCATCTCTAAACATACGAAACCATGAATCCATGTAAACCATGACTCCATCTACCCGGCGACGGGGCGACAACGGTGGTGGGGAGAAGCGAACGACGCTGGGGAAAAGTGAACGACGCTAGTGCAGACGGCGACGGGGCGGCGATGGTGCAAGCGGTGGGGAGCTGCGAACGGGGCGACCGGTGAGGAGACGGAGGAGGGGAGGGAGATGCGATTGGGTCGTTGCAATTGGGTCGATTTCAAAAATTTATATAAATTTGGGGATGGCTGATAAAATCCATCCCCAATTGGGGACGAACGTGATGCAACCGTCCCCAATTGGGGACGGCTCATCCGTCCCCAATTCCGAGATCGGGACGATTGACCGAGACCGGGGCCGGGGCTGAGACTATTGACCGGGGCCGGAACGATAGATCGGGATCAAGACGATAGATCGAGATCGGGACGATAGATCGGGATCCGTAAACGTCTACTCATTAAACCCTCCGGCTCCGGTTATTGTTCCAAAATTGAACCCTCCGGTCGAGCTTTTTGTTTGGTTTTTTTCTTCAGATGAAACATAAATCGCTGGAACGGATACATCCAACGAAATTGAACTGGACCTCCTAATGCGGCTTCGTGCGGTAAATTAACTGTCAAATGCTCCGTAACATCGAAGAATGATGGTGGAAAAATCTTCTCTAAGTTACAAAGTATAGTTACTATGTTATTTTCGAGTCGACGAACCACATCCATACTCAGATTTCTGAACTACATCCATACTCAGATTTCTCGAACATAAATCTCGTAAGAATAGGCCAACACCTGTAACATTAAAATATTATTCGTGTATTTAACAAATATTCACACTACATATTAATATAAAATCAACCACATACCTCCAATTGCTTCGTGTGCATGTTTGTCCATCAATTCAGAAAAACATATCGGAAGAAGTCTTTGCATGAATACATGACAATCGTGACTTTTCATCCCTAATAACTTTCCTCCTTGAATGTCAACGCACCTTCCAATGTTAGACGCATAGCCATCGGGGAATTTCACATCTTCTTTCAACCACTTCAACAATTTATATTTCGTTTCATTTGACAATCTGAATATCGGGACTGGCGCTTTACCGTCGTCACTTATATGTAACTCCCTTCGTGAGCAATATTCTTCTAGATCCGTGCGTGATTTAATATTGTCTTTCGTCTTCCCTGTGACATTCAATACTGTATTGATGATGTTATCGAAAAAATTCTTCTCTATGTGCATCACATCAAGATTATGTCGAAGTTTCAGATTTTTCCAATACGGAAAATCTCAAAATATGCTCTTCTTGTACCAGTTATGAGTAATTCCATAACCACAAATTCTCGGATGATTGTTCCCTCCTCAATCTATACTCCTCAGAATACCCAAAGAAAGAAGTCGTTCATACAAAATCTCTTCGTCGGTCAAAACTGGAGGAGGAGATTTCCGCACAACTACATTCCTTTTGAAATTTCTCATGTTGCGCCATAATGCATCATCAACAGGAAGAAAACGACGATGACAATCAAACCAACTCGTCTTTCTTCCATGTTTCAACTGAAAAGCATCTGTTTCCTCCATGCAATATGGACAAGCCAATCGACCATGCGTTGTCCATCCAGATAACATACTATAAGTTGGAAAATCACTTATTGTCCACATGAGAGCACCTCGTAACATAAAATTTTGTTTCCTCGAGACATCGTATGCTTGAACTCCATTCCATAATTCTTTTAATTCTTCAATAAGTGGTTAAAGAAATATATTCAAACTTCTTTTCGGATGATTAGGCCCGGGAATCATTATTGTTAAAAACAAAAATTCCCGTTTCATGCACATATCCGGTGGTAAGTTGTAAGGTGTCACTATACCTGGCCACAATTAATAATTCTTCCCAGACATCCCAAATGGATTAAAACCATCGATACAAAGGCCTAAATAGACATTTCGACTCTCAGCCGCAAAATCAGGATATACTTTGTTAAAGTGTTTCCACGCCTCACCATCTGAGGGATGACACATCTCTCCTTCACGACTTGAATGCTCAGCATGCCATCTCATGTCGCTTGTGGTCTCCACAGATTGGTACAATCTTTTTAATCTGTCTGTAATTGGTAAATACCACACACGACGATATGGAACCGATTTTCCATTCTTTGTTAAATAAATCTGATCTTTTTCCCAAAATAGACAATGCAATTTTCTTGACAAACATCAATCTTTTGATATGGCAATAAACCCAAAGATCGTATCATCTTCTTTGTCTCATAATAGGAGTCTATTGCATTATTATCTTCTGGCAAATAATCTCTTACTAATTCCAATATCGAATCCATGCGATTCTCAGACAAATTATTTTCAGTCTTCAAATTCATCAAACGTGCAGAGATAATTGTGATAAACCACTCCTACAACCATCATAAAGTGGATTCCTAGCACTTTCTAGCATTTCAAACAAACTTTTTGCTTCTTCATTCGGATCTTCTTCAATATTTATGTTTCTTTCACGGAATACATTTTGCACCATTTCCACATACGGGTTCATTTCTACATCTTGAGAAGACTTAAATTCATCATGATGTATAGTGCCCCTACTAAACTTTTCCATAACATTACTAGGTCGTGGTGCAAAATTTTCTCCATGACATAACCACATGAAATAATTCGGAGTAAATCCTCTTAAATAAAGATGCTTCCAAACAGTTCTCTCATTAACAAATTTTTCATTCTTGCATTTGACGCATGGACAAACCAACGTACCCGTTTCTTTGTAAACTTGTTGATTCGTCGCCATTGTCATAAACTGTGTGACGCCTTCTATGAACTCTTTCGATACGCTTTGAGATTCTGGATCAATTCTTCTGTACATCCATTGTCTAGAAACGAAAATGTTCGATCTTGATGAAGATGTCATTATAATCGCAAACACTATAGAAGATATGCGGTGAAAAATATGAGAGTTGCTTATGAAAAACGGATCAATGGTTGAGGGGTTAAATAGATTATTTATAGACGAATTAGGGACGAATTAGGGACTAAGAAATTAATTTTCCGAAAAATCGTCCCAAATCTGTCCCTAAAATGGTGTTTAAAGTCCTAAAATTTAGGGACGGTCCCAAATCCATCCCCAAATTTAGGGACGAAAAGAGATGCCGTCCCTAAATTGGGGACGGATGATCTGGCCGTCCCTAAATTTAGGGACGACAGAAACGTCCATCCCCAAATTAGGGACGACAACAAATTCCGTCCCCAATTTAGGGACGCCTTACTCATTCGTCCCTAATTGGTCCGCAATTAGGGACGGATTACGGACGGCTCTTCAGTACCCAAATTTGGGGACGGATTCGGGACGGATTTCATTTTCCGTCCCTAATTCGTGTATAATTTGTCCCTAAATTTAGGGACAGAAATGTCAGTCCCCAAATTTCGTCCCTAATCTTGAATTTTATAGTAATGAACTCATTTTACACTCCTATCGAAAAACGAGCTGGAAAATTTATTTCAACTCATCTCGTAAACAAAAATGAGCTAGCTCGGGAGCTAGATCATTTAATTTTAAAGAGTTGTAACATACACTACTAGAAAAACACATATTTCAGACAAACAAATCCGTCGTGAATCCGTTCGTTTGGAAACGAGCATTCGTTATAGGCAACGTGTCTATAAATAATCGTAGTTATGGACTAGAGATGTAGTTCAAAAACCGTTAGGAAATCCAGACGAATTGAATCGTCCCTAAATTTTCGGAAAAATTGATCGAATTACAGACGTCTTATCTGTCAGAAAATCTTTGTTATTTTGTCATAAACAAACGACCGATTTACCCATCCCAAAATTTTTTAGTGACAATTTTTTTTAAAAAAATAAATTTTAAAAACTAAATCTTATAATTAATAGTTTTAGATATTAGGTTTTTAAGAAATTATAAACTATACACAACTATTATTATAATTTTTACAAACTCATCGGCGTGAATTATCATAGGCTTCATCATCGCACGTATCCCAATCATTCGAAGGCATTTTTTCCATCAGCATACGCATTAAATGTTGATGTTGTCGTACTGATTCTTGTTAAGTGGTCGTCAATTGTTATGTCTCATACAATGCTTGATCGTATTGCATCATTTTATTACGCATTTGTTCTTCTGTTTCTTTCGTTTATTCTTTGGAGGAATTTGAATTTTTTGATGTCATTCCTCCAAATTAAAATACAATCTTTATTAATTTCAATATTAAAAAATTATAAATTTAAACCGAGATACAACTTGTTGTACTCTCTTGAACACATACATATATCTTAGTACATACCATCACAAGCATATACAACTATATATACATACCTAAGGATGGTGTATACGCGGTTGAGTACAATTCATCGCTCTCAATTTTTCGAGCATTCTCCATATGTATAGCATTTAACAAAAGGTAGAACTTCTAGACTAAGCAAAATCCAGTGTGTTATGTTTTCTTGAGTTGCCATATGTTGAATGAAACACACTTAGTTTACTTCTGATGAATATCAACCCAATTTAATAGATTAAATCCCTAAAAAATGGCAAATCCAAATAATCTCATTAGGAAAGTAAAAAGAAGTTGTAATGAAATGATAGAGAAAAAACATGATCACCTCACCACCTGAAACAAATAGACGATTTTGAAAACTGGGGAAATGAGTTGTATGTAAAAAAAAGTTGATCCAGGTTCATCATTTTAGAAACTGAAAACTTCGTCTCTGCTTTTTAAATCTTTGGTGAAGAGAAGCTACAGAAGACAAAGGTAATGACAAGAAAGATAAAGGTAATGAGGCTAAAAGTTAATGAAAGAAACAAAAAATGGAATAACGAATTTAGAATTGAGCAAATAACGAATATTTGCGAATATCTGACTTTATATTTGTATTCGGTGAATATCCAAATTTCTTATTTCTATTTGTATTTGCAAATTCCGATATTAGTAAATATAAATATTTCTCGGATATACGGATATCCGTATACGAACCTAAATTTTTTTTAACATAATATATATATAAGAATTTTAATTTAACCAATAATCATCGAATATCTAAAGCTAAAATTCAAATCACACAAATATACAAATATACATAATATAAATAACATAAAACACAAAATCTTCATAATCATCTCCATATCGGTCATTTAAATTTAGTTTCATCGATAATTTTAAGAATATCGTCAACTCACTTAAAACAATGAAACAAATTGTTAGATTATATACTAAAATAAAACTCGTAAAAAAATCATATATTTATAGAGTTCGGTTTTTTTATATATTGTAGAGTCACTATAACATTATCCAATTCATTTGGATTAGAACTAATTTTGAGTCTAAATTAAATCTTCAACAATATTAGTTATTTGTATTTGATATTTTAGTCCTCATAAATATATTGCATATTTGTCTATATATTTATATAATAAGTGTTTAAATAAGATTAATATTTTTATTTCCAATTTGATCATTAAAATCAATTTTGTTATATATGTATCTATATATTAACTAAATTTTATATTTAATAATTACGAATACGAATATTTCGGATAATTGAGTCTACTATTTGTATTTATATTTGTCGAATATCTTATTTCTAATATTTGTATTTGTATTTGTATCAACAAATATTCAAATTTTTTGTTCGAATGCGATTCGAATACGAATACTTCGAATATTTTGTCCAACTCTAAATAATTGATATAAAAGACAAAAATGAATTAATTTATAAATTGCAGAAATTACTATTCGTATTCGTAAATACGGATATCCGTAAATACGAATATCCGTAAATATTCGGATATTCGTCGGATATCCGTATCCGTAATAAAATCAATTTTTTTTAAAAAAAAGTAATAAAAAATTCTAAATAATTTACATTTTAATCCTTAAAACTTTTAACATTTTAGTATTTTAATCCTTAAAACTTTTATAATTTACATTTTAGTCTTTAAATTTTAAATATAATAACTATTTCTTTATATATTTTATATTTTATCTGAAAATTAATTATAATAATGTTTTTTATTTATAATTTGATCTTTAAAATTAATTTATTATATATATATCTCTATATATTAAATAAATTATCTATTTAATACTTACGGATACGAATATTTACGAATAATTGACTATACTATTTATATTTATATTTGTATTTGTCGAATATCTAAATCTTTGTATTTGTATTTGTACTTGTTCATACGGATATTTTTTTTCGGATCGAATACGGTTCGAATACGAATACTTCGGATATTTTGCCCAATAAATACAAATGCACTTCTTTATTTACCACCATTTATAGGAAATATAAATTGGGCGCTGAGTCGGTCCAGTTACCTACTGGCTCATATAAAACCGCCTGTTCTTGGTTATTAATGAATTACTGCGTGCGCTAAATATGATCGTTATATATATTACCAAATCCGCATGGCGAAATCTTCACCCTTCATTATTCTGGTGTTTTCCATTAATTAATAAATTTAAATTCCATCAAACACGCGAATAAAAAATTCGAAAAAAGGCTTCCTTCGTCTTCTTCAACCATTTTAGAGATATAGATACAGATCCGAAAGCAGGAAACCAGAGTTTTCTAAAGTCTTCACTCGATGTCGTACTCTAATCCCTACACTCCGTCGGCGCCCGACATTCCGGGCTCGTACACGCAACAGTTTTCCGGCGAAAACAGGTACGGTTATGGGTATTCAAGCGGTGGTTGGGGTCAGGCTCAGCCCCAACAAGAATACAGCGGTGCCGCAATGTTTCCTCCGGGGACGCATCCCGACGTTGTGAGGAGCTTCGAGTCCGGTGATAGAGACCGGAGTGGATTTTTGGAGGAGACGGAGCTCCGACAAGCTTTGTCTGTTTCTGGGTATGTGGGACTTACCGCAAGAACGATTCGTTTGCTGATGTCTATCTACAAGAATCCGGTAGACTCTGTGCTGCGTCTAGGTAAATGCTTTTGTTTATCGGTTTCTAGTCTTTCTTTGTTTTGTTTGGTTGGGTGAGATTCAGTTTCTTAAAATAGAAGTTGCAGGGTGAAGTTTTTGGAGTAGGTTATAGTAATTCGGATATGATTTAGGATCGTGGTTTCCTAAAACTAGTAGAATTTCAAGTTCCTTAAAAATTCAAGAACCATGCTACTGAAGGCATTACTAGTTTTAGCTTAAGCTCCATCGACGCTGTAGCACAGTGACAGATTCTCATAATTATCAACAATTTTCTAGTTGCCCACAATTTTGTCACTTGTAGTCACTGTGGTTCCTCTATTGGATATAGAACTGTTTATCCGATCACAAATTCGATATAAGCAGCGGACAATTTTCATTGAAATTGTGATTGTGATATTGATCTGCTGTCAGATTGTATTTGCATTGTTTACTGATGATATCTTGAGACTTTTCTCCTATTTTTTGTTGGATGTTGAGTCTCTCACTAAAAATTTTGGCAACATGTCTACTAATATAGGTCGTAAGGAGTATGTCGAATTGTGGACTTGCCTTGGGCAATGGCGTGTAAGTGACTATTCAGTTTTTCCCGCTGTTCCCTTGATTTTTCATCCTATACGATGCTTAAGAAGGAAACAACTGCCAGATCATGAATTAGTAACTGCATCCAATCTCCAAACAAAAATCAATTTTTCGATTTTTGGAATGGAATATTACAGAAATTAATGGTTATCTCTCGGTCGTTTGTTTCATTGTCGTCACTAGTTTTGCCGGCTTTGTCATGAAAACCATTGTGACAAGCTTGTAAACTTTTTCATTTGCCATTATCCAATTATATCAACCCCAAGTCTTTAGCAATCAAGTATTCTGTATGTGCTTATCAGGCAATATTTGAGAGGTACGATAGAGACAAGAGCGGGAAGATGGACTCCACCGAGCTTAGAGACGCTCTTTACCACTTGGGCTACATGCTTCCATCCGCTGTGCTTCAGCTTATTATAACTCAGTATGACGATGGGAGTGGCAAAAGGGTTGAGCTCTGTTTCAACAGTTTCTTCGAGTAAGTCTGCTAGCAACATCGCCTTTTCTACAATATTTTTCTTCTAGTTCTTGATATGATACTGAATAGCATCTCTGCTGTTCCTTCTGCTGTGTTTCCAGATGCGGGATGATTGTGAAGGTACGTACTAAGATCTAAATGAATAGAGCTTCTCAAGAACCACCCCTTTTGTTCTCTACTTATTTTAAAATTACGCACATAAATACTACACACACACACATATACACACAAATACTCTCTCTCTCTCACACACACACACACACATAATATATACACATCGCTTGTATTTGTGATTATAGATATTTTGGGACCGACCCCTGAATGTTATCTGGGCGGGGTTTCGGAAAAAGGGTCGGTCACTTTTATCTTGAATCCTAATCAATAGGGTTTGATGATTTCTACATCTTATGCTCGGCATCATGACTTTCACATCTAATTAGTCCTCTCCAAGAGGCATGACTCCATGTCAGGCCACATCCAAAGATGAACATGGTCCTTTAAGCTGCTCGATATCAGTTTAGATGAAGTTAAAGCTTCAAGGAGTTTGAGTCATACATGCATATGTTTTTCAGGGATTGACGGAGAAGTTCAAGGAGAAGGATCCAGGTTACACTGGCTCTGCAACTCTCTCCTACGACGATTTCATGTTGATGGTTCTTCCATTTATCGCCTCCTACGATTGATCCGTTTCAGAAGCGTAGGATTCAACTGTTGATTGGTTGTGCCAATTGTGCATAGAGATTGGTTCTATCATAAAACGGATACGAGATCAAAACGATAATCCAATAAAGATTGCTAACATTCTATTCGAATGACTTATTGTTTTGGTTATGGCTGTTGAATAATTGGAGGGATGAAATCGACTTTTGTGTTGTATCGTTCTTGTTACGCTAGGCAAAACATATATGTAGGCAAAACACACACATATATATATATATATATATGTATTTATATATATTATATGATTTGTAGAAGTTAATACAGTCGTGGAAAAAAAACTTATAAATATTTATTTTTATTTGAATTAGTGGGTAGGTATAATATTGTAATTTTTAAAATGCATATAAATATAATCATTGGTACAATGAAGAAGTTAAACACATGATAATTGTCTTGTATCACATTGTATTGAATGAAATGCATTAAGAACGAAATCAATGAATATGAGGAACAATATTATTCGTAAACTATATTATTAGGAGCAATGTTATATTACTAGTATTTAAAAATAGTTACTATTATAAATGGTGGTCCATGGATGATTTTTTACGATGATATGGTAAGATAGTCCTTGATCGTATGATCTAAGTGGAAGATAAAAATACTAATAGTTATTAAAATGAGAACGACACTATTGATAAGTAAATAAGTAGGTGAGTGAAAAGATCGATTTTATGTTGAGCTTATGTATTTGGTATTCCATTGAAGATTTCTGCATAGACAACATTTGTTATGAGCGATTGTTGTGTGAATTTTTCTTTGAGTAGTGAGAAATGAACATATACAACGATGCGCAGGAAGGTATAATATTGTAATTTTTAGAATGCATATAAAGGTAATCATTAGTATAATGAAGAATTTAAAAACATGTTAATGGTCGTGTATGATAATGTATTGAATGAAATGCATCACAACAGAAATGAATGAATATGAGGACCAATATTATTTGTAAATGTTATTAGGAGCAATGTTATATTACCAACATTTTAAAAGTAGTGTATTAGTGTAAATGGTGGCCCATGGTAACAAAGTTTTTATGTTGATATGGTAAGATAGTCCTTAGTCGTCCGACCTAAGTGGAGGATAAAAATATTAATAGTTATTAAATGAGAACGTCACTACTGATAAGCAAGTAAGTAGGTGTGTGAAGAGATCGATTTTATGTTGACCTTGTACATTTGGTAATCCATTGAACATTTCTCCATAGACAACATTTGTTATGAGTGGTTATTCTGTGAATTATTCATTGAGGTCTAAGATAAGCAATACTTTGGCTGATGTGACTCCTGATAGTGCAATATACAACTGCCCGTGGCTGAAAACCGGTTCGGGAAGATACAATCCAATTTGTTTCAAACTTTGGTCTTGACTTTTATTTATAGTCATTGCATAGCAAAACAGATGGAAAATTGTCGTCTTCTTAGTGTAAATGGGAGATCTGAATCACTCTGTGATATAATGATAATTGGTATAAGGACTTTGTTACCAATATGAGTGCCTATAATAATCTCTGCTTCTGAAACTCTTGATGCTAATTCAGTCACAACTATTCGTGTTCCATTATATAGGCCTTCTTTTTTATTGATATTCCGGGACAACGTTATGGGGGCACCAACCTTCAAATATATGATGTGTTTTGGAAAACCATGAAATTCAAGGGAGTTGAGGTATTCGATAGGATAAAATGAATGCCAATAAGTAGTAGGAGCATTGTCTAGGCCTATCAGGTCAGAACTTAAGAATTCAACAATTTTCCCTGGAAGTCTAGATAGGAGGTAATTATTAATCTCATCAACATGTGCATTCGGGGAGTTAAAATTTCCCTTTTTGTAAGATAATATCGGTTCTTGAAAAAATCTAAAAAATTTGGATACGTTACATCTACGAGTTTTTGTAGTGGTAGTTTTGTCAATTGAAGCAATAATTCCCTATCAACAAAGATTTTTCACCATCACTTATGGGATCAGCCTTAATTAACTTTTTACATGCGTGACCATTTCTCACATCCAATAACCATTTTGGGAATTCGACCTCATGTTGATTTAACGACATATTATGCGTTAAGTAAATACATAACATGATTGCCATAGGTGAGACCGACTAATGGATGACATAACATTGTCAATCCTACCCCCGTGAGTGATTGGTAAGCTTTGTCGAAAATCACCCCCTAGAAGGATTGTTTTCCCACCAAAAGGTTTATCGACAACTTCTTCATCGTCCATAAACATAATATCTTTCAATGTGCGGTCAAGCGCTTCAAATGTGTGTTGATGTGCTATGGGAGCCTTATCCCATATAATTAATTCTGTCTTTTTAAACAATTCTGTAACCATGCTTCTTTGTTTAATGTCACATGTTGATCTTTGTGCAAATCTAGAGGGATTTTAAACCTTGAATGTGCAGTTCTACCCCCTAGAAGAATTAATGCAGTTATGCCCAACGATGCAACTGGTATTACAACTTTTCCTATCAATCTGATCTTCGAGATAAGTGTTCTATACAAGTAGATTTTTCTCGTGCCACCTGGTCCATAAAGGAAAACAAATTTCCTTTTCTATGTTTCACAGAGTCCATCACTATTGTGTAAATTTTTAACTGTTCGCCATTAATTGTCGCCATTAATTTCCATATGCACTTTCTTCTCTAATTCCTCATTGAATTGTAAATCGTGATGTAAGACGGTATTTGTGATGTTTGCCACTAGGATGCTTATATCTAGAGTTAGCATACCAAAGTAATCTGCCAAGGATTTTTCATTTCGCTAAGCATTGTTTTAAGTTCTATAAGAGTGTACTATTGAATCTCGTTCGTTGATAATTGAAGATTAGTAAACTTGAACTATTTCATCTTTTTTGAAAGTATATCGTCTGAATGGAATAACCAACACTCATTCCTTAGGTCAACCGGTTTGCTAACTTCACAATATACCAATAATCTGCCAAGTGTGAAACCTTTTTTTCTTCTGGACCAAAACGTGTTTGTACTGTGCCAAACGAACAACGTTAGAAACTGCATATATGTTAATTCTCTTGCATCTGCAAACATTCCATTTGTTTTCATCCATTGTGTAAACATAGTTTCTTCCACACCTGGTTTTGATAAGACTTCTAGATCTGATGCATCCTCAAAAGTGAGAATCAGTTTGTTCTCCAAATGTAATGATAACCTCATAACCAAGGGTCTCTGATGGTGTATGTGAAATGAAAAAATCCGCCATACTGCTTCGCCAGTAGAAAGGTATCAACATTCAAGGTAGTTTGTTATTTCGTTGATTTCCAAAACAGAAGCCTTTTCCAAGTTTGATGTACCTCGACTATTGGTGTCCCTCTCGATTAATAAGGATGCTTTGTCCACCATTTTTGTAATATATTTGAAAATATATTTGATTGCATTAGATCCGTTATACCATTCAACTTTTATGTACGCTCTATATTTCTTCAAGATTTGAACATTATGGGGAACGACATATCGATTTCCCAATTTGATATCCCTTCCATCACAAACTTGGAGTCATTTTGCCTACGCTTGTATAAGACATATCCTATATTATCGACATATGTGTTCTCGTTGTATGGCCTTGGATTTTTTTTTGTGCAAATTCCATTTTCTATGCATGGCGACCATGACCTATCAAGTCCACATAGGCCATACATCATATGTTGTTCAACCAAGCTGAAGCCGTCATTGTCAAGTTCTTTATTTGGCAATTCTGCTTGTATAGAGGTATCAATTTCTAAGTGGTAGGATTTTTGAAATTAGGTTGTAACCAAATAAAGATATGGACGTGCGATAAGGCATGCTTTTGGAACTCGATAATGCATATAATTATGACAAAAAAATTATTAATGACAATTTAGCAATCTTATTATAAAGAATGGAAGAACCATTTAAAATGAACCCAATTAGATTGTATTTACCCGATAACGGCTTTCAATAAAAGATTCATGCATTGGTATCTTCTAGAAGGCCATCTAGTTTCATTTTAAAAAATCGACATTTAACGTCTGACCTATCACTGGCACTGGTTCCACCGTATGAATCAAGATGGTCCTAGATCTCTTTCTATTTTGGATTAGCAGTCATTGTAATGAATAGATCGTGGTTACCATATGATGCGCGACTGGATTGTGCGTTTCACTCAGTTGTGTGGATGGATGCCTTTGAACCCGTAGACGGATACGTGCTGAAGAACGTTGGCCCAAATCTCAGTGAGACCATCCAAAATCCTTGAGCATATGCACCTCTAGAACTCTTAGGACGATAGAAGACGCCACAAGTAACCATGGTTCGTTACTTGATAAGTCAAATCGAGCAAGTCCTAGACTTGAACGATTTATGTGAGATGAATCTCTCAATCTCAAGAACAATGAGCTAAGCTCCTTTGATCTGTAATTGGTTCGAAAATGACTTGTTTTTATTATTCATGCGTGCCTCCTTAAAAAGAAAGAAGGCCAAAACTAACTTCCCACATTACACTCCTATTCAAAAGTCTAAGACTCTTATTGACCACTAATCTTCCTAGATTTTATTCCTACTGACAATGCACGAAATAGGCCCTAATTATAGGTGTTCTTGGTACAATTTGAATTCAAATTCAAAATTTGAATTTGAATGACACAAATCCAAGACACTTCCTCTTGATGGGTCTTTGTATGGTCCATGGGCTTGTGAGGCTTTAAACCCTTCAAATGATGTTTCTGTACAATCTCTTGGGCTTCTAAGATGTCTTGAATCTTCTCTTCTAGCCTCATGGCCTTATTGAGTGTTTGGCTCCGATGTGGCTCCGCTTGCTCCAAAATATTGGTGTTGAGGCCTCGTTTGAAGCGGTCCATGGTGGTCCGCTTGTCCTCTTGAGTTTGCGCCCTCACCATCAACTTTTGCATTTCCTTGTAATAATCCTCCACGAATAAGGATCCTTTCACAAGGAAATTCAGACTGTTACACACTTCTTCATAATAATATGTAGGTACGTATCGACTTCTCATGATTTGCTTGAGTTGCCGCCATGTGTTGACCAGTTGGTCACCATTCATCTTTTTGAGATGGATGATTTGATCCCACCAAATCAAAGCGTAGTCACTGAATTTAGCAGTGGCTAGTTTGATCTTTTACTTGCTCGGTGTACTCGTGGAGATCAAACACCATGTTCGTGCGTCTTTCCCACTCCAAGTATGCTTCCGGATCGCTACCCCCGGTAAACATGGGAATGTCCACTCTCACACCACCATTATCATGGTCATGGAAGTCTCTATGTGGTGCTCCCCTCTTGCCTTCGTCTTGCCATGAAGGGTAGGTCATCTTCGCCATCGAAGGGTCTGTTTGCACCTCCCTCGCCGTATCTGCCAAAATGCAAGTTTGCATTGTGATCTTCGTCCTCTCCTAGGTCAGCTCTAGGATTTCTTTCTTGGCCTCCCCTAGGTGGTATTCCAGGCCTGGATTGATCATGATTAGGCCTTGGATGAGCCGGTTCTCTCCTTTCGAGCTGCAGTGGTTGTTGTTGAACCATGAGGAGACAAGTGAGATTCGCAATTTGCTCTTGGAGAGCTTGAAACTCCTCTCGTGTCACTTGAGGCTCCGGTGCTCTATTCACTGATCATTCACTCTCGTTGGACATGATGAATCAAAGGAAATGTGACCAAAACAAGTTAGTAATCACGCAAAAGAAATTGAGAAATAACCTACGCACAAACGAATTCAAGCGAAGATAATCACTCAACCTTCTTATCAAGCTTAGCCCCCAATGATTGTGAGTTCTACTAGGTTCCTTTGGGATCCGTTGGTGGACTGATCTCAGGTTCCTTAGAACTCCCTATCTTCGAGTTCATATTTTCAAAACGTGTTCGTCGTCCGGGTCCAAGTGCTTTGCCGCGAGTGGTGTGTTTCTCGTGTATTGAGTTGCTCTTTCATGATGAACTTAGGATGGTGTATCCTTGGTTCAGCCTGTCCCTTCGGGCTCTTTGTTTCTACTTTTAGTTTTCTTTATTTTTTTTCTTTTCTTAGGCTCTTTGGCCGTGTCTTTTCTCTTGGTTTTTTTCTTTTCTCTTTGTTTTTCTTAGGCTCTTTGGCCGTTTGTTTCCTTTTTTTTATCTAAACCCTAAATGAATCCTTGGCTGAACCTACAAGAGAGAGAACAACCAAATCCGTTAGGAACAAAATGAACAAAAATTGGATAGATACAACCATGAGAACATGGCTTTGATACCAACTGATGCACGACTGGATCGTGCGTTTCGTTCGGTTGTGCGGATGGATGCCTTTGAACCCGTAGACGGATACGTGTTGAAGAACATTGGCCCAAATCTCAGTGAGACCGTCCAAAACCCTTGATCATATGCACCTCTAGAACTTTTAGGACGATAGAAGATGCCACAAGAAACCGTGGTTCGTTACTTGATAAGTCGAATCGAGCAAGTCCCGGTCTTGAACAATTTTTGTGAGATGAATCTCTCAATCTCAAGAACAATGAGTTAAGCTCCTTTGGTCTGTAATTGGTTCGAAAATGACTTGTTTTTATTATTCATGCGTGCCTCCTTAAAAAGAAAGAAGGCCAAAACAAACTTCCCACATTACACTCCTATTCAAAAGTCTAAGACTCTTATTGACCACTAATCTTCCTAGATTTTATTCCTACTGACAATGCACGAAATAAGCCCTAAATTATAGGTGTTCTTGGTACAATTTGAATTCAAATTTGAATTTGAATGACACAAATCCAAGACACTTCCTCTTGATGGGTCTTTGTATGGTCCATGGGCTTGTGAGGCTTTAAACCCTTCAAATGATGTTTCTGTACAATCTCTTGGGCTTCTAAGATGTCTTGAATCTTCTCTTGTAGCCTCCTGGCCTTATTTCTAGTCCAAGGCCCCTTCAACATGCTTGAAACTTCGGAATTTGGTTCTAAGTGTGCACTAGAGGTCTCGTCAAAAACGTCGCCGGAATGTCGCCAGAAAAGTGACATTCCGGTAGTGATCCGGTACTCATCTGAGCTCTTTGAGTGCTGGTTCCAATGGTCTTTTTTCTCATCGAATTTGGACTTCAGGAAAGCCTCCATTTAGGTATTTTCGTACAAAGTCTCATCTTCAAGTTAGTCGGCCCGCGAAAATCGGACGCGACTGTTAGTCCGCGAGTCTCGTCAACGGTCTGCATACCCGCATCTTCGTAAGCTTCATGTGCATCCTAAATGATGGGGGGAGAATAATTCTTTTACCTAAAACTTTAGGACATGTACCTCCCCTTCCAATTGCATCAAACACATTATTATAAAGATCCGTCCTCAGTTTCTTCTGATTGTTTCTTTCCCAACGTATTCTTTCTTGTTCAATGGCAATGTATGCACTAAAAACATATTTTAGGAAAAGACGCCCCCATTTATTATCGTTTTCCCTCAGATAGTCGTATTTGGATTTAGTAAGCATAGAATTCTCGCATTGTAACAAAGACCATTTTGATCTTTTTACCACATTCGATGTATGGTATGTCCTCATGAAATCCAGATTAACCATAAGGAAAAAGCATATTGTAAGCTCATGAACAATGGATGTAGGTCGCTGATTCTATATAGTTGGCCAGACGGTTTCAATTGCAAGATAATGTCTCTATCAACAGTAGTTGAGGAAAGATCGCCAACAATCAAACCTGCAACTTCATTTCTAGTAGGAAAAGCATATTGTTTACTTTTCTTTCGAGGCTCGATCAATCATAAAGAAACGTCAGCTGTAGACCTAGCTTCATAACGATCATGGGCTTTACAAAAAGTCTTTGCCAAGTGATTATGCTCATTAAGCATCAACATTAGGCTTTCTACGATGTTCTCATCTAAATTGCTTGCAGTCGTTGTACGATGTAATGTTTTTATACAGTTGCGTACCTCATTTGCAGTATCATATATGTAGAGCTGATCAAATTTAGGAGGGCTCCCTTCAACCGGCAAGAGTGAACCAATCTGGTGATGATTTTGTCCATGGATACGAAATGTGTAAGGACCACTTCCCCTTGCATCAGAATGATCATCAATCTTTTCACCGATCGATGTGAATGCTAGGATTGAATTATACACTCGAATATTTGTTCGAAACAAAATTGATGTATCAAGCAGTTCTCTGAGAAGAGTCGGTGGGTCAGAAACCCTTGGCAAACGAATTTGACCTTGGCTACAACATAAGGTAAATAGTAGTTTTCCATGGATTTTTTTCAAACACTCTCGGACGACCAAACTAATGCAACACATTGGCATTGAATGATATCATTTTCACTTTTAACGTGCATCGTCATCAAGCCTAAGTATATAAATGTCAATGATATGTTGTTATACTAATAATGATAATAAATGGGATACAAGGTTGATGTTAGGTTATTATAAATCAATTCGATAAGCTAACCTCCTTGTTGCGGTGTTGATGGCGACCATATAAAAATAGATGTGGCGTAACCTCTATTAATTTTTTGAAAAAATATTTGTTAAAGTGCAAACATAGACCTAAACAAAATTTGATAAGTAGATTAAATTTTAATTTGGTAGGTGATGACCATTAATATTATAAAAACAAATTGACCTTTCCGCTTCGGCTATGCATTTTGTGTTTGGCTATGGTAAGTGTTTAGCGTATCTTCCTTGACACTTTAGAGTTTCTTGCAAGTACATGAATGGATAATTCGTTAGTATATCATTTACATTATGTAGATCTCATGTCATTTTGAATAACCATTCTTGAAACGGTCCACTGTAATGAAGTGTTAAAATTATTAATTGATTTATTTTCCACATATTGTGTTAACTATTCTGAGATGGGTTTGTTCAGAATCAATTTCTATGGAAATTGTGCGTTGGATGTTTTTTCCGAGAGCCTAGGACAGTCGTATATAGGAAAAAAATGTTAGGACCGTGAGCAAGGGAAAGCATAGGATATAAAATAACGTTTGGAAAAAATGAACTTTCTTGTATTTATGAAATTGCAATGATATTAAAGATACCGCTAGCCTGATGGAATGCCTTTTGACCCATCATAATAACTTTTCACATGCTCCTTGCAGTTCTGAATGTTTTTGTAATTCCAAGTGTAGTATAAAGCAATATATTAGGTTTCAATGAAATGACATGCTTAATGTATGTAATGTTCAAATCTAAGCAAATAGATAATTATTTTGTTATATTAGGTTAGCTAAAAAATTAAATAGAGATGTGAAAAAGGATGGGTCATAAAAAACCCTTTCTGTCGGATTTCATATTCTTCAGCAGTTGATATTTTGTTGTGTTTGCGACATGTATTCTTGAAAAAGCCATGGACGATTGTTTGCTTCTAAATGAAAAACATGTAATACATAGTAAACCATGAAAATATATTTTTTAGTTTTTTAGTATTCATTATGATAAACAAAATAATGCACAAATGTGACATTCTTATTTTCTATTTGTTGTTAGATTAATATGTTTAAGCTTCCTCATTCAATAATTGTTTTGCTACTTGTTTTCTCTACGTAGACCTGTATTATTAACAAAATTGTTATAAAAATTAATGGAAGGGGAAAAAATTGTTAGTTAAAACCTAAAATATCAATCAATCTATGTACATAAATTTAAAAAAATACAAAGAATTGAGTAGGAAAGACCAATGAAGAAGTTAAGCCTGTTCGTCGACATATACCTCTTTTTAGAACCGAATTCCTTCTTCCAATATCCAACCGGAGAACTAGCGACCATCGTTAGCCCTCTCTCGCAATAACTAACACTGTCTGCACCACAACCATTACTCACTCCTCTCCAGAGAATCCGAAACACCGCTTGGTAAGGCCTTCTTAACGGCCCCTTGGTGAACCACAACAAGGCAAAAATTGATTGCTATCATCGACGGTTCTTTAGAGCCTTTGAATCGAAGGAAGATCGAGGTTAATCATTGTATCAAGAGATAGGCATGTCGGAACTGTCGCATTACCGGCTTGTGAGGTGGATTTTGTTTATTTTCTAGTGTTTCGCCTGGTTTTTTATTTTTTTATTGCCGTAGCAATTGAGGTTGTCGAAGGTATGGTGTTGATGGCCATCTGTTGGTTATTTTGTTATTCATGTAACCTTTTCGATTGCTCTAGGACGACTGTGATGTCGGCGTGCATAGAGTAACTAGGTGGGGGAGGGTGAATTATACAAGCACGTTTAATATGTAGAAATCCATATTTTCATTTTCTTGCCAATCTTTCCTTTTTTAAAGTCCCCCCCCCCTTTTTATCACTTCAAGTTTACTCTTTTCCTTGGATATTGATGGGTTGAAAGCAATCATTGTTGTATATCTATGATTGGGGTTTTTGGTTTTCGCTTTTATTTCAGGAGCTTTGCTGATGGATTCCCAAACATGTATATAAATAATGCACATGATTTGCAAATTCAAGGACCCCATAAGCGGGATCACCACCCCATAACATGTTACCGTCAGAACCCCGTATTTTTTCTAGACAATCTCCTAATTGTAGACCCAAACCACAAGGCAAAGGGCAAGCTGACTTAGAGGTTTAATGCGTACTTTCTTAATCAAAGAATTTACCAGAGGCATTGATACCCTTCGTCAGCTGTTTGATCGGGATACTATCACCTAGGTTCCTAAACTTGGAATGGATGGCGGAGCGTATGTGTCATCTTCTTAACTGAAGTAGGAGTTAAAAGAGTAAAGTAAGAATCAATTCATATTTGAAAAATATTCTTTTTTTCTTTCAATTCGATCGAAATTTTCTGGCTAGCTTGAGCCTGAAGTGTGAGTAGTGTGGAAAGCTCATTTCCATCTTCCTACCGGCTAGCAAGACTGAAAATAGGTATAATCTTGTTTTTGGCATCTTGTTGCTTTAGAAGGGGAGTTAAAATATTCTCTTTTTCCGTTGCCTTGACCGTTAGTCCGAACAGGAAGAAAAACAACAGAGTACACTAAGATTGTAACCGCTAGGAGGTATACCTATACTGACTGATACATAAAGGATATTCTTATTTTATCTTACCCTCTGATGAATGAACTCAAGCCTAAGTTTTATCGGTGTATGAATTGATACATATTCATTAAAAGAGCATATATAGAATGAAGGACTGATACCGAGTTATCCCTAGCCAGCCTAGAATCCCCCACTATAAAGAGCTCGCCCATCAAGTTCTGTTACAACGAGTGCGAATTCCCTAACTACCTTATCATGTCTACGCCATCATTGTTTTTGCCATGGACGATTTTGGTCAAGTAACAAGTGACATCAATCATATTCGTGCACAACCTTTTGCTACTATGCTCTTAATAAAATACGGTATTGGGCTTTCTAGTGACCGTTCCGGGGATTTTTTTCCTAAATTTTAAGCGATCTTTTCTTAGGCGTTTGCCCCCCAATTGGATCGGGGGATCGAATTGATTATAGAAACATGACGTTAATTAATTGATTTATTAGTGTATTAGTCATTTAGCAAATCAATTCAAGCACCGGGACTTTGCAACTTGAGAAAGAAGCGCTGGAGAATAGGTTAGTGGAAGGAAATAACTTAAGGATGAGGATACTCTAAATAACATCTTTCAGACTCTCTACGCTTATCCACAATTCTATCGAGCAACTTTGGGATAATGCTTTCAAACTCTTAAACTGAATTCGAATTGGCTGGATTCGATTCCTCCCTTAAAGCTTCATCTCTCTCTTTTCTTTCATCGGCGAACAATAAAACACAGTGGGATGCATTGACACGACTCCAACTATTGAATAGAGAGGGCCTCCGAACACATCGTACATTATGAAAGATAAAAAATAGGAACAAGAACAACCTCCCCGAGCCCAAGCCAACCTTGCAAGCCCTCTTTCTACACTCATCATCCATCTATCACTTTATTGTGAAATATCAAATTGGCACGTTCTGCCATAAGTACCTCGATATTCTGTTGAATGGGATTCGATAATGAGTTTGAGTCAATGATTGCAACGAAACTGCTTCAATAATAGCCCCAGAGGGCGAAGGCTTTTTGAAAATTTTTTTTGTCTGCATTTTTTTCAAAATAGGCGAAATGAAAAATGATAATGATAATCAAATTGCACCATCTCTGTAACAAGTAAATGCCTTTTTTTGTCTGGAAGTTGTCATAATAACTCGTAATAAGATATTGGCTACAATTGGAAATGTTTTATCAATAAAATTTTCATTTATACGTGATCTCGGCAGCAAAGAATCAAGTCACTCGAATCTGGCGCGTGCTAGCCTAGCGGTCCTCGCCTGCACAAGCAAGCAGATTAGCTCCCTCATTTCTCTTTCTTATTGTGCCGGGCACAAAGGATATGATCATGATTCAATACAGACACATTCTTAGACACTAGCACAACTTCACACTTTCTATTTTTCATAGTATTATATAAATTGTTTAGGAAGATGTATAAATGAAGTACCTTACCCATTGTGATTATTCAATGAATCACACCTCTTAACTAATGTCTGAGAGAAGAT
This sequence comes from Gynandropsis gynandra, assembly GCA_036759665.1. Taxonomy (NCBI): domain Eukaryota; kingdom Viridiplantae; phylum Streptophyta; class Magnoliopsida; order Brassicales; family Cleomaceae; genus Gynandropsis; species Gynandropsis gynandra. The sequence continues at coordinate 16,949,519 of CM071867.1, forward strand.
GTAATTGGATATCTTCAATTTATACCTATAGGGAATGAAGAAAGGGTAAAATTATGGAATTAATACGAGCTGTGGCTATTCGAGGCTAACATGTTGCCTTCCTTGTGTCGTCCAGTTCTCAGGCGGTTATCTTTGAGCAACTCTTTATCATATACTTGCTCCCTCGCTTGTTTGTGGCATCCTTTACATTGGTCTTGCCTTTCTTTCCGACCGGTTCCTTTGAGAGAATGTTTTCTTCTACCATGGTCAGGAACAAATAAGGCAGCTTGAATTGCTGAAAATGGTGAAGAATGTCCAGAAATGTGAGTGTTGGTTCTGTCTGAATTTGTTTGAGTTTTGGGATAGGCTTTAGTTCCTAGGATAGTTTTGATGTAATTATTAAAGACAATCGAAGCTAGTTGCTAAGAACACGATAATTCTATATAAATTTAGAAGCATTATTCATGTGAAAGACAATTGATTATGGTCATAGTAGTGTCTTCTGTTCTTGAGTTTTTTTTTTGCTTTCGAATTCATATAGTTATAGTGAGGTTAAGTTTTTCAGTTTTTTTAGGAATCAGATGTAGTAGCTATTTGCTTAGTACATAACAATCCAGTATATGAGGCTTTCTTAAAATTTTGTTCGCTGAGGCAACACGTAGCGCCGTTTTTGTTGTTCTGCAAACCTTGACGTTGCCAATATTTGTTCATTCTGAGTTTATTTAAATTCTAAAGTAGCGTTTATTTCTCGAATAATTTCAATATATGAATAGCCTAAGAAGCTTAATGTTATTATTTAGTACAAAAGTGCTGGACTTTATGAATCCATTTGCAGATTATATAATTTCTGTTATTACTCCGGATTTGTTAGGTGGTTGGAACTGGGGTTGAAATTGGTTGCAAACGTCGGGATAGTGGGTGTTTACGTTAAAGTGTAATCAATTTGCTTATCGAACTTTTTATACTTAACATGGATCGACGCTTTGGACACTATAATCTCATGGGAGAGGGTGAATATGGAGACAATAAGAGCGCTAGAGAGGCTGAGCTTTTTCAAAGTGTAAGTGATTATATGTTGACGCTCATTCTTGATTATTTTGAGTATGTTCTTTGTTTAGGATATGCAATGTCTAGGAGTTTTAAAATAACGAAATTATCGTCAAATCAAAATGCAATCCTTGAGTATAACCAAATATTATTTTGGGTATGTTCTTTGTTTAGGATATGCAATGCGTATGAGTTGTATAAAAAACGAAATTTTCGTCAAACCAAACTATGAGTATAACCAAATACTAAAAAACCAGTAAAAAGCTCAAAAACATCCTTAAAGACCAGGTTATTGCAAAGAGCTAAAGAAGTTTAAAACCTAAAACCAAAACAGAAAACTCAACTCCTAATCAATGAAACATAGTATTGCACTTTAAATTCAATTCAATTCGAATGTGCTTCCCACGATCCTTACCCCTTCCTGTCGAATTAGCTAGATGTCAAGAAGAATCCCTATTTGATTTCTTGCCCTTGTCAGTTCATAAACCCTCCAATTGGTTGACCTTCAACCAGACAGGGAGGCGATGACTAAACAAAAAATATTAATACAACAACCATTACATAAGTAAAAGGTCATTAAAAACAAAACTGCATAAAACGAAATAACAAACCTCAAGTTGTGTAGCTTCTTCCCCTACGGAAGAGGTGTCGTCTAACATACGCGAGACAATAAACTTTTTATGGTTAGATAAAAAATTGTAGGAGGTTAGTTTGATTTGAAAATTAAAAGATCTCCTAATTATGTCCTTCAAATATTAAGGGATAACCAATTCCTCGCTATCAACCTGATTTTAGATAAAAGTTAGGATTAGGATATTGCAAAGGACATAGGATCACATATGGAAAAAAACCATACCTCTAGATTAATCAGTCCAAAAGCTTTATGTTTGGTAACTTTGGTGATTTCTTGATCAAAGGTAATGAAAATTGATGTATCCATGCCATCACCAACCACAAATTCAACTCTAAAACTGGAAAAAATAGGGTTGAAATGTATAACATTTAGGAATCAGAAATTTTGGGAAGAATTTTAAAGATTTAACTAACCGTATAACTCTAATAGTGTTAGTTGCATAAAAATTATTGCAAAACAATGAATCTGCAGTTCATTTAATTTTTTTGCACACTTGGCACATGCGATGTAACTCCAATCGTTGTTCTTGAGGACATTTAGAACGTGTGGTGTGCAGAAAAAATTCTGCTTCCTATTGGGTATTTAAAAAAAGGTCAACAAACATAGAACATAATATTTGGAAAATAAAACGTTTAAAATTAACTTATGGTCAGTCTTTGTTATATAAGCATACATATCCAAGATCAAAACAGTTTCGATCTTGACAATGTTGTTGATTCGAGCATTGTTGTTGAGACCATCATCAAAATCGTCATTTATATTGCCAATAAAATTCATATATATATATATATATGTATATATAAACATAAATTAGTTTTTATGATTCATAAATGGTTTGAACAGATTTAAAATCATATATATATAAGTTGTTTACGAAGTCATAGGCAAAAACCATTATCTGTCGTATAGACCAACACAGTTTTAAGAATTTAAATCTGTTTAAAAAATAGTTTTTTAAAATCATATATATATATACATGTTTATAAAGCATTACAGATTGTAGTTAATTAACATGAAAAGGTGATTTATATACATATACATAGATATATATATATATATATACAGTTTACAAATGGAAAAATCCAAAAAACCATATACACACAAGCGGAAATTTATAAAGTTTGTTTACTTTTCAACGAAGGTTCCGACACAATATATGTTTTCTAGGAAATAAAACCTAGTCCCAGATGTTGAATTCAAATAGAAAAAATCTAAAAATAGTGAAAATAATAATTTTAGGCTCTTGCCTAACCACAAAAAGTAGGGAAAAAGGTACAAACCTCCAACAAACTTAGGATTAACATTGAAAACCAGAATGTCTGGAAGATGTGAACTATAATTCTGTAATTTTAAACGAAAATCGACAGTCTTCTGCTCCTAAGCGGTAATGGTAATATTCATCTCCTTATCATTGAAATAATTGTTTGAAAGTCAGATTTACATAACAAAATGTTGGATTCTGGATAAACAACGACACAACTCACCAGTAAGTTGTAAACGTAGCATAATACGTTGGGTTGCATGATTATCTTCAGCAATGAAGTCTTTTATAGAACCAACACGTCCAATAACATCTGATATTTAACAAAATTATAATTACAATTGTGGCAGCAAAGGGTAATTAGAGAGAAAATGCTGAAAATTAGGAAATGACAGATCTAGAAGACAATTTTTGTGTTTGCGAGAGCTGTAAGCTCCTCATATATTTTCAGGCGAAACAGCTCTCGAGCAACCGTCAAAGCATTTTCATGAACTTCAACCAGCTTTATCATAAATGTTAAACATATTAAAACATTCGAATCAACTAGTTTGAAGTTGTCCTTGCTACGCAGAACTTCAAACCATTGAAACTCCAAGATAGTGCCCTCTTTTAAAATATGTTCGAAACGATTAAACATGATTTCGCTAACTGATCCATGGAGTAAAGATGGTTGTTAAAACGGGTTAGATTATAGTCTAAGGGTGGAAAAAATGTGAAACAAATTTGAAACATGTGATGTAAAGAGAAAATACAAACTGTTTCATCTATTATAGGGAAATCTATCCACATGAATCACTTGCCTTTTTAGGGTTACGTGCTTTCCACACACAAAAAACACAAGCTAGAATCCGTTGATTAGATCGACCAATCATTATATCAACAAATTTTGTGGAGGCAGTTGACATATTATTATTTGGCAGCTGTAACAAAAGAGGAGATAGGTTGAAAGCTGGTTGAATGGTGCAGAATAGGTAGAATCGTGTAAAGTTTATATTGACTAAATGATTGATAGGGTTTGTGTTTATTGTGTGTAATAAATGACATAATGACCAGTAAGAAATTGTTAATCAATGCCAGTAATTGTGAAATTATTACTATGTACTAGATGGAAGTAGTTGAATGCTTATTTGGTTTTTTGGTTTCTCTGACTGTTACGTTAATTGAATTCACAGATTATTGCAGTGATAACAGGTGAAGCCTACTACACATCTTAAAAAATACCTTACGAGCTTCTAAGAAGGAATCTGATGTTTGATGTCTTTCTCAAGACAATCTCTACGCGTTTGCTGGCTGGAAACATTTTTGTTCTTTTAACCGTGTATGCAGTCGTTGTAAGTAATTCCTTCGTTTATCATCACTCTATGATTTTACTAATAAATGCTATCATGAAAAAGGTACTGAAATTCAACATCTTCTCTTTATCATGTCATCAATTTTTCGTAGTCGTGGGGGCTGTTTTTGTATAGATGCGGCGGAAAACAGACATGGAGCATCTTGAAAGGAGTCAGTGATCTAGGTGTCAATTGATAACACTGAAAGTGTATCAATTTTAGGCTAGGTTTTAGTGCCATTTTCGTATATAATTCATAGATAGATTTACACATCCGATACGATTATGAGTTACATACGCCCGTTTTGTTGGTTTTCAGGTTTTTAGGCGACAAGGCCTAAATGAGCTTAAAAAGACGAATTCCTGAGCAAAACCACGTACTTTGAAGATAAATTCACTCAGAGCTAAGTTCAAGCCTTAGAACTCAAAGGAACACCTGAGCAACGAGGAAAAGAGTAAATTCAAGGTTTCACGGGTGCCCGGTCGGGCACCATAGTACATCCGCTCGGGTAAAACCTACGGGGTTTTATTCACACACCTTGCACGACCCGGACACGAAGGCAACGAGATCGGATAGTCTTACCCGATCGGGCGCAACAAGGATGCCCGCTCGGGCGTTAATTCATCCCAAAGTTCCCCGAGAGTTTACACGAGTCAGGCCGCTCAACCACGCGATCGGGTGCTGATGCCCGATCGGGCGAGACGAGAACACGACC
>CM071867.1:16968502-16982020 GCA_036759665.1 Gynandropsis gynandra
ATGCGACCAATGGGACCAATGTGACCTATGCGACCAATGGGACCAATGCGACCTATGCGACCAATGGGACCAATGCGACCTATGCGACCAATGGGACCAATGCGACCTATGCGACCAATGGGACCAATGCGACCTATGCGACCTATGCGACCCATGCGACCCATTCGACTTTAGCGACCCAGTGACACATGCGACATATGAAACCCATGCGACTCTAACGACCCTGCGGCTTATGCGACCCTACGACTCTAACGACCCTACGGCTTATGCGACCCTACGACTTATATGTCTCGATGGAAATTGACACTCAAATGACCTTTTCACTAAATATTACTTACTTGGTGGAACTCCATCAGGAGCAAGGTTTCTTGACACTGGATTTGGACGTCGAAGGAATTCAAAAGCAAAATCACCAACAGTGTCGGAAGATTGGGTTTCGGTGATCGCAACTTTCTCGGCAGCCTTTGATTTTGGATTAGGCACATGAATCTCGACATCCCTTAGAAGGTCTCTTACGGCGTTGATGATTCTCTTCTCCGACTTCCTTATTTCCCCTATTAATTTCTTCTCCAGTGTCAGAGGGACTGCAGCATCAGCATCAGCATCAGCATCAGCATCAGCATCACTCACGCACTCCTTCCTCTTAGTCCCTTTTTCCTGCAAAATGACCAATTACGAATACATTATACTTCTACCGACCTAAGTGACCCATGCGACCCAACCGACCCATGCGACGCAACCCACCCGTGCGACCCTCAACCGACGCGTGCGACCCATGCGCCTCAAACGACCCTCAGACACTCCGCGACACTCAACCGACCCACGCCCCTCAAACGACCATTGCGACCTAACCGACTCACTGACACTGACACTCACCCGTTTCAAATCAATAAACTGAGTCTAAGATGGTCATGAAACTACTGCGACCCTTGCTACTCAACCGACTCACGGAGTCGAAGATGTTCATGCAACTCCTGCGACCCTTGCGACCTAACCGACTCACTGACACTGACACTCACCCATTTCAAATCAATAAACCATTTTGTGACTCGAAAGCTTGCAAAACCCTAGAAATCGAACTACTTACACTTATTGACGTCATTGAAGATTGACTCGTGCTCTCTTCGCCAGTTTCCTTCTTGCCAACTTCAACTCGTTCCCTCTCAAGTTCGAAATCACTTATTTCTTTCTTGCTATCAACTTTTAAACAGGTTTCACGGCGAAAAACGGTTCGGCTTTCTCGTTTTCGGCTGTTTTTCACGTCGAAAAACTGCCGAACTTCCATTTTTTCACGTTCGAACATTAAGAGCAAATTTATCTTTTCTTCAGTTTTTATTTTTCGGATTTAATAATTATTTTGGGGAAGGGTATTTTTGAAGTGGTTTAACCCTATGAGAGTATTTCTGATATTCCGCCTTTTTATGCCTCGTCCTCAAGAATTTCGAGAAGACAGGGTCAAACAACATCACAAGTGCAATCGATTCTAAAAATAACGCATATTGCTTTGAGTTGATGATGTCTTGGTTTATGGAACCCGTATACCTGCATTTCGGATAGTCTTCATTGGGTTTGAATTGACTTGTATCTCACCATCAACCCTGACAAATCCATTGTACATATATTTTATGATTTTAAAACCTTTACCATATTACGAATTGTTTCAATTTCCGCATAGGCTCCCTCCAGGTGACGTACCTATGGATGTCAATAGGCCAATAGGATGTTCAAACAATAATCTAATATTATAGTGTAATTATTAATAATTATGAATAATTTGACGATTAAACAAAGATTAATTATAAGAGTTATTATAATTAACGTAAACCTAATCTTCATAAAATGATTAAGTTCAATCACCCAAAATAATATAAAAATAAAAAATTCTTTCGATTCCGATCACATTAAGGTGTTGACAATGAATTTCGATTTTGGCGTGGATTGTTAACGGAGGCTTCACACAGTTGAAGTTATATACCAAATGCCTATAATCTTATGAAGATAAGTAGACTCAAACACTTGATTGATTATTTAGTGAAACAAATCGAAAAACAAAAATTCCATTATAATAAATTAGATCTTATATTTGGATTGTTAAACCGTGCTTTCGTTGCCCCATAACAACCTTATTTATGTATCAGAGCGTTTGGTTGCATGTAGATCAAAATTTGGAGAAAAACCAGTCATGAATTCGCTTGAAAATATCGTTTCTAGGGTTTTCTCTGTGCGACGCTCGACTGGATAAAGTGTTACTCAAACCCAACTTATTGATCAACTACGTAGGATGGAGACAATGATAGCCTCGTTTAGACGAGCGTTAGACTATTTGGGCCGAGTAAATTCTTAATAAAAAATTGGTTTCATATGAGCAAATGCTTGACCAAATGTTTTGTTATAGGTGGTGCACTCGACCAACAAATATGAGAATTTTTTCACCAATTATTAGGTCGCACAAGTTGGAAAACCTACTGTTTAAGCAAAAAGTTGCTCGACCAGAATGATTAAAATGTTATTCGGATCGAGCGAATTCTCTCTAAGAATGCTCGCAAGTTGTTTAGTTGAGCGATGTGATTGTTCGAGCCAAGCGAATTTACTTGAGGTCACGTTTGGTCGAGTAATGAGATTGTTCGACTTGAGCATTATCACTTTAAGAATTTGGGTGGCCAAGTAATGTGGTTGTTCTATCCAAGCATTTTCTCTGTACATTACTAGAAATTTTTAATTCATGACAAAATTTGCGGAAATATTTTGATTCGTCTCTAAGTTTCGGACGAATTTTAGGCTTTCATATATTCCGAACAGATTTTAGGTATGTCCCTAAATTCTAGACAGATTTTCGTTCGTCCGTAATTTGCAAACAGACTTCTTTCAGTTCATATTTTTGATATGGATTAGGGACATATTAAGGATCCATTTCTATTTCTAGATGGATTCGGGATCGAGAGTTTTTACTTTTTAATTTTTTTTTGGAAAAAAATTCGGACAGTCAAAAAAATTTGTCATTCATTCCGGACGGATTAAAAAAAATTTCCTTGATTCCGAATTGATTAGAGACGAATTCTATTTTTTAAATTTTTTTTTGGTTTCGAAAAAAATTTTGGACAACAAAAAAAATTTATTCTTAATTTTCAGATGGATTTTTTTGTTAGTTCGATTTTTTTTTCGAAAAAGCAAAAAGAAAAGAATTAAAAAGAAATTATAAAATGTATTCCTAATTTGTCCGGAATTAGGGACATACATTTTTAATCAGTCCTAAATTAGAAACAATCTTTTGTAATGTATCCGAAATTAGAGACAAATTTTCGAAAAAAAAATTCTGTGTGTAATTTTAAATTTTTAGAAAAAAGGGATTTAAGAGAGGAGGAATGGATGAAGGAAAAGTTTTTATTTTATTTTATTTTTTAACTTTTTTCATTTTTCATTCGGAAAAATTTTTTCGACCAAAAAATCCATTCATAATTTTTTTATGAAAAAAAATCTGGACTATTTCCAGAGGGATTTTTTTGTCTGGAATTTGGAACAAACTTTAGAAGGATATTAATTATCGACTTTGAATTATGATGAACACAAATCAGAGTTGTTCACTAACCATTAGTGATTAATGAACTCAGCTATATCGATATGAATGACCTCACAATTAGAGAAATATGCGGTGTAGAATTATTAGATAAGCACGTGAATCTAGTTAATATGTTTGCAAAAGCGACCTGAAAACTTGGGGGCTCACTCATAAATTTATCATTCATCCTTTCAAGTCAAGAAACACACTATATTATCGATTTGAAACCATTCCTTTTATTAAGAGAAAGTGTTTTTCAAGTTATTTCATTGTGATCTAGTAAAAGAACTCTTTGATTCGATTCTAAGTGTTCAATGACTTATCAACATTGTACTACTAGTGTTTTGAATTTTCCATTGAGTTTGGAGATCTTTGGTTGTATTGTAACATGGTTTCGAGTGTTCTCCCATCATTGAACAAGTTTGAAATTCTTTTATGGAGTTATTATTGGGCTTTAATCCATTCATTCATCGTACGAACAACATAAACTCATATCGAGTGGTATCAAAGCTACACTATTGAGTTAGGTATTAAGCATTTAATATTTTTGTTTTATTTGGTATCTATTGTTTTTTCTCGTTGTCGTAGAATCAACTAAACAAAAAACCAATCGAACAAAATAAACAGATAACAATAGTTGATTTATGTTTATGTGTGTGAATTTGGGATATAAGATAGTGTCTTGTCTTGCATAATAACTCTTGTAGCATCAAATTTTTAGTTTCAAATTTTGGTGTTCTTTATAAATTCGATATTTCATGTTCACTATGCAAGACTTGTGAGATTCATTCATATTCTCTTTCTTTGACTCTTTTCAGATTTTTTCTAATTAATTTCCTATTTTGAGGAAATTTTATAATTTTAAATTCAAGAAAACATGGCGACGAGCCACATAAAGCGAAGAGTATCCTTGATGCAAATGCAATTGTAACACATTATATTAGAATTTTGAACAATGTTTCGAGATGAGGTGGCAGTTATTATAATCAATGGCTTGACATGGTGGAAGATACGGTAGAAGAAGTTCACCATGAACAACCCATGAGGGTGCCACCTACCACTTGATATTTGTAACTAGTGGGTATGGAAGAAGAAAAGTACATTGAATTTGAGGAAGAAAAGGAGGTTCTTGAACCACAACATGTCCCTCATGCCAAAAATAAGATAGATGATGATATCAACATATAAAAATGAAGATCCTGACTTTTTTGGGTTTGAGTCACGTAGAGATGTACATGGAATGGGAGAGTAAGACTAAGATGGTTATCGATTTCCATCGTTATTCTAAGTTGAAAAAAGTCAGATTCACATATGTCAAATTTAGTGAATACACTTTTATGTGGTGAGATTAGCTCGCTCTTTCTTGTCTGAGAAATGGAGAGAGAGCTATATTTACATGTGAAGATATACGAGTAGTGATGAGGTGACGATTCCTACCTACTCTTATCATCATCTCAGTTGTTTAGTACAAGGGACTTCTTGATCATACGTTCCAACAGCGAGGAAGACCGAAATTCTACCATGGATCATTTCCTACACAGTCTAAACCCAAATTTTCAGGATCACGTAAAAATAATTACTACGTTTGAATGGGCGATCTTCTACACTTGGAAACCAAGATTTAGGAATAATTAAAGAAGAAAGAAAAATCCATGCCAAAAGTTAGAGAGTACTTCATCATCTTATCAACCATATGCCAATACGCTTGAAAAGTCGAATATGTCCAGCAAGGTCAAATAAAAAGTAGAGACTCCAAAACCAAAACCGCCATGTACCAAACACACTTTTTTACGAGATTGTGGTGTAAAATGGTTTAAGTTTTAGACATAAAGGAAGTATGCAAAGGTTTTGCAACAAAAAGAGCTATGGTAATATAGTGTAACCAAAGTGCATTAGCATGTGAATATGAAAATTAGAACCGAGAAGTATGAGGATGAGGATTTCTATGACGTGGTGTCAATGGCAGCTAGAAACTTTTCTCTTGGAAAACCATGGAAATTTGACACTAATAAAACATAATAGATATAAGAACAATAACAACTATTTATTTGAGTTCAATGGAATGCCAATTAGATTAGTTCCTCTAATCCCGAAAGACGTGTTTCAAGATCAAGTGAGGATGGCGAAGAAAAAAAAAAGAAACAAAAGTCAATGAGCGATCATGAAATAGTCCACCAAAATACTGGAGACTTTGAGAAAAATCTTGAAAAGGGAATACAAACAAAAACACATGAACAAAAATTTTAATAGGAGTGAGAGAGTTCAAAAAAACTTTTTTTTTCTAACCAACCAATGATTTTACTTATGTACTTATGATGGGCATCGAGCATCATATCAATCTTTTTCTAGGATCCAACAATCCTGACAAATCGATTTACCGTACTAATCTAGATGAAACCAAAGACCTTCAAAGACAAGTCAAATCAATATTAAATAAAGGACGCATATAATAGAACATATCTCCTTGTGTCATTCATGTCATACTCATGCCCAAGTAGGAGGAAATTTGGAAGATGTGTATTGATTATTGAGCAATAAGCAACTTTATGGTAAAATATTATCACCGCATTGCTAGATTATAAGACATCATAGATGAATTTTATTGATTGTGCATCTTCTCTAAATTTGATCTTAAAAGTGGATATTGTCATATTAGGATGACGAAAGATGACAGTTGGAAAATTTCATTTAATACAAAACTTGGATTGAGAAAATGTTTGGTTTTGCCTTCTAGTTTAACCAACGTGCCTAGAATATTGATACGGATAATGAACTTATGTTCTATGGCTTTTTATTGGAAAATATGTGTTGTGTATTTCGATGATATCCTCATTTACAACACAACATTAGAAGAACATGTGAAACATATTAGAGTTATCATGGTTGTCTTGAGATGAGAAAGTGTATACCAATCTTAAAAAAATCTCATTTTGCAACATCCACCTTGTATTTCTAGGATTCGTTGTAATTGCGCATGGTATATATATTGAAGATGAAAATTTAGAAGCTATCAAGTAGTAGCCTAAACCAAAGATAGAAAAAGTTGGATTTTACAGAAGCTTCATCCAAAATTTTAGCATAATCATATCTTTCACCGATATCATAAAAAAGATATCAGATTCCGATGGAGAGAAACTTAAAAATAGGCTTTTCAAACCTTTTAAAGGAAGATTATTAATTTATAGTTATTTTCTTTACCTCATTTCACTTAAACATTTCAAATTTAATCTAATGTATCGGGTATAGATATTGGAGTTATGTTCATGCAAAATAAGATTCCATTCGCTTACTTTCTATTAAATTTGATTTGAGCTTAACTTAGTAATGCAACGTGTGACAAAGAGTTGTATGTGTTGGTACGAGTAATTTAGACGTGATAATATTATCTTTGGTCTATGTATTTTGTAGAATACAAGGATCACCAACCACTCAAATACCTTAAAGATCATCAAAAGCTTAATCGTAGACATGTCAAATGTATCAATTCTATCGATACATCACCTAACGTTATTTTTATAAATAGGGAAAATAAAATGTACTAGCTCATGTGGATTTTTTCTCTAGATGGTAGGTTAATAATTTGAACATTACAGAAATGTATGCACCTAAACTTGATTTTTTATAAGGTTAGATTGTGCACAAGCTCTGCTAGTGGTAAATCATATATATAAAAGTCTGGTTTTTTCCTCCCTCCTTACGCTGCCACCTCAGCAAAAAGGAAGAAAAAACCAAAAACACCCTCAACATCAATACCAAATTACCAAAAAACCACTTTTATAGCGTCTCTCTTCCCTTTTCCTGTTAATGACAATTAAAGAAAGTTTCACTTCAGATTCATTGTACATGAACTTTGAAGCTCTTCGATGACCTTTTCTATTGCTTCACAGTCGAATCCGAGACGAATCTGATAAAAGGATTCGTCAGAATCATGGATTTGGGTATTTTTCAGAAAGGGGAGCAGCGATCAAATCCGACTGTGAGGCAATTCCAACGTGATCGGTGATGGCTAAGGCGGCACGGGATGATGTATCGGCACGGGAACACCCATGGATTTGACCCGTATATGTTGTTTCACAGTCTTCTGCACCGAATAAAAGGATTCTTCATCGCTGCTCATGGACAACCATGTAGACCTGACCCTAGCCCCAATCGGGAAGGATCTTCGGCCCGTCGACCCGAAGCCGCTCCCGGGTCGAGTCGAGTGGAACCACTCGCAGCTGTACGAGGGACGACCGTAGGCGTGGTGCGGCTTCGACGAGAGGCCGAAAATGGCGAAGGAGTTAACGCTTCCTCTGTAAGCGCTCATGGAAACGAATTTATATGCAGCCCAGCCGAAGCCAGTGAATGACCGTTTGATAACACCCTTACTCATCACCCGGTCCGGTTCCTCCAATAGCGGTGGATGAGTATCAGTGATGTAAACGGGGGTTGATGCAACGAAACTGGAGATGCAGAAGCGGAGATCGGCGGCGGGGATGGAGAAAGAGGACGAGATGAAAGGAAGGAGAGTAGCTAAGGTGCAGAGAACAAGCAATGCCATGAAAGTGAGTTTGGGCTCACCGGAGAAGTTCCAAATGACGCCTAGGAGGAGCTTCTTCTGTTTAGGGTTTTTCCTCTCTTTCACCATAGTGTTTCTGCAACACACCTCCAATGGCAGAGAGAGGGAGAGAGCGCGAGAGAGAAGACTGAACGGAAAAAAGCGGTGAGATGTCTCTTTACATATAACCTCAGGTATCTGGATCCTTTGTCTGCTCATGGCTGCGATTGGAGAAGATGGATTAGCACCTCCAATCCCCGTTTATATATCTGGATCCTTTCTCTTTATATATTCCCAGCCACGTTTACATCCGTTGTTAGAGCATTTTCAGGTATAAAACGGATTCGTTCACTGAATTTTCTCTTGTGTTCAGCTAAATCAAACTGGGTTTACTTTCTACTGTATTGTTTTGCATCGGAAAGGGTCTTGATCCTCGATTCGATATACCAGAGATTGCCAATCCGTGAGTGTGTCTATGACACTGAACCTTTGAATCATCTGATAACAAAAATATCCAACATTTTGCTTTGCAGCTATGCTTTGGAATTGCTAAGCAGGCGTAGAAGTCGTATTGAAGGTAAGCTTAGCCCGTTATAACCCCACGTGCGAGCATACCGTACGACCTATTTCCCTCTGTACACCGGTCACAATCGTTGCAGGGTCTGAGGAAAAGATGGAAGAGACAATCACAGGCCTTTTACAAACTATTTAGACAGGCTGACAGAGTTGCAAAGCTAGCTGACAACATCCACCGATTGGTATCATACCACAAACTCCACTATTATTTTTAGTATTCTCGGTACTAACAAGATTGTTTTGTTTTGTCTCCCAGGAGCAAGGTGACCTAAAGCTTCCTTTCACGGATCATCTGATTTACTCGGTATCCAAATTGATGCAGCAATGAATCCAGGTTAGAAGATACTTTCAGCTTGGAATGATGAATTGTTTTGCAGGACTTGAATTCAAGCACAGAAGTTGAAAGACTTGCATTCAAGCCTTTAGGACAAAATGAAGGAGTTGAAGGTAAACCCAGTGTGTTCATTGCTTGGAAAGGGCTTTAGATGTTCCTTTCATCTCATTATAGCGTGTAACGGTGTTTGTGTTTCCTTATGCTCATGGATATACTGAAAGGAAGGGTGTGTGTCACTGTTGTAGAATAAGGGTTTTAGGGATTTATCTGGGTTTTATTGTCCTTTATGATCTTATGATCTTGTCACTCATATTTCATATGAAATTACTCTATTTCAATTTGATCGAGTAGTTAGTGTGTTGATTTGAATGGCTGACTTTGGATGTGCTTTTGGTATTCTTATGAGATTACCCTCAATGATGTAAATGTCTTAAGCTGCAACACTTGCAGGAATCGCTTTGCAAACAATTTTCGTTGGAATTTATCAGTTTTATGGTTGATTTGGTCAGCTTAAGCTAGCTAGAGTGTGTGTTTTTGTGAGGACTATGTTGTTCAATGCCCCCTGTGATTTTTCATTAATGATGACAGGTTATGTTGTTCCATGCCCCCTGTGTTCATTGTTTGGAAAGGGCTTTAGATGTTCCTTATGCGCATGTATATACTGAATACAAGGGTGTGTGTACATGTTGTAGAATAAGGGTTTTAGGGATTTATCTGGGTTTTATTGTCCTTTACGATTTTATGATCTTATCACTCATATCTCATATGGAATTACTCTGTTTCAGTTTGATCGCGTAGTTTGTGTGTTGCTTTGAATGGTTGACTTTGGATGTACGTTTGGTATTCTTCTGAGATTACCCTCAATGATGTAAATGTCTGAAGCTGCAAAACTTGAGGAATCTCTTTGCAAACGATTTTCGTTGGAATTTATCAGTTTTATGGTTGATTTGTTCCGCTAATGCTAGCTAGAGTATCAGTTTTTGCTATTGGGGATTGGAGCGAGAAGAAGCGACAAGCGAGGGCGAGGACAACGAGGAGATTTGACAAGCGAGGTTAGCCATTAAATCTCAAATTGCTTGTATATGACTATGTGCCCAACAACACCCTCCATTTCCATCTTCACGGTATGATAATTGCTCCCATGATTTAACTTTTCGTTGCGAGAAATTGTATAAACTTCAATCTGTGTCCTTTATGCAGCTGACGAAAGGCCAGCAATGGCTTGGGCAACACGGTTTTTTCTTCTGCATTCTTATCTTAATGGTTTGTTGCGCTTGGCATATCTGATGTGTTCATTTTCTGTGATCAATTGCCTGTATGGTTCATCATTGGTTTCCTTCTCGACCATATTACTTGGCGATTTAAATTTTGATTGTCCTTGGATCTCCACTTTACATTCTTTTTTGCTTTTGGATTGCAAGCTTTTGTACTGATAGGACTCTTTATGATATCATGTCTTGATGATGTATGATCTGTAGGTAGTGACAGTGCTTAGACAAGATTCACAGAAAAGCATAGTGCACCTGACTCTTATGTTTTGGAATATCTACCGAGACGAGGAAAGTCTCTGGTTAACCTGTCAGACACATGTAAGTTGTGTGAATTAGAACATCCAGTCGTTAACTGCAATCCATCTAAGTGGGTCTATGTATATAGTTTATTTGTCACTAATAATGTTCATATGCTTTGTTTGAATAAAATCCTCCAGTAAAAGAGGGGTTAACAAGAAAAAATTCTCAAGGTTCCCGGAATAGAACAAAAGGTACAACAAGCTGTTCATTTCTTTTCTGTTTTAGATTTTACTAAATGTTATACAATCTTGGATTGGCATTTGTCTCTGGTTGATTATAGTTGATTATAGTTATCTGGAAGTGATTGAGTTAATTCTTCCCTTCAGGTTCTGGATGCTACAAGCAATGAGCCATGGGGTCCACATGGATCACATCTACTGATATTGCACAAGCCTCAAGAAATTAATAAGCTTAAATTTCTATTTGTTTTATATTTTTCGTGGGCACACTATATTATGAAGTTGTAATATGATTATTTCCCTGCAGTCATGAGTTCCAGATGATCATGGGGGTCGTATGGAAACGTCTCAGTGACAGTGGAAAAATTGGCGTCATGTTTATAAGGTCAAGAATAAAATTCTTGCTGCGTTTTGTACTTTTCATTCTACTTTAACAGTGAATGAGACATTATTATTGGTTTATCTTCTCCTTTCACTTCAGGCTTTGACAGTCTTGGAATACATGGTAGGCCATGGGTCTGAATGCGTCATAGATAAGATAGAGAACATGCATATCAAATATCGGTAATGACTGTTCACAGTACGCATTTTGGAAATGGTCATCAACAAGAGAAACATTAGTTGTATCTCAATAGTCGATTATCCTACTCAAGAAATATTTCTCTTTACTATTTGGCAGACCTTGGCCGATTTTCAATATCTTGCTTCCAGTTGTACGAATCAAGGTAGCAATGTTAGAACGAAGTCACAGAGCCTTATGGCCTTGGTGAATGACAAAGAAAGAATAGCGGAGGCCAGAAAGAAGGCAGTTGCCAACAAGGACAAGTAAGTTTGATATGCATGTAATCTTTTAATCATTTCCTTTCTGTAATCTTTTAATCATTTCCTTTCTAGCTTGACCATTTCTTTGATTTCTGCTAGCTTTATATCAAGCTTTTATTGGATTTTACGCCTCCATTGCTCTCTTGGTTTCGAACTGAAGTATTTACCTTTTCTTAGTGGCCTTTACATAGTCGTAGCTTCAATTTATTGATAATTTTTCAAATTCTGAATCAACCCGGCCTAAGAAAGGAAGGCATGGCTTTTGGCTGCATTCAGTTTGTTGGTAAATACACGTGGTCACAGTTTTGACTTGTGAAACTATATGTTAAGGATAAAGTTATGAGAAAACTACTGCTTCAATCCATGAACATGGTTAATCTTAGACACTATTGTACGACGGGTTTCGGGGCTCAACGGTAGGTAAGATGTATAGGCCTTCAGGAGGATATGGTGGCAGATTCGATAATGACAGCCGATATGTAAGTAGGGATGAAGAGCGTTGTAGTTATGGAAGAGAAAGGGAATATGGCAACAGTGATGATGATAGATATAGCTGTGATAGAGATCGTTACTCCAGAGATTCTAAAGATCGGTATGGAAGAGATAGATACAGGAATGATGATAATCGTGAAAGGAGCATAAGTGTTGATCACCAAGATGGATGAAGAAGTAGAAGTTCTGACAGAGATCAAACCTTTGAGGATGACGGTCATTCTTCATCGCGGTAAATGTTTTCAAATCTGAACTCTATGTATCGCCTTTTGCCTTGAACTCAAGAATAAAAGAGCTCATATTTGAAAAAAAATATCAATTATATTCCGATGGAATTTTTTACCTTTTGAAGAAGAGGTTAAATTTCCTATTCAAAATACTTAACCTAAGAATTTTCTGAACCTCATTGAACTTGGCCATCTATTTTAATTGTTATGGTGCTAGAATATAAATTGATTCATCCCTTAATGTCCTATAGGGGCAGCAGAGCCATAGTTGATGATCATTCTCAGGATGGGAGGTAAACTGTTAGATTATGCTGACATTGTTTAGGCCTCTATGGATTAAATTAAATGTGGTATTTTGTTTTTACAAAGGCGTGGTTAATGATTCTGCCGCTTCGTCATCAGCATGTATTTTCTTTTCCTCTTGTGGAGTAACGATGTCTGGTGTGTCTGTAAACACGAGTTTAATTATTCCTAGACCACTTCACCGCAAGTATACGGATCGTGTAGTACCAGGGTCGATCTCTAGGGACTAAAGCAGCTAAACTAAGAATAAAACTAAACTAAGATAGAAAAGAATAGAAAGGGATGTGATCCTAATTTCTAAACTAACCTAAGTGGTGACAAACGAAACTAGGTTAGGGATAAAGTCAGATATGGTGAACACTACGGGTGTACGGGATACCGGGAATTGTATAGATGAAACAACTAAGGATCATAGATCTATCAACTATTCTTGACAACGGGAAATTCATGCCCTAAGGTGAGGAGTGATTCTTCCGAGCCTAAACCTCCTAACCATGGATACGTGCAACCCTACCTTCCAGCAGTGATTAACCCGTACCATGGCAGCATTACGTGCGCAATCATTATCCCTAAGATGACTAACCGACCGGTCAGATTCTCATTAGCCAAACTTAATCTACTACTTAACAGGTCCGGATTCATCCTTCAACCTTCCAGCAAAGTCTGAAATCCTATATCCCTGAGCGGTCAGCACTAGCGTAGGAAAGATAATGCTAAGCGTAGAACCGTAAATCAAGAATAAATGAATAAAACTAAGCATTAACGCAAGTCATTGTTCACACAATACAATTCCGATATCCCTACCCGCAGTAGGGACTCTACTCACTCATGGAGAAAATAAAAGACGAAGATAACATAACCCTATACATGATAGACTCGAAGGAATTCGATGCCTCGACCTTCCCTATCATGTTACCGGTG
>CM071867.1:17033929-17056838 GCA_036759665.1 Gynandropsis gynandra
TTGATAACACGTAATCCGTTATAGTTTTTATATCATTCTTAGGTCTCGTTTAGAGTATATTATTTATATTTCATTCATTTATTGAGTATATTCGGAGACTTTATCCACATTTCGTGTTTTGCGTAGGAAACGAAGACACGAGAAGAAACACGAGTGATTTTGGCAATCTAATCCCGAAAACGTAGGTTCAACTTGTGCAAGGCGATGGATGGAAGTGAGCACTCAAACACCGAGTGAAAGGAGCGGAAACAACACCTCAAGTCATGCCCGCTCGGGTGGATTGGGAGTGCCCGGTCGGGCTGATTGCTACCAAACATCCTCGTAGCTTTGCACGACTCGGGCACTCAAGGGACACGACCTGGGAGGTGTGCCCGCTCGGGTCCATTTGGTGTGCCCGCTCGGGCTCATTCATGTCAAGAAATCCCCGTAGGTTTGCACGACTCGGGCTGATGAAGCACACGATCGGGTATGGTGCCCGCTCGGGCTCATTTGTGTGTGCACGGTCGGGCAAAGGTCTTGCACGAGCGGGTAAGGGACATGCCCGCTCGGGTCCTTGATTCTCAACAAACTTTCCTAAGATCTAGAACGGCAAAATTAAAAGGAAAATCAGATCTGAAGGAGGGTATTCGAACCAGAAGAGATCAGAGGAGATAGAGAGACATTAGAGCAAGGAGAAGAAGGAAGAAGAGACGGATCTACGGATCGGGAGCGAGGAGAATCTACCGAAGACATCGGTTTATGAATAGGGAGTTATCTCTTTCCATATCTATGTCGAATCTAGACTTCTCTTGTGTTTCCTTTTCTGTATCTATGTCTGAGTAGATCCTTTGCCATGGGTTAGAGAGATTTGCTATGTTGTAACGAAGTCTACGCTTAATGAATGGTGGTACTTAATGCTTTCATTACCTGTACGCACTTGAATGAATGAAATTGGTATCTATCATGTTTTCAGATTTCATGGTTGTTCTTAATGCTTTCTTTACCTGTACGCCACTTGATTGAATGATCTTAGAAGCCTAATAAACCAACGCCAGGGCATTAGGTTTCGGAACTTAGCCATGATTTAGGGTTTAGCCGGTTTAGAATCTACGCCAGGTCAATCGGTTTAATCTAGGGATTAGGATAGCGGTCATAATGCGTCTATGCATGTAAGATACGCAATGGATACATTGGTATATGCATGCTAGATAGTGGACAAGTCTACGCCAGTCAGTTACTATAGGAGAGCTTGAATTCCCTTAATTCATGATAGTACCTAGACCAATTATCTTTTTAGAACTTCGTTACTTCATTAGGCAAACTCTCGACACCCATGGTGCTTAGCCATAAGTTTTATCTCTTCGATTTAGTTTAGTTTAGCTTAATCGCAATCCCAACTTTAGTCATCTCACACGTCTATTCAATTAGTTTAATAGCTCATTAGTCGCATTAACTCCTTGTGTTCGACCCTAGTTGCTACACGGTCCGTATTCTTGCGGAAGCGTTAGTCTAGGTTTTTATAACTTGATATAACGCACATCATTAACCTCTCTTTGGTTTTCACTATGAAAAATTGATACAAACCAGATTTCCAACTGTTTCAACAAATACTAGTGGCAAAAGACTTTAACACACTTTCTTATTAAAATATTGTGCATTGAGATTGAGATATTTTTCCCTCAACTGTAGCTTAACTTTTTCAATTCGATTTTCATTTATAATAAAACAATTATTTATATTACCAATTGAACGCTATAAACTGAATCTGTAATAATATAAAAAGAATTACATTTTAATTTAAAATTAATTATTTAAAAATACCCTTATTTATACTGATTTAAACATATATATATAATACATTTAAAACTCTCCTACAGAAAAGTTAAAAAAAAGGAAAATCCACATCTTAAAAATTCAAAAAATAATAAAGTTTATAATCCATTGTGTAAATTTCACGTTACTTTTGTAACACGAGGCATACTGAGTTTAGTAATAAGACATGCTATATACTTATATTTATATATAATATAAATCTAGTGATTGATGTAGTTGAAATGCAAAAGACAAAAGTGCGGAAAGAGAAAAAGGCACTTTTTCTATTATTTATTAAATATGCAAGTGTGATTGAATGACGCATTGGACTTTTGTATTGGAGAAGATGTCGAGAATTTTTTGTTGTTTTTTTTTTTGTTACAAAGAAAGATTCAGTTGCATGGTTGCGAATTAGAGATAAGGACGAGGTGGCGACCATTTAAATTTATTAACTTATTGGTGTCGTATAATTAAAGTATAACATAAATTTTAAATTTTAGGAACAATAATGTTTCTATTTTTGAACTTTGTGCTTGGAATTTTCATATTATAACAAAACCGATATTTCAAAGTGTAAAAGAACCAAGGAACAAACTAAACCAATACACTACGTGTTATTTGATTTTATTTAATACGATGAATTTTAAATATTATATAAGTATAAATTAGTTGAAATGATAGGAGATAATTTATTGAAAAAAACAGAGAAACTAAAGGAACAATTCAATATTAACTTCTTTATTGTTGTGTATGTAATACAAGCAAAAAAGAATTGTATACCTCTAAATATAAACCTTTTTATATTTGAAGAAAAAATCTATGGAGACCTAAAGTCAAGGCACCCGCATCTTGATATGTTTTCACACCCATACGAACCCTACCAGGGCCAAAGTCACCAAACTCCATATTTGCAAAATCTGCACAACCACATAACATCCACAAATACGAATTTCATAAAAACCATGTATTGTTTCAACATTAACAAAAAAGACAACAAATTGAGGTTTTCCTTTACTACCTTTGTATTAGACGCTTTAGCTTCATAGATTATATCCGGTAGATAACCCTGCATGCCAATGTTGTACACCGGCGTACCATCCGGATAGAACAACCCATAGTTCCTCTCCGACGTCGGACCTGGCTTCAGATTCTCATTGAAAAGCGCAAATACGTAGACGTTGATGGGTACGGACTGCTTCGCCGGAGTCCCTTGTCGTTGCTCTATCTTCCGCATCAAGTTACTGTTGTACAATGCTGCATTCGCCGGCGTGGCACCAACCTCGTTCTCGTCGCCCTTCGAGGGCCATCCAGTCTCCGAGACTCTAACCTCGATATCGGTGTGACCCATTGCCCTCATCGCGGAGTAAACCGCGTCGATCTGAGCAAACAACATGTTGTCGTAGCGAAGATTCGTGTTGGGGTCGATCATCCCTTGGTTCGGCTGAAACAGAACGTACTCTAGTTGGACCTCATTGGGGTTGTCTTTGTACGCGAAGTAAGGGTACGCGTTGATCAAGAACGGCGACTTGATCTGAGAGTGGAAGTCTAGAAGCGGCTGGAGAAACTGAGCGAAATCCTGCCTGAACGACCCAGAGGAAGGAGGATACGAGGTTTGTAGAATGTCCAGAGAGTGAGCAGATGTGACAGTGACTTCCTTCTCGAGGCCGAGGTTCACGAGAGCTGCATAGACCGATCTCATCGCGGGCAAGAGGTTGCCGATGAGGACGCGGTCGTTGGTCTTGAAGATCTCATTGCCCACAACAATGGAAGTAATTTGGGTCCGAGAGATGTGCGGAGTTACTCTCTGTTGGATCCAGCTCTGGGCTTTGATTGGATCGGTCATGTTCTGGAGATACTCGTTTCCCAATCCGATGATGAAATCGACTTGTGAGTTGGAGAACGCGTAGAGGACGTTTGGATCTGCGTCGTAGAGTTTTACTCTGCTAATGTTCAGTGACCGGAGGAGGACAGCGACTCGCGACGGCGACGGGAGGTTGTTCGCGATCTGGCCGTAGTTAATTCCGACTCCGAGGCCGTGGCTTCGAACCGATTGATCTGCGTAAGAGAAAGAAAGAAATAACAATCAAGAATCAATCGGATGAGAGATTTTTTAATCCAAGAGATGAAACTTTTGCACTGCTGAGATGATTTCGAATATCCGAAATCCTAGCACGAATGCGAAAACAGAGGATTTTCCCGGGAAGATAAATTTAACAAAAAGGAGATTGTATCGGATTCAGTAGAAATACCAAAATCAGCTAGGGATCGAATTATAGACAAGAAAATTTATTCATGAGCACAATTAATGGATTGAATTTTTGAAGATGAAACCAGACAGAAGAGAGGGATAGAGAGAAGAAGCTTTAGTGAAGTAACCCATAAATAATTCGTGTGTATATTTCACAGAAACGTGAAATCAGAAGAGGTAAGAATCAAAGATTGAAGCTTCATGGAAGGAAATGCCGGGGGAGTAAAGTTTTTCCCGTTGTTTTCTCGCATTTTTCTCGGGATTCAAACAGAAAACAGAAGGAACAACAAAATGGAAAGTTTTTCGAAAAGAAACAAAAAAGAAAGAGAGAAGAAAGAGAAGAACCTGAGAGAAAGAGGAAGAGAAGGAGAACTCTGAAGAAGAAGAGAGAGTGTGAGGCCATGGCTGCTGCTGCTGCCGCTGTTGATGATGATGTAGATGACGACGATGAGCTTCGAGACCTCAGCAGCTCTCTCTCTCTCTCTCTCTCTCTCTCGTTTCTCGGCTCTTTCCTTTCTTCTGCCTCTATATCTCTCTGTTTTAATTTCCTTTCTGTTAGCTTTGAGAAGAGCCAACTCTTCTTCTTCCACGCTTTCCGCGTTCGTAAAAGAAAGCTCCACCAGGTGTCTCTCACCTCCACTTCTTTACACACTTGTTTATATATATATATATATATGAGTGTGATATACATCTAATGCCATGAAAATTATTTATTTCATAAGGCAAAATCTTGTTGTCCCTCATAACTATGAATATGAGGACAATTTCTTTGATCACCGACTGACTATAGTATTTTTTTAATATTAGGTTGATTTTTTATCGAATAAGGATAAGTCATTTTTTTAGTAGAAACAATGCAAATTTTTCGTATGCAAAAATTGTTAATTTATTATACTTTCTAATAAAAATGTCTTAAACTTTTATCCACATTAATATGGAAACAATATTTTTACAATATATTTTTATATAGATATAAGCATTGTAAAATCAAGAAAGTTGCTTTAAATTTATTAGAATGTATTTTACATTTATGTTGCAAATCATAATAGTTCAATGTTAATAGAAATATGCAAAATTATATTTTCGATCAAAGTTCAAACAACCAGAAATGAGAGAAGATTTTACATATTTTTTTCGACCAAATAAAATATTTTGGTTCAAATGTTTAAAATTCTAACATTACAAATATTAATATTAGTATATGTTTATAGATATAAGTCACAAAACAAGAGATATACCGACATAAGACATGAGAATGACTAGTTTTCCAGATTTGCCCTTCGTTTTGGAGATATTTATGAATAATATAAAAATGGGGATATGAGGCAAGGATTAAAATGTGAACAACATCACGTCCGACGACGCAATTTGAAAACTATAGATTGGTCAACTTGAAACTCTACCCAACCTTTCTTCATGTCAAAGGCTGTAAACCACTGACGGCTACATTAAAATATTAATTAAATTGCAGACTTAACATATATCTTCGAAAATACGAAGAGCATAATTTTTTTATTTTTTTACATGAAAACACATAATTAGAAGGGTTTCAGAAACGATTTCAAATTGAGAGTATAAAATTTTGAATTTGAAAACAAAGAGCGAGTTTGAAATGGGAAAGAAAATTTTGAATTTGAAAACAAAGAGCGAGTTTGAAATGGGAAAGAAAGAAACTTTGAAATTGAGAGCAAAAAGCGAGTTCGAATTGAAAAAGAATGAGATGGTAAAGATAAGGAATGGAGAAAGATCACGAGTCAATCTTCATTGGCGTCTGTGAATGGATCGTTTTCTAGAGTTTTATTGTGCAATGATTAATGAAAATGAAATAAATTAGGGATTAGGTTGTTGAAAGCGAATTGTTTGTTGATTTCAAATGGGTGTGAGTCTCAGTGAGTCGCTTGAGTCGAGGAGGGTCATGAGTCTAAGTGAGTCGCTTGAGTCGAGAGGATCAGGACTCCGAGTGAGTCGCTCGAATCGCAAGGGTCGCTTGTGTCGCAAAGGGTCATATGGGTCTCAGTGAGTCGCAAGGGTCGCTTGCGTCGAAAATGGTCATATGGGTCTCAGTGTATCGGTAGAAGTCTAATGTATTCTTAATTGGTCATTTTGTAGGTGCCGCCAAATTCCTCTTCTTGAATAAATTCCTGACAAGGTTCCTCTAGTGGTTGTTCTTGATGTTAGCGTTGATGTTCCTGATGAGGTTCAGGTTGAAGATACTCCAATTGTTCCTCTTAAAGAGGTTGCCGTTGATGTTGGTACTGAGAAAAATCTGGAAGTTCCAATCGAAGAGGTTGATGTTGATACTTCTATCGAAATTCCACCAAATAAGTAATGTTGTATCATAAAGGTCACAAAAGTGAAAATGGTCGCAAAGGTCACAAAGGTCACAATGGTCAAAAAGGTCACAAAAGTCAAAATGGTCACAAAGATCACAAAGGTCACAATAATCATAAAATTCATACACATCATAAATGTCACAAAGGTCACAATGGTCACAAAAGTCACAAAGGTCACATTGGATGAGTCTGATGAATAAAGTGATTTTTATACAGATGTTGGAGCTTCATCGGATGAGTCTGATGGTCCATTAATAGTTAAACGAAAGTTAAAACCATCAAATTCAAGACATGAGCCATATGTCGAACCTCCATCGACTGAGCCACTAACGAAAAAACCAAAAACAAGTGGACTACCAAAGGCAAGACATGAGCCATCTGTTGAATATCTGTCAACCGAGCCACTAGCTAAAGGACCAAAACACGGGGTGGAACGACACGTGGAGAACTAAGAACTCAGGGTGGACCAACAAGATGGGTAACAAAAGGAAAAGGGAGAGAGAGAGAGAGAGAGGGCGAGAGAGAGGTGTAGAAAAAGATATTGCTCAAGAAGAGGTGGTTGAAGAAGAATCCGTAGAAAAGGTGGTCGAAGAATCCACAAATGCTGAAAGGGATGGGTCTTTTGTGTGGGAGCCCAAGGGATTGGTACATGGCAAGAGATTTCAAACTCTTTCGTTCATTTATGCTAGTAGTTTCAGATTGACGAGTCTATATAAGTTTATGACGAAACCTCACCAAGAGCGTTGGTGGAAATCGTAAATAAGTTGTCCTTGGGAGCCAGAGTTTTGGGAGATTATACTAAAGGGTGGCAAATGGCTTGAAGATGACATAAGTTTTTTTAACCTTTAGTCACGAAGGTCACAATGGTCTCAGAGGTCATAATGGTCACAAAGATCACAAAGGTCACATTGGTCACAAAGGTCACAATGATCACAAAGGTTACAAAGGTCATTTTGGGTCATATATATTGATGTGTGTCAATTTTTTTGCAGAAATTGGATGAGGTGTTGTTGGAGCTGCACAACCGCATCCGAAAATATCTAACTCAATATGGGTTAAAGAATTATTACGTTTGTGATCTTCTGTCATGCAGTCGCTTAAGATGTGGATGGATGATGACAATAACATGGAAGAATTATTGGATGTTCTTAAGGACTATTTGGAAGGTACATATACCTTGAGATATAGGTCAAATATGGTGACAAAATACGATGTCTTACTCTTGGTTCTTAACATTCCACCACTTGCAAATCGCTATATACCTTGTCATAGGATAACAATGAAAGTGAATTTGAAAAGGAGATGCATCACGATATATGACTGCAAAAAAGGTTGAAGGAGACGAAATTGATCCAATGGTTGAGGTTATAAGAAGAGCTTTCTCCAAGATGTTGCAAGTCCGAGGGTTTCATTCTAATCATCTCGTTTTCGTACACATTTCTTGCATGATTTTAGAGATGTTTATAATGATAGTTGCAATGTTTACGTGTGATTTTGTATCTGTTTTACTTGTTTTTTTTGTTTTCATGTTCTTACAGATTTTAATGCATATTTAGTTCGTTTTAGAGCTAAAGAACATACACGAGATAAAGTACGAGCATCAGAGATCACAACGGAGCAAACATGACGAGAAACAGATAAAGAATAGGCAAAATGTGATCTTGGCCGGACATAAGCATGCACGGCCGGGCATGGTGAACCCCCATGAACAGGCGGTAATTGGATGGATTTTGCCCCGAGAGTGATGCACGACCCGAGCACACATAATGCACGATCATACACTCCTTTTGGAAAAGAGCACGGTGGGCATGACATTAGGCACGATCGGGCTCAACATCACCAAATACCCACGAGAGTTTTGCACGGCTCGGACATTCACACAACACGGTCGGACACCCAAAGGAAACCGGTCTGGAAAATAGGAAAAGATGCATGCCCAACCGAGCTGTATACCATGCACGGTCTGAAATGACTTGGTAAACTCTCCTACTTTCGTTTTGACTGGAATTTGGCATGGGAATTATTCAAATTTTGAGTTACAAAATGTGAAGAACAAGGAGAAGACATCATTGAGGGTTTAGAGAGCACTCTAGGCATATGAGACACACAAGGAAACGGGAAGATCGAATCGAGATTGTGTTTCCTTTGATTTATATGCTCCTTATACATTCTATTTCGTTTATGTTGTTTAATTTCGAACTCATTACTGAGTAGTTGTTTTGTTGTAGGAGAAGGGATTAGCCAATGGCTATCCTAGAACCTCTTTCGATTTATCTATGAATGCAATTTCCCGTTTTGTTTATCTATTCTTGGTCTGAATGTTGAATCGTCTTGTATTTATGAAGGCCAAGTAGATGTATGTGTTAGGGATTAGGAGAAAGATCGAAAGGAGAATTATAATCCTAGATGATCAGGCTTAGAACAACCGAGACTACGTCACGAAAGTCAAGTAGTAACAGTTTAGGGTTAACCGGATGAGTCATAGAACATATGGATCTAGTTTAAGATACCAGTCACGAAAGTGGGGGATAACTTGATTAGATCACGTTTCTATGCCTTGAGAGTGGGTAGGAATCACATTAGGATCATCCACCTTAAATATCTTAATTGGAAATGAATGATTAGATGATTAATAGTTAGTTTCGAAAGCTGTACGGTGAAACTGTATCCTAGAACGTCTGTTTCATTGTCAAGAACTCATTAATTTATTTCTTGTCTTTATTTCATCTTACAACCAATATTCGTTCGTAGCAAGTTTGATTTCTAGTTTGAATTTAGTTTGTATTGCATAGTCCCTGTGGGATCGGCACCTAGAGTACACGTGTCGTGCACTTGCGGGTAGTTTAGGTTAATTTAGTTTAACTTGGAACGCATCACATTCTTTGAATGCCATAGAAGAAATATGGGATTACGAGTATTTTGAAGATCTTTCACAGAACGGAAACGTGAATGATTGTGGTGTTTTCTCCTTCAAATACATAGAAGTCATTCTATTAGGAAGGGAGTACAAATTCCCTGAGATTTTTCATGCTAACATGTCTTCCATTCGTGAGAAGATTGCTACAAATGTCTTTGCAAATGGAGAAAATATTGAAGTATCCGAAGACAAACGCCTCCCATCATTGTGTGACCATGAATCTTGCACACAACATGTGTGTACAATGTTCGTGCTAGCACTTACAACGAACACTGTGTACAACATATGTGCAATCCAAAATAACAATAATATAAAAATATTAAAACTGATAATAATAAAAATCTAACGATTAAAATCCAGAACAATAATAATATCAATAACGATTAAAAAGGTTCATCAGGTTCAAAGGAAGAAATATCGAAACACGTTTTGTAACATTACAATATTTACTTGAAATCAAAGATGTTGGTAAACCCTGTTGGGGGAGAAACTGAAGCATAGGTGTTGTTCCATTAGAGACCAGTTTGAATGTGAGGGTATATCCCTCAGTTTTTCCATTTTCATGAGAAAAAGTTCTCCAACCTCCCCTGATGGAAGCACCACCATGACTCAAGGGCCTCAAATCTAACGACACGAGCTTACTTGATCTTTCATTAACATTATCTTTATCTTCTACCTATTAGACCACTTGACATCGCAAACCCTATCGAAAGATTTATATTGGATATGTTATTATTAAGAAACATCTACTTCAATATTCATAGCATCTATCAATGTTTATATTGGATAGCCTTATAGAAATTTTAGGTTTTGTATTACTAAAAAAATGATTTGTGGTTAAAAGTAAAAGAAAATTATCAACTAAATGATGAAAAACAGGCAAAGGAAAGACAATATTTAAAAACAGTTTGAAAATATCTTGACGATTAGAATTATGAAAATGAAAGATATCCTCACAAAATAGAAATTTTATTCGTTGTTAGTTTAACCTTATATCTAGATGTTTATCTTAAAAATACAAATTTATTGGCTCTTGAACTGAATTTATGTCTATCATGTGAATATGTATAAACATTATAAAGACATCCAAAAACTTTTAATGTTCATTTGGAAGGATTTTTACCTGTTAGAACTTTAAAAGGGAATTAATTTCAGGGATAACAACAATTAGTCTGTTGATTAGGTAAGTTGAAGTAGAGACACAATCTGGTCAATACATTAAAAGAATATTTGAGTGGAAAAACAAAGTCCTAGCTTTATTTAATGGGTGTTGATTTTTATGCACCACAATAGAATTCTATTATGGAGCGTATGCACAAGCATTAACCCGAACATTATAAGGTCGAGAAGTACCTAGAATAGAAGATTAATAAGAAAGAGGTAAACCATGTAGTTTGTAACACTCGATTATCAAATGACCATAAATGGAACAATATGAATAAAAAGGTTTTGATTGGTTTGGTCTTAAATTTGTATTGTATCCTTTAGGTCTAGTGTTTTGAGATTGTATTCAATATGTGTTGTGATTAGATATTTCGTTTGAAATGTAATTGCTTCAGGAATAGATATATATGTTATTTCTCTGTTGGTTATCTGAGCTACAAGATTGAATGCCTCTGAAACCGATGGTAAAGAGTCTGTTAACAAGATTTGCCTATAAACTAATTCATAATAATCATTCAAGCTCATTATAAACATCGAAGGTACCTACATTATTCTTTATCATTGAACTTAGATTCAAAATCAAATTCGAGTTTGTGACAAGAATAAGATGGAGTGTCTTCTGAGCTTTTTAAATCTTTTCAAGAGGTTATAAATTTCATATAATAAAAATTTATGTCATAACGCATCTTTTTTAAGGTTATGTAAATTGTGTTTGATTCCAAATATTCTAGACATGTTGCTTTGGCTGAATCATTCATAAAGATTCTGCTAGATTGCAACATTCATATGTATATGAATAATGCTCTTTTTTATATCTTTAGAAATAGAGCTAATCAATCAATAACATGTCATTAGACCAAATTCAAGTTTCATGATCTGAACTATTAGGAGTGGGTTTAGTAATCTTACATGTTAGGAAGCTTAATTTTTTTATCTCATTTAACACTATGGTCTTGGCGCAGCGCCATGTATTGAAATTTAAATCTTCGGTTAGTTTTTCAGATACAAGAAGGACACCACTCATGTCTATGGGATGATTCAAAAAGGATTTTGATATCGGTCAATGGAAGATAAGGAAGAAGGGGTTTGATGTGAGGTTCGGAAGACATTGTTGAAGTGCATCGAAGATAGGGACGAACGAAAGCACGAAAGAATCGAAGGAAGAAACGAAAAAGATTACAACTTGTGAAAGGTCTGACACAATTTCTTGTTTTTGCAAATGAATTTGTCTCGAACTCTTTATGATTTGAGATCGAGATCATCACTACAAGAAAAACAGGTTTTAGGAACCGAAAAATCGGTTTCCAATCCGTCCCTAAACCAGTTTAGAGACGGATTAGAGACGACCAGTGGTAGTATCCAATCGCGCGACTCCAATTTTTTTCAGTCTCCAATCCGTTATGTTAGGCATTTGCGCTTTCATCATGCGCATAAGCTTATCCATACGCCTTTTTGATCGTTCATTCTCTTTTCTTAATAGTTCTGCCTCCTTTAGTGCTTGTTCAACGCGCCTGTCGGATTCTTGGAACCTTGCGTCCATTTGTTGTTGGAGCTCGTAATCCACTTTTTGTTTACCTTTGGATGAAGTTGAATGTTTTGAGGACATTGCTCCAAGTCCGAAGATACGACCTTTGTAGGGCGTAACTTGCTGTAAAACAAATACCGAGAATTAATAACATTTTTAAATAATGAAATTAGATCATAGTAGAATGTAATCATTACCTCGAGATACAACTCGTTGTACTCTTCCTGAGTAAGAGTAGTTTGTGAGCCGTCTTCTCTCGGTGGAATTTGCGATACTCGCTCCGATGCCATGTTTTGAATTTCATCGTGAATGGTTTTCGCCTTTGGATCCACCCACGAACCATCTGAGTTCCTAACGTGTGTACGTTCCAACAATTCTATATACGATGGTTCGTATCCCTTCTCTTTCGCCTGAAAAAAATATAAAGACATAGTTTAATAAAATGTAAATGTTATATAAATGCATAAAGTTGAATAAAACTTACCAGATCTTCGTATACTTCCGCAAAAGAACGAGATCCTGCCGTGTGCACGCTCATCCCGTATCCCGCTCTATCAGAACGTCGGGATTTACTTGCTTTCTCGCTCTTTGCCTGAAATTCCGGGGAATCCCATAGTGTGCACATCTGATTCCAAATAGCTTCCGACATCCATAGGGGTTTTGCGGCGTCTCCTTTTAGACATCGTTTTTTGTGCAATTTCCCTACGATAGACTTGAGACGCAATGCCGCATTTTTTTCAAATTCGGACTTTACTAGTCCGGTAATGGTTCCAATAATATTTTTGCTGCAATAATAATAAGCTTATTAAATTTAAATTGTAATTTAAATTACTTGATAAAATTTAAAATTGTTTAAAACTTACCACAAATGCTTTCCACCATCGTTCCTTAATTTCTGGATCGGTATGTGTCCAATTGTAACAGAACCGATCAAAATCAGCTTTTATCACAGTTGTTATTTGCCGATTAAGTTGCTTAACTCCAAACCTACAAATCACAATTACGGATAAATTAACATTTAGTTAATTATTTATAGTTGAGATTTGAAATTGAGTATACGTACCATTGTGCGCCGCTTTTTGTATCAGGGTCTATAAGCGGAAGCTTCCGCCGCTCTTCATCCATTGCTAAAATTTCTTCCACTGTTGGTTCCTCGTATATATGTGGATCGTCATGCTGTACTTGATCTGGTGGTGGTTGCATTTGCGGATAATACGGCATATATTGGCCCGATTGTGTCGATCCAGTGTTTCGGAACAAATGTGGATTCATGTAATCATCATATCCCGAATTGGAATGTCGGGAATGAGACGAAATGTTGCCACTTTCCTCGGATTGAGGGCGGTTTCTCGTTTTATCGCCTCTTCCAACGCGTCGTGACATACTGAAATGTAAAATCAAAATATTGTCAACGTACATTTCTAAATTCTACCGTCTAACCGCTAACATCATTCTATTGTCTAACCGCTAACATCATTCTAACGTCTAACCGCATTTTTTGTTCTAACGATGAATCCTAACGTCATAGAACCGCAAACATAATTCTAACATCAACGTCTAACGTCTAATTTCTATAACCACATATACACATATACACATACACATAACCACATATAACCACATATACACATAACCACATATACACATACACATAACCACATATAACCACATATAACCACATATACACATAACCACATATACACATACACATACACATACACATACACATACACATACACATACACATACACATACACATACACATACACATACACATACACATACACATACACATACACATACACATACACATACACATACACATACTTTGAGAGACGAACGGCAGAGAGAAACGAGGGCTCGAACGTGATTAAAATTTGGAGACGGGCGCCGAAATTCCGTCTCCAATTGGAGACGGGTAATAAATTTCGTCTCCAATTGGAGACGGGCGTATAATTTCCGTATCCAATTGGAGACGATCGAATAATTTCCGTCTCCAATTGGAGACGGCAGAAGTCGGTTCCCAATTGGAGACGGCTGAGCCCGTCTCCAAATTTTTTTTATAAAAAAAAATTAAATCGGTTTTGGTGAAATTTTGACCTGAGAAAATAGAAACAATCATATATATGTGGATATGTGGATCGTTATAAACAAATCGGTTCCTCGTATATATGTGGATCGTTATAAAAAAAATTAAATCGGGACGATAGATCGGGACGTTTTAACATGAGAAAATAGAAACAATCATTAAAAAGTATATGAAAAACAATTCGTAAACGTTTTAACATGATTCATCATCAGAGTCACACAATTGTTCCGTCGAATCTTCCGTATCTGATTCAAATTCTACATCTTCTATATCTTCATCATGAATATCATCTTCGTTTCTTTCGAGCTCCTCCATTTCACCATGCGTAAGTTCTTCAACGCGTACATCGTCAATAGCAATAATCTCGGTCATTTGTTGTTGCATTGGCAATTGTTGTTGTTCTGTGTTGTCGATAAATTTGCCCCTCGGAAGTATCTTCATTGCGACACGCCAACCTGAAGATCTTCTAATATGCGGATAGGAAACGTAACAAACTTGATCAGCTTGTGACGCAAGAATAAAAGGCTCGTATTTTGCATATCTTCGTGTGGAGTTAACTTCTACAACGCCTAGTTTGTTTACTCTTGTTCCGCGACCGATTACTGGATCGAACCAATCACATCGAAATAACATCACTTTTAAACCGACATAACCTACAAAAAATATCAAAATATGAGTCAATATTCAAAATGACATATGTGGTAAGGATAACATTGTTTTAAACTTGTTTTCTATACCTGGATATTCCAATTGCAAAATTTCCTTTAAAATCCCATAAAAATCTGGTTCATCGACCGATGCACAATAGCTTTCACCTTTCACACATACACCGTAATTCATCGTCGACTTCAATTTTCCATGATCGTAAGTGTGAAAATTATAACCACGTGTAAAATACATAGGCCAACTCATAACTTTCACAATCGGTCCTTTGACAAGATCTCGTAGCCACAACGGGTGATTGCCCATCTCAACCTGCAGTACATATACACATCGTCAGAATATTATAAAAGTTATTTATGTAAAATTTCATTACTTACATATTGTCGCATCCATGTCGAGAAATCTTTTTCTTTAAGTTCTTGGAGCTGAGAATCATCAATGTTCGTATATGTATTCTTCAATATATCCTCAAATGTCCTATAAAAAGAAACAAAATTCTACAAATATTATAACAATAAACAAAATTGTCATTGTGATAACCATAGTTAATTATGAGATTTTACCTTTCAAAAGGCTGTAGATATTCGCAGTTCAATAAAACATATGTATGTGCGATATGAAGATCTCGTTGTGATAACCATATATCTTTCGCCTTACCAGCAGCTCGACCAATTCCGCAAAATATGTCCGGAACATCTGGTACTGGATATGAATACGCCACACCACCATCAAAATATCTGTCTGGATTTCTACTCCGCGTTTGAACATGTGGCTCGAAGTAGTATGACGTAAAGAACGATATTTCCTCATTGACGTATTGTTCAACAATTGAACCCTCCGGTCGAGCTTTTTGTTTGGTTTTTTTCTTCAGATGAAACATAAATCGCTCGAACGGATACATCCAACGAAATTGAACTGGACCTCCTAGTGCGGCTTCGTGCGGTAAATGAACTGTCAAGTGCTCCATAACATCGAAGAATGATGGTGGAAAAATCTTCTCCAAATTACATAGTACAGTAACTATGTTATTTTGCAGTCGACGAACTACATCCATACTCAGATTTCTCGAACATAAATCTCGAAAGAATAGGCCAACACCTGTAACATTAAAATATTATTCGTGTATTTAACAAATATTCACACTACATATTAATATAAAATCAACCACATACCTCCAATTGCTTCGTGTGCATGTTTGTCCATCAATTCAGAAAAACATATCGGAAGAAGTCTTTGCATGAATACATGACAATCGTGACTTTTCATCCCTAATAACTTTCCTCCTTGAATGTCAACGCACCTTCCAATGTTAGACGCATAGCCATCGGGGAATTTCACATCTTCTTTCAACCACTTCAACAATTTATATTTCGTTTCATTTGACAATCTGAATATCGGGACTGGCGCTTTACCGTCATCACCTATATGTAACTCCCTTCGTGAGCAATATTCTTCTAGATCTTTGCGTGATTTAATATTGT
This sequence comes from Gynandropsis gynandra, assembly GCA_036759665.1. NCBI lineage: Eukaryota > Viridiplantae > Streptophyta > Magnoliopsida > Brassicales > Cleomaceae > Gynandropsis > Gynandropsis gynandra. The sequence goes on from CM071867.1 coordinate 17,050,141, forward strand.
CTTTTGTCTTCCCCGTGACATTCAGTACTGTATTGATGATGTTATCAAAAAAATTCTTCTCTATGTGCATCACATCAAGATTGTGGCGAAGTTTCAGATTTTTCCAATACGGCAAATCCCAAAATATGCTCTTCTTGTACCAGTTATGAGTAATTCCATAACCACCAATTCTCGGATGATTGTTCCCTCCGCAATCTATACTCCTCGGAATACCCAAAGCAAGAAGTCGTTCATATAAAATCTCTTCGCCGGTCAAAACTGGAGGAGGAGATTTCCGCACAACTACATTCCTTTTAAAATTTCTCTTGTTGCGCCGTAATGCATCATCAACAGGAAGAAAACGACGATGACAATCAAACCAACTCGTCTTTCTTCCATGTTTCAACTGAAAAGCATCTGTTTCTTCCATGCAATATGGACAAGCCAATCGACCATGCGTTGTCCATCCAGATAACATACTATAAGCTGGAAAATCACTTATTGTCCACATGAGAGCACCTCGTAACATAAAATTTTGTTTCCTCGAGACATCGTACGCTTGAACTCCATTCCATAATTCTTTTAATTCTTCAATAAGTGGTTGAAGAAATATATCCAAACTTCTTTTCGGATGATTAGGCCCGGGAATCATTATTGTTAAAAACAAAAATTCCCGTTTCATGCACATATCCGGTGGTAAGTTGTAAGGTGTCACTATAACTGGCCACAATGAATAATTCTTTCCAGACATCCCAAATGGATTAAAACCATCGGTACAAAGACCTAAATAGACATTTCGACTCTCAGCCGCAAAATCAGGGTATACCTTGTTAAAGTGTTTCCACGCCTCACCATCTGAGGGATGACACATCTCTCCTTCCTTACTTGAATGCTCAGCATGCCATCTCATGTCGCTTGCGGTCTCCACAGATTGATACAATCTTTTTAATCTGTCTGTAATTGGTAAGTACCACATACGACGATATGGAACCGATTTTCCATTCTTTGTTAAATAAAACCGATCTTTTCCACAAAATAGACAATTACTCATCTCCGATGTCTCTCTCCAAAAAATCATGCAATTGTCTTGACAAACATCAATCTTTTGATATGGCAATAAACCCAAAGATCGCATCATCTTCTTTGTCTCATAATAGGAGTCTACTGCATTATTATCTTCTGGCAAATAATCTCTTACTAATTGCAATATCGAATCCATGCAATTCTCAGACAAATTATTTTCAGTCTTCAAATTCATCAAACGTGCAGACAGAGATAACTGTGATAAACCACTCCTACAACCATCATAAAGTGGATTCCTAGCACTTTCTAGCATTTCAAAAAAACTTTTTGCTTCTTCATTCGGATCTTCTTCAATATTTTCGTTTCTTTCACGGAATACATTTTGCACCATTTCCACATAGGGGTTCATTTCTACATCTTGAGAAGACTCAAATTCATCATGATGTATAGTGCCCCTAAAGTTTTCCACAACATTACTAGATCGTGGTGCAAATTTTTCTCCATGACATAACCACATGAAATAATTCGGGGTAAATCCTCTTAAATAAATATGCTTCCAAACAGTTCTCTCATTAACAAATTTTTCATTCTTGCATTTGACACATGGACAAACCAACGTACCCGTTTCTTTGTAAACTTGTTGATTCGTCGCCATTGTCATAAACTGTGTGACGCCTTCTATAAACTCTTTCGATACGCTTTGAGATTCTGGATCAATTCTTCTGTACATCCATTGTCTAGAATCGAAAATTTTCGATCTTGATGAAGATGCCATTATATCGCAAACACTATAGAAGTTATGGGGTGAAAAATATGAGAGTAGCTTATGAAAAACGGATCAATGGTTGAGGGGTTAAATAGATTATTTATACACGGATTAGGAACGGATTAGGGACTAAGAGATTAATTTTCCGAAAAATCGTCCCTAAACCGTCCCTAAATCTGTTTTTGAAGTCCTAAATTTAGGGACGGTTTCAAATCCGTCTCCAAATTTGGAGAAGGATGGTCTGCCGTGTCTAATCGGTTCCCATTTAGAAACGGATTAGACACGACTCCTCGGTACCCAAATTTGGGGACGGATTAGTGACGGATTTCATCGTTCGTCCCTAATCCGTGTCTAATCCGTTTCTAAATTTAGGGACGGAAATGTCGGTTCCTAAATTCCGTCCCTAATTTCCAATTTTCTAGTAGTGCATGAATCGAAGGAGATAGGCTTTCACGGATCAACCGGATAACGAGAGAAAGAGAATGAAATGAAAAATGTGGTTCATATTATAATGGAAAAAAATATAAACATCAATTTAAAGATAATAAATAAAACGAGATTAAATAAAATCATACACAATATGAGCAGTCACAAATTAATGTGTATATAATAGCATAATGTAAATATATGAATTTTAACAGAAGCCATTGCCATAATAAATTCTCTCTTGTTTTATTCTTTGATACACGTGGATTTATACAAAGTAATATATGGTATATTAGAAATCTCTACAAAAATATGTTGTAATTAATATTGATTTATTTCTTTAATATGCATATGACAATCACCATTGGATGACACTAACGAATCGAGATATGAGAGACAACACTGACGAATTAAACATGACAAACGACGTCCACGAATAGAGGAGGCCACAGTGAGACAAGAGTACGCCACAATGAGACAGAGGAGACGACGACTAACCAAGACGGAAAAGAGATGCCTCATCCAAGAAGGAAGAAGCCATGCGAATGAGAGGATGGAAGTTAGAACACTGAAAGAATCACAGTTTTGAAGGGAAGTTACATGAGAAAAGGAAAATAAAAGTATAATAGTAATTATAATTGTTCCAGATATGAACGGATACCCATTTATGTATTTATAATACCAATACTTGAACTCGAATCCGTATATTTTATAATTTTGCTACCCAAAACGTAACACACAGGTGCTTCAATTTCCAAGGTAAATTTGGATCGGGATTTGGGTTTTGAGGTAATTTGTCCATTTTTAATCCAAATTATATAAATAATTTAAATAATTTATCTAATACAAATTTAATTTAAAATAAGAAAAAGAAAAAGAAGCGAGTATCTCATGAAGTGTCACGTCTTCGTCACTGGCTCTCTCTATCTCTCTGTCACCTCTCGTACTCTTATCGTGTGGGGTGAATGACACGTTAGCACCTCCTCACGTCCTTTCGCTTTGAATGAAGATCCATTGTTTTCGAATATATTCATGTGTTTACTAGTATGTGATATGATAATGATATCTACATTATGAAAAGTATATGTTAATTTGTGATCCGACATTATAATTTTATTACGATTTCTAAATTGATAAATGAGAAAATGTGAATTTGTATTTTAGACAGAGAACATTATAACAAGAAAAGAAAAAAGTTTATTATTATCTATATAATTAGAACAAGAAATGAAATTCGAATAAAAATGGATGAGTTCTTTAGATATTCAAACCTTGTTTCTCAAAAAGGGTCTTGGATACTAAAATATCATTTTTTTTTTCATCCAGAGGGTTTATTTTAGGTAAATCTTCTACGATAAATAGATGGTCGTCTAATGCAATCTTATCTTCCACGTCAGGCAAACAAACTCATATGGAAGCCCACTCTCATTGCAGCTCGTTGTAACGCCCTTGTCCAGGAGAAGGATTTGGTTGGGCATTCTATTGATTTTCAGTTGCAATTTTGTTAGTGTAAGTGATATGTGCATGCAAGTTGCTAGGTGATTTAGTTTCATTTAGGTTCAACGTAATTGTTCTTTTATTTTGTCTTTTGTACTTCAATGGAAAATTTCCATAGAATCTCTCACGTATCAGAGCTCTTCACCATAGGTTCTTCATGCTCTTGTTTCAAAAAAGAATTGGATTTTCGGGCGGCAAAATCCGTCCCTTTGTTCTTCTAGAAAAAGTTTTTCAGAAGTTTGTCAAATGTATTTTTGTCAATTCTTAATTGAAAGTAAGTATGTAATATTCATCTTAAATCTGTCCATTCAAGAAATCTGGACGGAAAAATTCATCTGGAATTCATCCGGAATCCCTCTGAAACTCACCTAATATTTCAACGAATGACAGTTGGATATTACCAATAGATGCTATTGGAAATATCAGCACGACCGAGCATGAATCAAGAGATACAGTCCGATCGAGCATGATCAAGTGCACGATCGAACTCTCACCCATAATCAAGTGCACGACTGGGCATGGCATCAAGCACGGTCGGGCTCTTTGTGGCATTTTATGTCCGAGAGATGTGCAAGACCCGGGCATGCCAAGAGCACAGTCGAACACTCTCTTGGTGGCACAACACGGTCGGGCATCCTTTGATGCACGGTTGGGCATTTCACACATTTTCACCCCCGTAACTTCTGCACGGGCCATGCATGTCATGTGCACAGTTGGGCGCCCTTATTTAGAAGATAGCACAGTCGGGCATTTAGGTTGATTTCATCCCCGAGACTACTGAAAGGGGCGGACATCTCAAGTGCACGGTGGGGCACCTTCCTTTGAAGGCAGCATGGTCGGGCGTTCCATCCAGCACGGTGAGGCATAATAGGAAAACGTTCAGTCTATATTCACGGATAAAGCATACCCGACCAGGCATGACATGGAGCACGGTCGGGCAAGACTTGGTAGAACAGCCTATGGTGATTTTGGTGGAAATGAGTCGGCTAAGGGCTTGAATTTGAAATTATAAAACGTCAAGGGCAGAATCCATCATCCATTATACATTCTTCATCAGACACACACAACATCCATCCATCCATCCAAGAGCGCTCTTGACAGGAGACACGCAAGGAGTCGGAAATTGATTCGGGATCATCACTCGTTTGATATTTCTATGCTCCTTACTCTACTTATTTCTTTTATATTTTTTAGACTCATGACATAGTAGTATATTTGTTCTAGGAGAAGGGATTAGTCTATGACTATTCCGGAACCGTCTTTGATTTACTTATGAATGTACTTCCTCATTGTGTTTATCTATTCTTTGTCTAAGCGTTTAATGACTTGTCTTTACGAATAGCCGCGTATATGCATGTGTTAGGGAATGGGAGAAGGATCGAAAGGAGAATTCTAGTCCTAGAAGATCAGGCTTAGAACAACTGAGACTAGATCACGAAAGTAGGGTAGTAACGGTTGCGGGTTGAATCGGGTAAATCAGGAATCGTAATGGAGTTTAGTTGGGGTGTCAGCCACGAAAGTAGGGGATAACTCAATTGAACCACGTTCCTATGCCTTGAGAGAGGGTATGATCTATTTTAGGATCGTCTGTCTTAGATATCTTGATAGGGAACACATGATTAGATAGATCGAAGGTAGGTTTCGCAAGCTATGTGGTGAAACCGTATCCTAGAACGTTTGTCTCTTTTTTAAGAACTCGTTAGTCTAGTGCATTATCATATTTGCATTTCATAACTACTATTTCATCGCAGCAAACATTGATCCTAGTTTGATTCTTAGACCGTGTTATATTAGTCCCTGTGGGATTGACACCTAAATTACTACACACGTGCCGTGCACTTGCGGGTAATTTTAGGTTAACTTGTTTAACTTGACACGCATGAAGTTTTTGGAGTTGTTGCCGGGGACTAATTTTGATCAAGCCTTAGTTTCGGATTTAGAATCATACTTGTTTTTGTTTTCTTTTGTTTTTATTTTCTTTTCGTTTCTTTCTACTACTTCTTTTTACTTGTCCTTCGTAGGTGTATGACCCGATCTCGTGATAAATCGAGTTTGTATCGAATTAACCCCGAGATTGAGAGAACGATTAGACATCGAAAGAAGGGTAAGGAAGGAGAAAGAGTAGACATGACCAATCCACGAGCAATGAACAATCAAAACGATATATTGGATTGTCACGGACAGCCGCAATTACCCGTTGGTAATGTGGCCCAATTAGCAATCGCATGCTCCTCCACCATGTCGGCTTCGCGATTACGTGGTGTCAAATATGAGCAACGCCCACACCGCAATAAGGACGCCTACTGTTGCTAGGGAGCAATTCGAGATCATGCCCGCAATGATCAACATGTTATACCAAAACAATTCATGGGCGAAAATCACGAGCACCCTCATCAACACCTACGAGACTTCCTAGAGATTTCAAGCACATTTAAAATACATGGAGTCTCGAAGGATACGAATTTGCTGCGTCTCTTCCCTTTCTCAATTGGGGGACGAGCGAAAACGTGGATACAATCTCTTCCCGCTGGTTCAATCACTACTAGGGACCAACTATGCACAACATTCCTATCACGGCTCTTCCCTCCGAGCAAGACAATTCAAATGAGAGGAGAAATAGTGATGTTTAGATGTCGAGAGGGAGAAACGTTATTTGAAGCATGGGTACGTGATCCAAACATTCTACAATAGGATCGCGGATGAGCATAGAACGACGTTAGACAACGCTGCAAGAGGATCGTTCATGGACTTAAGCGTTGAAGAGGAATACGAGCTGATTGACAATCTTGCCATGAACCACACCATGTGATCTACACCAAGAAGTATGCTGATGCGTATCAGAGTTAAATATAACCTAAACTACCCGCAAGTGCACGACACGTGTGTAGTATTTTAGGTGTCGATCCCACAGAGACTACGCAACACTACCTAAACCCGAACTACGAATCAAACTTGCTAACGAAAGAAGGTGAATAAGGAATGAAATACTGAAAGTAACTAAACTACT
>CM071867.1:17086921-17132135 GCA_036759665.1 Gynandropsis gynandra
GGAAGATGCATTCAAAATAGATCAAAAGTGGTTCCGGGATAGCCAAGGGCTAATCCCTTCTCCTAGAACAAACAAACTACTCGCTCATGCATTTCTAAACAAATATAAACAAAGTAGAAAGTCTAAGGAACATGAAACCCAAACGAAACCGAAGTGTCGGGGCTTGATCTCCAATGCTCCTCGCTTGTCTCCTCGCAAGAATTCTCCTTAATCACGAACGGAATGAATGTGTCTTCTAATGTCGTCCTCTACCTCCTTTTATGCGTCTTAAGTTGGTCTAAGTGTTTCCTTAATCTCCCCCACGAGTTCCCTTTTGTTTTAAGTTAATTTTACTTAACTTAGCTGGTTACTCGGGTCACGACCCGCTCGGGCGCTGAATGTGCCCGCTCGGGTGCGGCTAGGGCAGAACTCGCGAGTCATGGCCTGCGATGCCCGATGATCGTGCATGAGTTGTGCCCGACCGGGTGGAGGCTCTTCTTGCTAGATCTCGTCCCGTTTGTCCCGTGATCATCCCCGAAGTTTCTCCTTAGCTCCGTGCATGTCCTTTTAGCTCCGAAATGATCCAAATACGCGTAAAAACCTGTAAGAACATGAAAACACGAAAACAAGTAAAACGGATACGGAATCATACGTAAAGCAACACATATATATATATATCAAAAACGTCTCTTAAATTGTGCAAGAAATACATATGAAAACGAGATGATCAAAGGCATACATCATCATACTTCATGCGTGGATACTTCACAAAAAATGGAAGAGTTGAACGAAAACATAGACATATTCTCAACATTACATGATTTCTACTATTTCAGTTTCATCTACAAATTGAGTTTTGGGGATAAAGTTTTCTTACAACGGTCTGTCTTATTAACAGAATTTCATCTACTCTTCTTAATGGTCGAACATTATATGAGATTCTCTATGGTTCAGCTCCGTCCTATGAACATTTATGTGTGCTCGAATCCTTGTGTTGTGTTTATAATCAACAAAACATGGCGATAAATTTGCAAGTCGAAGTAATCGTTGCATCGTTGTTGGCTATCCTTTTGGTCAAAAGGGATAGAGAGTTTATCATCTTGGTTGTGGGATATTTTCAGTTTTTCGTGATGTTGTTTTCTATGAAAATGAATTTCCTTTTCGCAATCGCAATGACGCACCATGTCCAGTTTCTTCACTTCCGTTGTCATCGGAATGAACATGGCTTACTTTTTTCCATATTTTCTCTTCACCACTTTGATGCTTCTGTACCTATTGTCGCAGAAGTTTTCCCTAACGATCATGAATATACAACTGTTTCGGCTAAGGAATCAACTGAATTAGGACGAGGACCACGCACGAAGATTTTGTCTACAAAATTGCGTGATTTTATCATCAATACGGTTCAAGTTACTACTCTTGTCATCTCATTGCCTTTATTTCTGATTTTATGTGTTGTATAAAGTTTTCAGATTCTCGTCTTACTTTTCTAGCATCTATTACTGTTGTCGAAGAACCTCGTTCATATCGTGAAGTTTTGAGTGATGCTAATTGGACGACAACAATGCGTGCTGAGATTGATGATCTCAATCAAAATCATACTTGGAATCTTGAAAGTCTTCTTCATGGAAAGAAAGCTATTGGAAGCAATCGGATGTTCAAAGTCAAATACACTACACACGTCCTGTTCATTTGTGGAGTAGGTTTAGGTTTTATTGAACTTGAACACACATAAATCACCACTTTGATTTGATTAAGTAAAAGTTTAAACCTTCGTTAAACAAACACTAAAATACGAACATTTTATGATAAAGACGAGATCTTGCATCCACCATAAATTGTACGAGAACAAAATAATGAGGAGCATGACAAAGGATTTTCGAGACGTGTTCGCATAATTGCATACGAAAGGATAGGTAACGATCCAATGAGGACGTTAAAGAACACTTAAGAAAGACTACAAGAGGTCCATACAAGAAGAGGAGTTTGAAAGGAGCAAGAAACATTAGCATCACACAATGATCGGCCACAGCAGAATTGTGCTCGCTAGAATGCTAGCAAGAAAACACTCGACCCGTGCATTTTTGCTATGGACTAATATAATTTGATTTTTCTGAATTTAGGGTTAGCACTTATACGGTGCTCGACCGAGCAATTTTATAGATTTTTCTTAAGTTAGCCTTTTTTATTTTTTCATTATTGTTTGATCCTTATAAATAGGGAACCCACTGTAAGACATTTTAAAAAAAGTTATGATAATTTAAGATTGTCTTTTCTTTTATATATCTTAAGATGTAGGTATCAAACTCTTTGAGAGATTCTGAGTGCTCACCGACTTACCACCACTAGATCATAAATGTTGTGGCATCGTTCGCTGAGTCTGGAGTTTTGTAGTCGAGTTTAAGTTGAGGTTTAGAATGTCTGTTATTTGAGAAGATAGGTTCTAGGGTCTGTTGTCGGGTTGCTAAGGGATTTTAGTTTATTTCCACTCATCTAATAAAAGAACGTCGGTCTAGATTCATATCAAGTAGTATGTGAGTCTAGTTCTAGCGTTAGTCTTTCCAGTTTCATTTTTATTTTTATCAACTGATTCGGTATTAATTTAATTTAGTTATTTTTTACCATTTAACATAAAACAAAAAAAGACAAGAAAAGAAAAGGAAAAACACAAAAAGGAAAAAAAAACAAAAAAAGAATACCACAAAAAAGGAAGAAATAGAAAAAGGCAACAAAAAAAAGTAAGGAAAAGAGAAAAGAAAAAACCACAAAAAATTATAAAAAGAAATAGAAAAAGTCCGTAGATAGAAATAGAAGTATCATATGTTAGGAAACTTAACTTAGAAATATGAGAGGACTGTGCGAGCACTTGTTAGGACAACTAGGATCCAATGGCATTGTGTTAAGAGGCATGGTTCATGTAGACTTTATCAGTACTATTGTGGTTGGGTTCTAGTGGGACTTTGCAAGCGATAATAACGGTGGGATACTATTCTATGGCTACGGGTATTCAGCCAGGGCAGGTTTTATGTTTGAGTGTTATACATTACATTTATGTATCTTTGAGTGGATGTTTTGACATGCGGAGATCGTTCATACAGGGTTCCATTGAGTGAAATTATTTTAACACACCTAATTTGTGGGATGTCATAGATGGGAAACAAATAAAGACACAAATGATTGCTACGAAGCATGTGCCGAGGATCATGAAAAATTCTTCTCGAGGAGTGTTTACGTATCACTTTTTCAATTGTAGTTGTTTTTTACAAAATCTCGATACATTATTTCGAGGGCATGTATTTGCACTTTTAAAGGTTTATTTATATGAATGAAAGTGTTATTTAATAAATGCAATGTGTGTTTGAGACATAGGAACCCTATGGAGGGTGATGGTGGACTTTCTCATTCTCAATGGAGGATTTGAGGTTGAAGATGTTACAAATATATCTCACCATATATAAGGTACCGATCTCGACGAAGAAGAAAGAGCATATTGGACATTCATTAATCATTTACATATTTCTTGTTATATTTTAAATTTCCTACCAACAACAGTCATTAATTTTTTATCCATGTTAACGATAGATCGATTGATAATTTCTTTCCAAGGATCAACGAATGTGTACAAATTGGCTGTTAATAAGAACGAGAAAAGCAACATATTGCAATTATTTTCCTATTAAAAATTGTTAATGCATATCAATGGATTTTAGCCATTGATAATAATCAATGGATAGTAATCATTGAAATATTGTTCATTATTAGAGCGGATTGTTATTTTTAATGTCTCAATATCAACGTGCAAAAATCCATTCATATATTTTGAAAAGCTCTATATTTTTTTTTTAAAAATTCAACAGATTGTCGTTTTCAATATCGTATTCTTTTGTAGTGTTCTCCTCAAACTCCTTCCAATCACTAGTTTTGCCAACAATATTCATTTCATCACAATCCTTAACCCTAAACCCTAAATCTCCTTTCAGCTGCTAGTTTTGCCAACAATATTGCAAACTCGTATACTATTATCACATCAGATATTTGGTTGTCTACGGTTATGTAACCTCCATGCTTCATCACCTCACAAACTATATCCTCGATCTAATCGTTGTGCCTTTGTAGAATACCAAAGAAATCACAAAAGATTTTGAAGATTTCTAAAAATTACATGATATAAATAGATCTTCAAAAGAAAGATGAAACAAGAGGAAAAAATGAGAAATACAAGGTTATACTTGTAGTTAAAGACTACAATCAAATTGAAGAAGTCAATTATTTTGACATCTATTATATAGCCACAAAAAAAACGTCAATTAGATTAAACATAACCATAGTGTCTTTGAGTGACCTCGATGTAAAGAGGACTTTCATAAATAAAGAATTAGACAAAGAAGTATAATGTTTCTTCAAAAGATAAAGTGTGCAGACTTGTAAAACAATTGTATGGACTTAAGCAATCTCCAATCAATGACATGCAAAGTTTCATAAATGTTTTTCTTATAAAAAACTCTGACATGCGATCTCCAATCCTAGATGATATCCTTATCCCTCTGAGTAGTAATAATGATATTATGGCTAAAAAAATTCTATCAAGCAACGTTGACATAACAGACTTCGAAATAAATGATGTGATGCTTTGTATGAAGGTTACCAAGACCCGTGATGATTAATTGTTATCCCAAAATTATCGCGTTAAACAAATCTTGGAGAGATTTAATAAAATATAAATATAGAGGCAAGAACTCCAACTAATATAAATCTCAATTAAAAATATCATGATGAAAGAGTCCAACAATTGTAACATTCTCATTGGAAGCTTAACGCATATTATGAATATATAACACATGATCTGATTGAAAGAAATATGCCTCTTATATAATATTTTATTAGTCGCGGATTTAGGTTGTAATTATTAAATAGTTTAATAATTATTTAAAAACGGAAAACATGTTTTCGCGAATCAGATTTCATTAACGAAAATCAGAACCCTAATCCCAAAAACCAGGGAGAAAAACGAAGAACGAAAACAGTTTCATTCATCGTAAAATTCCGCACTAACCGTTTATTGTAGATCCGATCTCGACGTGGATACGAGTAGAGGAATTGCGCTATCAAGTCTTACAACCGACAATCACAGCATTCAACGTAACAGGTATTATTGAAATTGTTTCTAATACCGTAGTTCGTTGAAACCCCAAAAAACTAATCCGAACTTGACTAGATCTTCACACGTTTCCGCACCCGATTAGCAACCTAATACTGATATCTCTAATGTTGTAAACAAACTTAGTGCAATCCAAGTGAGGATCACTAGAAAAGCCATAATTAGAATTCTACAAAGATACAATAATAATGACTGTTCATGTTATTCAAGATATCCGATTGTTTCAGAATCATATTCTGGTGCAAACTCAAATTGATCTCTAATCTTAATAAATCTACGGGGAAATATTGTAAAAAATATTTATTGCGAGATTAATGAAAACTAATTTTATAGCTACAAACTTCCTCGAAATTATTTCAGTGTAACCCAAATAGGTGTTTGCAATATGCATACATGGAAACAATTAGCCTATAATTGAAAAGGTAAAAATCAGAATTAAATTGGGAACTCGTGACACATTCATAAATGACAAAATTCTATTAGAAACTTGTTGACTGACGGATTCATATCAATTTATTATATGAAATCAAAGGAAAATATAGTTGATCATCTTACTGAAGACCTTAATAAAGATCAAATAAACGTATTGTCGAGAGAAATGGGATTACAATTATAGAATGAAAAACCACCATGATGACAAATCAACCCATATAAAAACCCAGTAGCAGAAGGTTCAATGGGATAGTCAAATTGTGGGGAGACTTGATGAGATCAACGGTAATAAAATACCTACTCATTCATATTATGACAAATAAAAGTTAAACAACTAGTAAGATTGGATTTATTCCCTTGATTTGTATTTATTGTAACAAATGTATAGCATGATAAATAACCAATGGAAAAATCTCCTATATGATGTATGAACTTGGCCACTTCTATTAGAGTAACAATAGAGTTAATTTTCTAAAGTTTTTTTTATGAACACTACTAGATTTTCTCAAGGTCATAATGGACACAATAAATGAATCGATTGGATAAAGAGAAGGTATTACGTTCGTATTTTTTTCCTTGAGGTATTTAAAATTCATAATGTTTATGATATTACAGTCACCTTCTTGTAAATGTATCCCACAATATTTCACAATAAATGTGCAATAAATGAATCGATTTGATAAAGAGAAGGTATTACGTATGTATATGATGTTACAGTCACCTTCTTGTAAATGTGTCCCATAATATTTCATAATAAAGGTGCAAAGTTAATACTACCTCCCCAGATAATAAGAATAAACAAAATCTCATATTTTGTGGATGAATTTCATAATAAGGATAACCTAGACCGACGTTTTTTTGTTAGATTGATGGAATTGAACTGAAACTTCCACGCAAATCGATAGTAAAATCTAGAACTTGTCTTGTCTAAATAAGGACATCCTATACCCCAACTACAACTCGACTAAAAAAATACCAGACTCAACAAAACATGTGAAAACACTTGTGATCTGGTGTTGATAAATTGGTGAACACTCAGAATTTCTCCAAAATTTTGTTAGCTAAATCTCAAGAAATAGCAAAATAATACACTATCAAATCATAATAACTTGGAATAAAGTATCATACAATGATTTTCCTATTTACAAGGACCAAATAATAATAGAATCTGATTAAAATAAATTAACTTTAAAAATATAAGTAAATTTGCTCGATCGAGCGATCAAATCGCTCCATCGAGCTTTGTACAAGTCTTAATCCTAAAGTCTGCAAAATTAAAGTATATTAGTCTAGAGAAAATGCTCAGGTCAAGTGTTTTCTTGCTCAGACCGAAAATTTTGAACTAGCACAATTCTGCTCTAGTCGAGCATTGTCTAATGCTCATGTTTCTTTCTCCTCTCGGCATCCTCTCCTTGTAAAGACCTATTGTAGTCTTTCTTAAGTGTTTCTTGATTCCTTCATGGGTTTATTATCCATCTTTTCATGACCAATTATGTGAACATATCTCGAAAATTCTTTCCTTTTCCATTCATTGTTTGTCTTTATGCAAACTCATCTCAAGGCCCCTTAGCGTTGTCCCTCGTTTTTGTCCTCTTGTAACTTGTGGTGGATCCAAGATTTCGTGATTATTATTCCCTCATCCTTTGAAAGCGTTTGTCCTCAAGTCTAGTCCTTCAACTGAATTAAATTGAGCCAAGTCAATAACTTTAAAAATCAAATGTACAATTGACTTACTTCGTAACTCGCTTTTGTAGGTGTTAGGTTTTATGCATTTGAAAACTCTAAATGGTCCATCTCTCTGCATGAGCAGCTACAATTTTTTTTCTCCGTAGGAGCCTCTCTATGCCCACATGCACCCACACATAATCTCTTGACACACTAAATCTAGTCCTTTCTTTATATCCGGTGGCTCATTGTTTCAAAAAACTGTCTCGAGAACCATGCAATAAATTAGAAAAAAATCTAGACATAAGATGTATCAACTTGTTAGGAAAGAACACCTCTTTGTGCATAAGCACATTCACCGGTTGAGCTATAAAGGTCATATTTTATCTAACACTCGAAGAAATAAATGTTATTCTCACTTGTTTGCTCTCACAACCCTTTGTAAGGCTTTCTTTCAAGACCTCACTATTTTTGTGGTAATATACCTCCTGGTCACTCACATTCTCGTACCTCTCGTCCATTAGTAGTTGCTCCTCCATGTTGAGCAATTCCAAGACTTTCTGCATTACAGGTGATTCGTCCTTTGCTACCTCATGTTCCTTACTACTTTCGTTCGAGTTGCGAAGTCCAGGGTCATCTCCTTGTACCACATAATCGCCTAGCTCTATCACATGTTCGCTATTCGTCCGCACCAACATTAATTGTTGGTTTAGATAATCTTTTATGCAGTGATCTCGATCCTGATATTCGAGACATATAATGTCACGGTTACATATATGGATTTTGTTGGTACCTTGTGCTCTTGGTTTAGATGTGTCTTTGCAAGAGTTCTCTATGCTTCGACTTCCTTTTACCAATCATTATGGACATTGATTCGTCATAAAGGTAATGAGAGGGTGCAAAATTGAAGTCTCATCACTACGTATTTCATCCCATGTCACTATTGGCTTCTCTGCGTACCACCAACGTGAACGAGTGAGTTGAACCCACCATGCAAGCGCATACTCAATAAATTTTGCCCAAGCTAGCTTATTTTTGGTGAGTTCAGAATACTGATAGCAATTGGAAACCATCTCAGTTTTCCTCTCAAACTCTAAGTATGTCTCCACATTGCTACATCCAATGAACGAATGAATCTCCATCTTAATATAGCTGACGTCATGATTGATTTGATGCCTCACACATTGGTTGTGCCTCATGGTCGATCATAATATTTTTCTAGATCCTCAGCAAACTCATCCTCATGCATGTCTAGAGGGTATGGATTATGAGTTGTGTATGGCCTCCTCCATTGTAGCTCTCTATGTGATTATTTGATGAGGATGAGGCTCTGCCCGAGACACCGATAACAGAAGGAGTGGTTATCAGAGCTAAAGCTAAGAGGATGCATAATATATTTGTTCGATAGGTGTCGAACGATCTTGCTAAGGCACCACAAGCACATCAAAAGATATCAATGGAATATTATGTGATGTGCCTAGAAGTGAACAGGGACTAGAGGAGCAAGAAGCTAAAAGATCTAGAAGCGCTCGACTTGAGCAACGTTCACTCGATCCGAGCAAACCCACTAGATAGGAGACAACCAATGCGCTCGCCCAAGTACAAGACCACTCGACCCGAACGAATCCTCTGAACGAATGGAGCATGCATAAGGATTAACTGCTCAACTCTAGAACTAAAGGACTTGACGAGCATCAAAGAACTTGACCGAGCATAATTGTTGCTCGGCCAAATGTAATATAGTATTTGTAGA
Organism: Gynandropsis gynandra; assembly: GCA_036759665.1. Classification (NCBI taxonomy): domain Eukaryota; kingdom Viridiplantae; phylum Streptophyta; class Magnoliopsida; order Brassicales; family Cleomaceae; genus Gynandropsis; species Gynandropsis gynandra. Next base: position 17,095,909 of record CM071867.1, read on the forward strand.
ATTATAGTTAAGACTTAAACGGTAGTCGACCGAGTAGTTACACCACTCGATTGAGCATTTGTGCCACATTTAGTTAAGTTATCTTATTTTATTTAGTTTTGATTATTATTTGGTCCCAATAAATAGAAGTACATTTGTATGACATTATTATCAACATTTTGATTAATTATTTTTTTTTCTTGCTAATCCTAGAGATTTAACTATCGAACTCAGGAGATATTCCGGATTGTTCATTGACCTATCAACAATAGATCACAACTGTTGTGGTTTTCGTTCACTACCTCTGAGGTTCTCTAGTCTTCGTTTAGGACGTCATTTCTTCTGGAAGAAAAGTTCTAGGTTCTACTGTCAGGTTACTAGTGGGTTTCATTCTAATTCCGTCATTCTAATAAAATAACGTCGATCTAGGATCATATCAAGTAGTATCAGAGCTGTTTTCTTGCATTTGCTTATCAAGTTTTGTATATTTTTGTATTTAGTTTGATTCAATTTAGTTTTTTTAGTTTTGTCTTGTTATTTTAGAAAAAAGGAAAAAACGAGAAAAAAGAAACCACAAAAAGGAAGCAACAAAAAGGAAGCAAGTGATAAAATGAAAACACCTAAAGGAAAACCACAAAGAAAACAAAAATTAAGGGAAAAGGGAAAAGGAAAAAGAACAAAAAACAAGAAGATTAGAAAATGAAAAAAAGCCTAAAAACAAAAAGGGAATGGTAGAAAGAAAAATATAAAGAATTTTTAGGTAGAAATAAAAATATCTTAGGTTAGGAAACTTCACATAAATGTCGTCGTTATACACATTTAGCATCAAGATTTAATTTGAGTGTAGAAAATTAACTTTGAGTTTGTGCTTTGGTTTTGAACTAAATCCAAGAGAAAAAGTTGATAGAAAGATAGACGAGCGAGTGAGAGAAATTGAGTGAAACACTTTTTTGAGAGACTGTGAGGTTTGTTAATCTTCTTTTTCTTTTCATCTTTTCTGTTTAGACTTTCGAACGTCTACATCTAGGAGTCAACGTGATGAACCACCCTATTGTGAGGGAGCCAAGCAAGTACATCCACCATGGCAGTTGATGATGGATGAATTTCGATCCATGGTCCAAGAATTTGCCATTGTCAACCCACAACCTGGTCGGGTGGAAGCAACGACACGTGGAGCACCCCCATGGACGAGGCTAGCAGCTTATAATCTATACCCTGTAGATATGGGTGAGGATGAGTATGTTGAGGTATTTGACGAGGAGTATCGCCATCCTGTAAGGAACAATCAATGCGTAGGAGATCCATTAGATGATGACATCAAAAGCATAAAAAATGAGAGTCCTACATTCAATGGGAGAAGTGATTTCAAAGATTATTTGGAATGGGAATGGAAGACAAATATGGTTTTCAAAAGCCACTGTTACTCCAAACTCAAGAAGTGGAAACTGCAGTACTTAAGTTCAGCGACTACACACTAACATGATGTGATCAACTGGCGCATTCTCAAAAGCGTCTTGGGGAGCATGCATTCAACGCTTGGGACAAGATACATACCATCTTGTAGTGTCAATTAATACCGTCTCACCATCATCAAGAGGTACACCAATGTTTGAGACGATTGGTGCAAGGTAGTAAGAGTGTAGAAGACTACTACAAGGAGATGAACTTCATGATGATTCGGACAAACATCAAGGAAGATCGAGAGGTGACAATGGATTAGTTTTTGAGCGCCTTCAATCCTACTATACAAGACCACGTGGAAACTCACCATTGCGTAAACATTGACGATTTTCTACACCACTAAATAAAGATCGAGAAGCAACTAAGGACGAAGGGAAAAACATTCCAAAGGTACGGTAATTTCTCTAACTATTAGCATGAAGCTAATCGTTTTGACAAACCAATCATGGGACGCAAGATGGAGTAGAAAGTAGAGGCTTCATTTCCAAACCAAAAGTTCCTACCGAGATACTCTATGAAACCGTGATACTCATTGTTTCAAGTGCCAAGGTCGTGACACTTTTCTTGGGACTATCCGAATAAAAATACCATGATCATATAGGTTGATGGAGGATATGAGACGAAATCCAAAGATAAAGAGCCGTTGAAGGAGAGGAACATACCTAATTTGGATAAAGATTTTAAGGAGTACAAAGTTGTAAAGGGCGAGTTACTAGTAGCACATCGAGCATTAAATCTACAATGTAAAGAGGAAGCCATTGTACAAAGGGAAAACATCTTCTACACGTGTGGACTTGTACAGAACCAGGTTTGTAGTAATATATTATGGAAAGAGGCAATTGCATGACCATGGCAAGCACATCGTTTTTGAACAAATTAGGATTTAATACCACGAAGCATCCCAAATCCTATAAGTTTCCGTGACTGAACGACAGCGGCAAAACCAAGGTTCATCGTTAAGTGTTGTGTGATGTTCTTCCAATGCAAGTGGATCACCTTCTACTGGGATAACCATGGAGATTCTATACTTTACTGCAACATGACGAGTTCAACAAAAAGTATTTCTTTGAATTCAAAGAACAACACATTTGCCTAGCTCCACTCATACCCAAGGAGGTATTCCAGGACCAAGTACGATTACAAAATAGCAAGAATAGGGAAATTTAAGTGAGTGACCATATGGTAGTTCATAAAAATGGTGATATCTTGAGAGATATCCAGAAATAGGATTTTAAGAGACAACCTGTGAGCACAACCTATCTTTTGATGAAGTTAGTGAATTCAAAAGGGTTTGGCGATCGAACCATCCTATGTTAGTACTTTTGTCCAAAGAGTCCTATTTCACCCATGAACTCACCCCTTCTTTACCTAGTGTTGTTACCGAGTTATTGTAGGATTTTGAGGACATGTTTCATAACAAAACACCCAATGGCTTACCTTCAGTTCATGGGATTAAGCACCACATTGACTCCGTACCTGGTGTGCGTATTCCAAACTAGCCACCCTACCAATCCAACCTCAAGAAGACTAAGGAGCTCAAGAGATAGGTCTGTTAACTCATGGAGAAGGGATACGTAGGAGAAAGTATCTCACCATGCTCTGTACCGGTGATACTTGTGCCAAGAAGAATGGCACGTTCAACGTCAGGTAAAGCATCATCACCTCATATCTCATTGAGATGACATGTTAGTAAAATTGCATGGATCTTCCAATTTATCTGAGATAGATTTGAAGAGTGGATACCATCAAGTTTACATGATGGATGGTGATGAATGGAAGACCACATTTAAGACCAAGCTATGGCTGTACGAATTCTTAGAATGTGTTTCGGGGTTAACCAATCCACCTAGCACGTTAATGCAATTAATGAATTATGAACTTAGGAAGTTTGTAGGCTAATTCGTGTTTGTATACTTTGATGATATCCTACTGTAAAGCAAGACCTTAGAAGAGCGTGTAAGGCACTTACGATTGATTCTCGACATATTACGAAGCGGAAATTTGTACGGTAATCTTGAGAAATGCATTTTTTACTAACAAACTTGTCTTATTAGGATTCGTGGTAAGTGAACGGGAAATACACGTTGAGAATGAAAAGATCAAGGCCATGTGCAATTGGTCGAGCCCTAAGACGGTTGGAAAATTTCAAAGCTTTAATGGATTGGTTGGCTTCTATCCCCGATTTATAAAAGATACCTCGGTCAAAAAGCACGTTATATTCTAGTAGGCAAAGCTCAAGAGAGAGCATTTCAAAACCTAAAATATAAATTGACATAAGCTCCATTATTGGTGTAACCTGATTTCACTAAAACGTTTGAAATTTAATGTGATGCCTTAAGTGTAGGAATTGGTTTGGTGTTGATGCAGGAGTATAGACCCATTGCTTACTTCAGTGAAAAGTTTAACAAAGCATAGTTAGGCTATCCAACAAATGAGAAAGAGCTTGCATTGGTGCGAGCGTTCAAGAGGTGGCAACATTACTTGTGGCCCAAGGAGTTCGTGATTCCTAATTATCATGAATCACTCAAGCATCTCAGGGGGCAACAGAAGCTTAACTGAAGACGTCCCAAGTGGATGGAGTTCATAGAGACCTTCCCATATGTCATCAAGTACAAACAAGGCAAGGAAAATATTGTTTATAATGCATACTCTCGTCGTTACACTTTGCTTTCTGCATTACATGGAAGGCTGCTTGGTTTCGAAACAATTAAGGAACTCTATAAAACTGATATCCATTTTGGCGATATATTCAAGTCATCTGAGTACATCGCCACATGTGACTACTTTCGTGTCAATGGATATTTATTCCACAGAAATAAGTTGAGTGTACCTAGAAGTTATGTTCAACATATATTAGTTCGTGAGACACACATTGCAAGACTAATGGGGCATTTTGGAATGGCAAGACTTTTTCCATATTGTAGGAACATTTTTACTCCTCCCACTTGTGTTGAGACGTCGACTGCATTTGCGAAAGGTGCGTCATATGTAAGAAGGCCAAATCCCGCTCGTAATCCCACAGTATGTACTCACCTTACCTATTCCAAGTCACCCCTGAACGGATATTTACATGGATTTTTTCTACCCCGTGTCGAGTTTGCATGCAATAAGGCGATCCATAGTGCTACTCAATTTTTCCTTTTGAGATCATGTATGGTTTTAACCCGCTTACATCATTAAACATGGCCTATTTACCATCGTAAGAATTAAAATCTCAATGGCAAGAAAAAGGCTGAGTTTATGAAACATATACACGAGAAGGCACGTGCCAACATCGAAAAGAAGAAAGAGCAGTATTCCAAATATGCAAACAAGGAACAGAACCTGATGATCTAGTGTGGATTTACTAACATTGCACTCACAAGGCAAATCGATGATAATGCCTACAAGAAGGTGGTCTTTCTACCCGATGACCTAGTGTGGATTTACTTATGCAAGGATCGATTTCCTCAGCAGTGTAAATCCAAACTTATACCTCACAGCGATGGACCGTCCCAAGTGCTAGAACACATCAATGAAAACGCCTAAAAAGTTGAGTTGCTTGGTGAGTACAAATTTAGTTTGACTTTCAATATTGTTGAGCTAGTTCATTTTGATACAAACGACAATCTTGATTTGAGGTCAAATCCTTTTGAAGAATGAGGTGATGATGAGGATGAGACTCCAGATGATACACTAACAACACAAGGACCGGTCACTAGAACTAAAGCTAAGATGATACATAGCGTGTTTTCTCAATTGGTGGCATATGAACTTGCTAAGCCACCACAAGGACATTAAGAACATCAATGGAAGCTTATGTGATGTGCCTACAAGTGAACAAGGACGAGAGCAGCAAGAATCAAGGAGAGCCAATGGCACTCAGCCCGAACATCGCTTCCTAGACCCGAGCAAACCCACTAGATAAGAGATGGCCAATGCTATCAGTCCGAGTAGAGGACCACTCCACTTGAACATGCAGAAGGATTGAACGCTCGACCTGAGCACTAAGGGACTCAACCAACCACTGGAGAACTCAACCGAAAATAGTTTTAGCTCAGCCAAATGTACGTTAGTTTTGTGCGAATTAGGGTTAAGACATAATCTGCGCTCAGGTTTACTTAATTTCTCTTATTTTTATTTAGTTTCCATTATTCTAGGATCCCTATAAATAGAGGACGTTTGGTATTAGATTATTTACCTAAGTTTTAATTAATAAAGTTGTCTTTTTCGTGCTAATCATAAAGATTTAGTTATTGAAATCTATGAGAGATTCAGGATTGTTCACCGACTTATCAACATTAGATCATAATTGTTGTAGCATTGTTCATTGGGTCTAAGGTTTTCTTGTTAAATTGTAGTAAGAATTTATGCGTTGTTTCTTTGAGAAGATAAGTTTTAGGTATTATTATTGTGCTTTTAGTATGTTTCATTCTAATTTGATCCTCCTAACAATAGAACATCAATCTAGTATCATATCATTCTCCTTTCACCGACCGTATCCTTGATTGGGAGTAGTGAATTCTTGCTTCATACGTCTTAATTCGTCCACCAACAATTGCCATGGTTGTTGCAACTGAGCGGTTCCATCGCTATACGATGGTTCGTCATGCTAGTTCCTAGAATTAAAAATTGGAAAGTTAAGAAAGGAAGTAAAACCAAACTCACAATCTCTGCTCAAATTTTCTCACTCACTCGCCTGTATTTTTCTCTAATTTTTCTCTTCAAAATTTAGTTTAGAACTTAAGAATGACTCGGAATGAATTTTCAAAAAAAGAAAAATTAAACTAAAATTTGCCACTATAAATGTATAACACCATTAAATCCTAGTTGGCATAACAAGTGCTCGCACAATCCTATCGAAACATAGCCATAGTGCTCGTAACATCCTCTGACTCGAGCCTTCCAGTTCTACTTCTTGAACCAGATCCTAACAGAATTTGCCTCTCTCGTCAAAATTCTAAGGCACTACAATTTTATCATCTCTAGCTCAGTATTCCTCATGATACACTTACCTTGTACTCCCTCATGTGTCTCATGAGGTTGCATTTAGAAACAGTAAATGATAAAATGAAAGTTGTATCAGATCATCATAAAAGATACACTGACGTGAAATGAAGTTATGTTGAATTTAGTGGCAGAGATCTAATGTATCTATGATTACAATCTCGATGGGATAAACTCTATGGAAGTGGGGTGAATAAGTTTTAATAATAATATATAGGTTCATTTAAGATAACCTAAATTGGAGTGATGGCAATGAATAAATGTTTTGTTCCATGTATCCCTCTTGCAGAAAGTTTTATCGTTCTCATAGAAGATATTAATACGAACTCCCGAATCATGGAACGATAATTGAAACAATTAATAAAGAAACATATTCTAATGGTGAAGGTTGCTAGGAACACCAGAGTGCGGGATGAGAAATATAAGAATCAGGGGAGCAAATGCTACAAGATTACCCAATGTTGTTTACTTAGACATAAGATTTTTTTTAAGAAACAATCGGGATAGAGGTGTATTTATGTTGTGGAGAAAACTTTTAATATGAAAAATAAAATAGAGGTGTTAAACGTCAAATAAAGGGTACGCTTATACCAAATCAATGAAGAAATGATCGATGAGTTAAACGGAGGATGTAGGAGGTGAAGAGTTGTCAAAAATAATAAATAAAATGGAGATGGACACCAAAACGAGGAATTTATTTATTAAAAGTTCAACAATTTGGAGGTTTTTCATGCATTCTCTTTTTTTCAAGCTTCCACATCATCAAAGTTTTTTTTTTGTTTTTTATTTTACATTAATTATCATTTATAAATTACTTTAAATGAATTATATATTAGTAATATTAATATTTTAAAGAAACACAAAATATTTATACTAATTTAGAGAATATTTTATTTATTATATGCGTAAATAATTAAACAAACTAAAAATTAATAAATAATAAACAACAAAAAATGTTACATATTTATTTGAAATAAAATTTAGTATAAATAAATAAAATAGATTTATTTAAAATAAAATTTAGTAAATTATTAAACTTGAAAAATATAATAATTAACAAATATTGATTTTTTATGCATTCTCTTTTCTCAAACTTTCACATCATCAAAGTAATTTTTTGTTTTTTATTCTATATTCATTACCATTATAAATTACTTAAAATAAATTATATATTAGTAAAATTAATATTTTAAAGAAACACAAAATATTTATATTAAATTAGAGGATATTTTAGTTATATACATGTAAATAAATAAAAAAGTAGTAAATTAACAAATAATTTTAAAATATAAAATATTTATATATTTATTTGAAATAAAATTCAGTAAATTCGTAAACTCTAACAAAATATTTATTATAATATTGATTTTAGTTTTATATATTATTTAAAATTAGTTTTCTTAAAAAAAAGTTTAACTTATTTTAATAAATTTAAATCTATATATTAAAAGTTCAATAATTTGGAGGCTTCTTATACATTCTCTTCTCTCAAGCTTCCACATCAACAAAAAATGTTATATATTTATTTGAAATAAAATTTAGTATAAAATATCAATATTTCTAAACCCTATCATCATACTCTTCCTTCACACAACCTTCAAATTGGAAACCTCAATCCGAACTCATTTATACGAAATCTCCGTTGCAAGCTTCTTCATCTTCGCTGTAGCTTCTTCTCATTCGCTCATGGCAGTGAATATTATGTTAAAGTTAATATTGTGTTATCAAAATAATTACATTTTTATCATAATTAAATGCTTAAAATTTAAAATTTGGATTTATATACATAAACTTAAAATATTTATATAAACTTATAATTTTATATGAATATACAAGAATAGATAGAAAAAATTCAACATCGTCAATGATAAAGAAGAACACAACACAATCCAAGAAAAGGTGTTTATTTCATACAATGGATTATAGTATTAAATCAATACAATTAAAATATAAAGTTGTACAAAAAAACTTATTCTTATGATTTTTTAGATTCAGAAAGTGTAAAAAATAAACCGAACATATTTTATGAAAAGACTATGTTGTTATTATCGATGACATCATGCAAGTAACGTATGATATGAATTTTTATAAGGATATAAAAAATAACACAATCAATTTCATTAGAATTTGTTGATCGCTAGCATAGTTGTATTTATCAACGACATTGTTAATATAATATTTTTACTTATACTACATTTAAATTGAATACTAATTATTTAATATATGATATGTTACAAGGAGCAATTATGGAAAGAAATATTTTTAGAAAAAAATATTTATCTGAAAACTATTTGAATAGGTCATGAAATGGGTTGAGAGAAACAGTTAGGGAACGTAAAAGTAGTCATTTAAAGAGAAATAATCATTTAAAGATTTATTCAATGATATTTATAATGTTAGATAAAAACTTTTGGTGAGTAATATAAAGGTTTAACAAAAGTAGTTAAAAAATATCTTCAATATTATCATGTTGAGTTTCATGTCTTAATATATATATATATATATGTTTGTTGTTTAGACGAAGAATATATATCGCAATTTCACGTTAATATTTGTTATTTAGACGAAGAATATTTATCGCAATTTCACGTTAGTATTTGTTAAATACCTTAAAACTTTCTTTTGATAAAGATATATATTGAAATAAAAATTCACAATTTAAGTATTTAATTGTATAACAATTATATATTTGTATATATTAAGCTTCTAGAAATTGTTTGTAATGATTCTATTTATTTAAACTCTTTATATCATATAATTTATATAACAAAAAATAAGTTTAAATTAAAATATTTTAATATTTTAATATATCTTAATCTCGCACATCGCACGGGTAGTATTCCTAGTTATTTGAAATAAAGGAGAGTGTGAGAGACCACCGAAAGGAGAATGAGACTAGATGAAAGAAAATTAGATAATCACTAAAGTGGTATCGTTGTCTAGAAATTGTGATTAAGTTCATTCCGTAGGTGATTCTTTAGTCATCATTTATGCTCAATCTTCACTAGACCATTGATGCAAATTTTTGGTTGTTCGATACATACTCTTTGGATTGATCGATGTTATTGGAACAATGTTTATCCTTAATCTGATGCTAAAATAGACAGTACCGCCACATTAGCCAAAATTTGTAGCCTACCACAAAGCAAAGCGACTCTACTTTCATTCTGATGATTGATATTCATGAGGTCGCAATTGCAAAAATTGTGGCTTATAGGTGTTCATTGTTATTCAATATAAATGGAACCACCGTCCGTCGGTGTCAAATTTTGTAGTTATCCTTGAACCCTTTGGTGGGATTCTCTAATAGAAAATGGAAGGAAGAGAAGTTGAAGGGACATAGTCCAAGATGGAAAGATGGAAAGTAATTAATATGGTATATAATGATTTTTTTTCTCACACTTCTGAATCATGGCATGGGCTTGGAGATGAGTTTGGAATTTGGTATGTGCATGGGCTTGTGGACATTTAATACACATTAAATGTCAAAGATAGGACCTTGGGCTCTTGGACTCTTGGGCTCTTTGATTAATCCGATAGTCATAACAGACATAACATTTGCAATAGTTATAACTTTATGAACAGTCATGACTTTATGAATAGTCATGACTGTTTGAGTCAAAACTGAACTTTTGGCTCTAGAAGTCTCCCAAGTCTTCTATAAATAGAGACTTGTCATTGAAATAACACATAACTCAATTTCCTTTCCGAAAACTCTCTTTTGATCTATCATACAATACATTCAATGTAGATTCAGTAGAAGGTATTTCTATGATTGTTGAATTTTCTAGGCGGAAATAAATTATGTCTTAGGACAGTGCTTGCAGGACTCAATCGAAAAGTTGATATTTATATATATTGTTTCTTTTTATAGTTAATTATTTATTAATCCACTGTTATAGATCAAAGGATCGTTCCAACAATCTAAGATAAAATTTGCTTCATCTTATTGTTCAGTAGTCATGGAACAATCTATTTTGGTTATGAAAAACAACCATGTTGAGAAACCTGACAAGTTTCATGGGGGAAGATTTCAGGCGATGGCAACAAAAATTATTGTTCTACCTGTCAACCCTTCGAGTCGCTGATGCGTATTCAAAGTTAAACAAATAACCTAAACTACTCTCAAGTGCACGTCACGTGTGTAGTACTTTAGGCGTCGATCCCACAGGGACTACGCAACACAACCTAAACTTAAACTATGAATAAAACTTGCAAACGAACGAATATTGGTTTTAAGATTGAAATACTAAAAAAAATAAACTAACGAGTTCTTAACAGTGAGACAAACGTTCTAAGAATCCGATTTCACCACAAGACTACCGAAGCCAACAATCAACCTATCTAATCATGCAATCCCGATCAAGTTATCTAAGGCAGACGATCCTAATATGATATCTACCCTCTCTCAAGGCATAGACACGTGATCTAGTCAAATTATCCCCTACTTTCATGGCTGACACCTTAAGCTAAACCCATAAGATCTGTGATTCATCCGTTTTACCCTCAACCGTTGCTACCCTACTTTCGTGGCCTAACCTCGGTTGTTCTAAACCTGACTATCCGGAATTAGAATTCTCCTTTCGGTCCTTCTCTTATGTTCCTAAAACATGCATCTACGTGGCCATCACAAACACAAGTGAATGAAGCACTCAAATAAATAATAGATAAACGAAAACGGGAAATGCATTCAAAGATAAATCAAAGTGGTTTCGGGATAGCCAAGGGCTAATCCCTTTAGAACAAAACGACTACTCGCTCATGCGTTCGAAAGAAAACATAATCGAAGTAGAAAGTGTAAAGAACATAAAAACCAAACGAAACTGAAGTCATGATTTGATCTTCAACGCCCGTTGAATGTCTCCTCCGCAAGAGTGTTCTTCTTCTCCGATTCTCTCTCCCCTCTCTCTCACGTATGAATTCTGAAAACTAACTAAATTTGCTCGACTCTGAGCTCCTCTCCTTCCCTTTCCTTCTTCTTTTCTTTCCTTTTCTCCTGGTTTTTCCATTTGGCCGTTCACTCCTTTTTCCTTTTTCGCAGCAGCCACCGTTTTTCCTTTTTTCGTGTGTTTTCCATTCTTGACTAAGTTGGGCAACTTTTCCATTCTTTTCTCTAGCAAAATATTTCTTATTCCTCTTCTCTAACGCTGTTTTCCTCTTTGTATATGTAACTAACAAGTTCCTTTTCGTGTTTAGACAAGTTTCCTTTTCTAGTTTTTGCAGGTGACGGACGCGACCCGCGCGGGCTGGTGTGCGTGCCCCACGCGGGCTGAGGTGTGTTGCGCGTGTTCACTAGAACAAGGCCCCGCGTGGGCTGAGGTGTACCCCGCACGGGCTGAGGCTTCACTTGATCCCCGTGCGTGCTGATGACCTCCACGACCCGTGCTGAGTTTGCTGGAGGTTTTAGCCCGCGTGGGCTAGGTGAAGGCCCCGCGGGGGCTGTGTTAGTTCTTGCCGATACTCGTCCCGTTTGCTCCATTATGATCCTTGATGTTAGTATTTTGTCCCGTGTACGTCCTTTAGCTCCAAAATGAACCGAATACGCATTAGAACCTATAAGAACACAAAAGCACAAAAACGAGTAAAACGGATACAAAATAATACGTAAACATCGCATCTATATCGTAAACATCTTTAAAATGGTGCAAGAAATACATATGAAAATGAAATGATCAAAATCCCCCAGACTTGAATGTTTGCTTTTCCTTAAGCAAACGTAAACGTGGATCACGTGGGGTATATAAAAAAACGAAAATTCCCCTTTCTCCTAGAAATACCGTTAAAGCGAACCTAACCGATCAACTAGCAAGTCGAGAGCAAATTCGGCCTAATTAAATTTTCAGCCTTCATCCTAGGTTCACCAAGGCTACCTACGAGAAAGTAAATCAAAGGCAAACTAAACAAGCCACCGTAACTCTCTCCACCAAGCAAGACTTCAGAAAAATGCTAAACCTTGAACAATCGAAGATACTTGTTTCTTTCCGAGCTTCTTTCTTTCTTTTTTCTTTTTTAATTTTCTTCTTTCTTTTTTTATGTCTTCTTTTTCTCTTCTTCTTTTATTTATGTTATGCAGACACACTAGGCTTCTAGGACGTCGGATTTGAAGGGATCCAGCCTCTACTTAGATCCAGACTACCAATGACGGTATACTCATGCATCTCATTCAAGAGTGCAGCGGAGTAGGCGGCGTTTTTGTTGTGCCATGTCCTTAGGACGTAGAAAGATGATACCAACCCACCACTTAGACCTGAACCATCGAAAGAGTATCAATGTCGATGCACTCATATCGATTTTAGATCATGCTTTTAGGAATTATTTCTATCGACAACGGAGTGTTAGTGTGCGCTCTTAATCTGCAAAACAAGCTCGATTTCATACAATCTAATAATCCTCATAAAAAAGTAAAGCATCGTCTATACGTAGTATGACCATCTGGATAGAGAGAATAAATAATAAACTAGCCTAGAAACATCGTCTAAACCTCCCACAAGCAACACTAGGATTCCCAAAGAATTACGACCTATTGTTTTTCAGCCGACTAATAAGCTCTAACGCTTAAGAAACACCTAGCTCAAACATGCAAAATCTCATGGAAAAAAGGCCAACTTCATTAGTATCCTAGGTTCAGGGTTTATCTCAAAACGTGGCACCGGACAAGTGTCTAGGACGACTTTGACTCACGAAAGAAAAAACAATATAAAAACTACGAAATCAAAGAGAAAATAAAAGAAAATGAAACGAAGTCACCTGACAAACGTGAGCTGCTTGTAAAATCCCCCAGACTTGAATGTTTGCTTGTACCTAAGCAAACGTAAACGTGGATCACGTGGGGTATATAAAAATCGAGAATTCCCCTTTCTCCTAGAAATACCGCTAAAGCGAACCTAACCGATCAACTAGCAAGTCGAGAGCAAATTCGGCCTAATTAAATTTTCAATCTTCATCCTAGGTTCACCAAGGCTACCTACGAGAAAGTAAATCAAAGGCAAACTAAGCAAGCCACCGTAACTCTCTCCACCAAACAAGACTTCAGATAAATGTTAAACCAAGAACAATCGAGGATACTTGTTTCTTTCCTTCTTTGTTCTTTTTTATTTTTCTTCTTTCTTTTCTTTTCTTTTTATGTCTTCTTTTTCTCTTCTTCTTTTTTTATGTTATGCAGACACACTAGGCTCTTGAGCCTTTCACGGAAAGTGAAGGAGTTAGTCCTGAACAAAAGGCCGAAAGAGAGAAATTCATTCATGGATGGAAAGATAATGCGTTTAACTGCAAAAACTACATTCTGAACGCTCTAGATGATTCACTATACGATATATATATATGATTCACTATATATATATGCTAACTATAATACTGCACATGAATTGTGGATGGCCTTGGACAAGCAATACAAGACAGAAGTTGCATCTTCAAAAAGATTTGTGACTGGTAAATTCCTAAACTTCAAGATGATCGATGGAAAATTAGTTTTCAAGCAAGTGGAGGAACTACAATTCATAATACACGAGTTAGATGAATAAGGTAAGACTTTATCATCAGCTTTCATAGTAATTATTTTAATTGAGAAATTGCCTCCTTCATGGAAGAATTTAAAACTTATCTCAAACATATAACTGTGGATCTGAGTCTTGAGGATTTGGTTCTTAAACTCTATGTTCAAGAGAACAATCTCATTGGTGACAAGGCAGATATGGCCGCCATGGAGGCCAATGCTAACATGGTTGAGATGAAGTCGGGGAGGAAAAGAATTGGAAAGAAATGAGATACACATGCTGGAAATCTAGCTCTAATGAAACAAGAGTTCAAGAAAACTCTGAGAATAAGGGCTACTCTAAATTCTTGGGTGTGTGGGAAAGGTGGACACAAATAGATTGCTACCACAAGAAGAGTCGGGCCGAAGGTAGTGGTTGTGTAAGTTCCAACCAATCAAGAAAATGTAATCGAAAATCAATTAATTGTGGTTGTTTAAGCAAACATGGTCACCCACAAAAAAAATTGGTGGGTAGACACTGGGGTTAGCATGCATGTGTGTCCGGCTAGAGAATTGTTCTCCACATATCAACAAATTGAAATGGTGAAAATCTATACATGGGAAATGAAACAATATCAAAGGTTAAAGGAAAAGGAAAAGTAATTCTAAAATTAACTTCAGGAAAAGAAATTGTGATGGGAAATGTTGATCATGTTCATCCTATTCGTAAGAACCTTGTTTCCGTCCTATTCTCAGTAACAAAGGCTTGAACTTTTTGTTTGATGTAGACAAGTTTGTAATCTCCAAGGGAGGAATATTTGTGGGTAAGGGTTACCTAAATGAGGGACTCTTCAAGTTAAGTGTTGTATCGAATGTATCAGATGCTATTTAATATAAACACAATCACTAGCGTTGCTTCTATGTATATGACTGAATCATCATCTTCTTTATGGTATTATAGATTAGGACATGTAAATTTTCGTTCCTTACAAAGAATGGTGAATTTAGGTCTTTACCTGAAATGTTCAATGAATATAAAAAGGAAATGTGGGATTTGTGTGGAATCGAAGTACATAAATCATCCACATAAATCTGTTGAAAAATCAAATGAAATACTTGGTCGAGTTCATTAGAATTTATGTTATTTCCAAGCAATCTAAGTAGAGGAGGGAAAAAACTATTATATAACATGATTGTAGTAAGTATTGTTATTGTATAATTGAAACGTACCAAAGATGAAGCTTTGAGTATGTTCAAATCATACAAAGCGGAAGTTGAAAATCAACTTGACAAAAGAATAAAAATCTTAAATTCGTATAGAGGTGGAGAATATCTATCTAAAGACTTTGCAGAACTTTGTTATTTGCGAGGACTAGTGCATCAAACGATTGCATCATGTACTCCACAACAAAATGGAGTAGTCGGATAAAAAATAGAAGACTAAAGAATATGATAAATTGAATATTGATAAGTTCTGTAGAACCAATAAATTTATGAGGAGACGCAGTACTTACTGCGAATGATATTTCTAAATAGAATTCCTTATAATTCAAGCGATAAATCTCTATATGAGTTATGGAAAGGACGATTACCAATATATAAGACTATGAAAGTGTGGGGTTAACTTGTGAAAGTCCAAATTCCTTTACCAAAGAGAACAAAACTCGGGCAAAAGACTATGTATCTATATTGGCCCTGCAAATTATAGCGTCGCTTATAGGTTTTTGGTTCACAATTCTAAAATTGAAGACATAATAAGAAATTCGGTTATGGAATCTCCAGAAGCAAAATTTTTTATGGAGTTTTTCCTCTCAAGGATAAAACCTCATTCAAAAGAGTACATGGATATTTGTCACGAGATGTTGCAAATGAAAGTTATATGCCTGTTATGTAATATTTGAATAGTCTCGGGTTAAAAGTGTAATTATTAAAAGTTAATAATTATATAAGAAACGAAAATTAGGTTTTCGTTAACAGATTACAGAATCACAAAACACTAAACCCTAGTAGCCGTCAAACAGAAAACGAAGAACGAAACAGTTTCGTTCATCGAGAATTCCGCACCAAAGGTTGAAGGTAGAATCCGATCTCGACGTGGATACACGTAGAGGACTTGTACTATCAAGTCTATCATCCGATAATCACTCGTTCAACGTTAACAGGTATATTCGAAATCGTTTCTATATTTGTTCCTCGTTGAACCCCGAAAAACTAATCTGAATATGACTAGATCTAAAAATTCGGGTTGATAAGACACGCTTCCGCACCCCAAATCAACCCAACAGTGGTATCAGAGCGTCTGGTCGTCTATTTAGATTAGTTTTTTCGAATTTTTTGTGAAAAACCAGAACCGCGAAGACCGTGAATCGCGCGGCCGTAACCCTAGCCGGTCGCGTTCGATGCCGGTCTCAGGCAAAGGGCGGCGCGGCACAGGCAAGGCGACGAGAGGCGGCGTTGAGGTCGACCGTCGCACGACGAACCGCTGCCAGATGCCCATCGTGCGTTTGGTCGACCGTCGCCCGTGCGTGAGGAGTCGCGGCCAAAATCGAACTGTTTGAGGGCGAACCGTCGGTGGCGCACGGAGGGGTTGGGCGGCGAAGGTCTGGGACGAGCGACAGGCGAGGTCAGTGTTGGCGGCGAAGGTTGGGGTTGGCGGCGAAGGTCGAGGCACTCGGCGCGGTCTGGGTTTTTTCAGAAACCCGATCGATTCTTGCTCCTCGATGGAGCAGCCGAGTCGTCGCCACCGGAGGTCTGGCCGTTGGGTCCTTATGGCCGGAATGGGCAACCGTGGGTGGCAGGCGGCGACATACAGAGGGCGACGGCAAAGGGGGCGGCGGATAGGGTTTCTTAACCTAACCCTAATCCCCTTTCCCTAACCCTACCCTAACCCTAACCCTAGTTAAAAAAAATTTTAAAAAAATATTTTAAATTTAAATTATTGAATTTTAATTTAAATTGAGTTATTAAAGTTATTAAACGATAAATTGTTTATCGTTAAGTTTTTTTCTTCACCGTAGACGTTTTTGAATAAATTCTCGTTTACATGGTACGGCCTGACTACCAGGAGGCATGTAGTTCGAGAATACGATTCGTACGTCTATGACATCAGATGTCGAGTGGGAGGAATCAATTAGTTTTTTGTAAGCGCCTGGACTACCCGGGGGACATAAACTTAATTGATATCCGACCATGAGCTGAAGGATAAACTCGTCTATATCGATAGGTACGACATGACTACCAGGTGACTATGTGATATAGAGTTATATTAAAATTGAGAATTTTGATTAATAATGGAGTTCTAAAACGATAAATTGTTTATCGTTAGGCTTTTCCTTCATCGTAGATGTTTTGAATAGGTTCTTGTTTACATGGTACGGCCTGACTACCAGGAGGCATGTAGTTCAATAATTCGATTCATACATCAACGACATCAGATGTCTAGTGGAAGGGAACAATTAGTTTTTGTATACGCCTGGACTACCCGGGGGACATAAACTTAATTGATATCTAACCATGAGCTGAAGGATGAACTCAACTATATCGATAGGAACGACCTGACTACCAGGTAACTATGTGATATAGGGTCGAAGTAAAATAGCTATAAATTTTATGGCGATAAAATTTATAAAGAATCTATTTTATATGTTTGGGAAACGTCTTGACTACCAAGGGGCTCAGGCATATAGTTATAGATTGATGCTAATTGGAAATAAGATTTCTAATGTTATCGTAATATTCATTAGCGAAAAATATCATATAGATGAAGTCCATGTCTTTATGATATTTACGATGTCTAACTCTCTGCTGCAAATTTTCCTTTCGTTAACAGATCTCCTGAGAATGTCTCAATTCAATTTACGTTTAATTCTCGAGACCAACAAGTTGGTTGGTGGAAACTTCGACGAATGGCAACGCAATTTGCGCCTGGTGCTGACACATGAGAAGCTGATCGATGTGATCGACAAACCGGCTCCTCCAGTGCCAGACCCAACGAACGACGAGGCTTTCAGTGAATACACAAAGTACGAGGAAAAGTGTATCACTGTGAAGTGTCTAATCTTGGCGTCAATGAGTGGCGAACTCCATAAGCGACACGAGCATATGGATGCTAAGCAGATCATGGAGCATCTTAAGAAGATGTTTGGTGAGGAGAGTCGGAGAGCCAGGTCCAAGTTGTCAGGAACTTTGTTCAAGTCCGCTCTGCGTGAGGGATCTCCTGTGGGACCCCATGTTCTTCAGATGATTAGTCTGATAGAACAGCTTGAGAAGCTGGGGTGTACCTTCTGCAAGGAGTTGCAGCAGGATATGATCTTGCACTTACTTCCGGAGTCCTTCTCCCCATTCGTGGTCGACTATAACACGAACGAGCTGGACATTGAGTTGCATGAGATGCACAACATGCTCACTGAGTATGAGAAACAGATGTCCATTGGGAAAAGGGTATCGGGATCTGTGGGAGTCCTTCTCCCCGTTCGTGGTCGATTATAACACGAACGAGCTGGACATTGAGTTGCATGAGATGTACAACATGCTCACTGAGTATGAGAAACAGATGTCCATTGGGAAGAGATTATCGGGATCTGTGTTGATGGTTGGTGAGTCCTCTTATCAGAAGAGGAAGGGCAAGAAGAGGCCCAGGACCAGGCAGAGCGTGCCTAAGTCTGGTGAGATCGAGGCAAAGGGCGGCGCCACCAAGGCCAACCAATCAGAAGTCGAGTGTTTCTTCTGCAAGAAGAAAGGACATTGGAAGATGAACTGCAAGGAATACCTACAGTCTCTGAAGGGCAATAAGCAAGGTAAGATTCTCATGAAAAATGTTTTCATGTTATCCTTGACTACTATTGATTCATCTAGATGGGTATTGGATACCGGTAGCAGCTTTAACGTCTGCAATATGTTGCAGGGGCTGAGGATCAGTAGGAGGTTCAGGAAGGAAGAGTTCAGTCTGAAGGTTGGAAATGGCGCAAGTGTTGATGCTCTAACCGTAGGATGTATTTCCCTTATTATGCCTACAGGCAAGACTTTGTTGCTAGACGACTGTTATTATGTTCCAAAGTTTGTTTCGAACATAATTTTTATTTCTATGCTTGATAGACGTGGATTTCGAACAGTTTTCAGTAATAACATTTGCTCTATTTATCATGGTGATGATTTATGTGTGAATGGTTATTTGCAACAAGGACTTTATATCTTACCTGATGTTAATGTAGAATAAATTAACATGCATGTTTCGGGCCATAAGAGAAAGGTAGATGATCGTCAAAGACAGACGTACCTTTGGCATTGTAGACTTGGTCACATCGGTGAGAAGAGGATAAACAGGTTGCATAAAGATGGTCTTCTGGGCCATTTCGATTATGAATCTTATGCGACTTGTGAGTCCTGTCTCACTGGCAAGATGACCAAATCTCCGTTTAGTGGAACCGGAGAGAGAGCTACAGAACTTCTAGGACTCATACATACTGATGTATGCGGACCAATGAAAGTTCAGGCTAGGGGTGGATATTCATATTTCATCACATTTACTGATGATATGTCGAGATATGGTTTTGTATTCTTGATGAGACACAAATCCGAATCTTTTGAAATATTCAAGAGATTCCGCAGTGAAGTGGAGAAACAAACCGGAAAGAGTATCAAAGTGTTGAGATCGGACCGGGGCGGTGAATATCTTAGTTATGAATTTGTCGATTATCTAAGGCAAAATGGGATTTTATCTCAGTGGACTTCTCCTGGAACACCACAGCATAATGGTGTGTCCGAAAGGAGAAATCGGACTTTATTAGATATGGTCCGATCCATGATGGGGTTTACAGATCTTCCAATAAACTTGTGGGGTTATGCTTTAGAAGCAGCTGTTTACATTTTAAACAAGGTTCCCACTAAAGCGGTCTCTAAGACTCCATATGAGATATGGAAGGGACGGAAACCAAACCTGAGACACATCAAGGTTTGGGGTTGTCCGGCCTTCGTTAAGAGACTTCAGCCCGACAAGCTTGATGCTAGGTCTAACAAGTGTAGGTTCATAGGATATCCCAAAGAAACTATTGGATATTATTTCTACCACCCGTCTGAGCACAAAGTGATTGTGGCCAGAATGGCAACCTTTCTTGAAAGGGAATTCCTTGAAGAAGGAATTCATGGTGGAGAAGTAGTTCTTGACGAGATTCAAGAGCCCGACGAACCAACACAAGCTCATGGTAATGAGACGTTAAATGAGCGTTCTTGGCTGGGTGACATAGTGTTAGGCTCCGGCGCTTCAACTTCAAATGTTGAAGTAACAGTGCCAGTTCAGGAACAAGTTCAGGAACTTGCTCAGGAACAAGTCCAACCAGATATCCCAGTGCAGGTTGAACCTGTTACACAGCCTTTCTTGAGAAGGTCAACACATTCTCGACGAGCACCTGACAGAGTTAATCTGATGGTGCAAGAGGACGTGGTCGGTCATAGAGATGACGACCCGTTGATTTTCCAAGAGGCTATACAAGGCCCAGATTCTGAGAAATGGTGGAAAGCCATGGAATCCGAGATGGAATCTATGAAGATCAACAAAGTGTGGACTTTGGTTGATTCTTCACAGGCTTCCAGACCGATCGGTTGTAAATGGGTTTACAAGAAGAAGATTGGAGCAGACGGGCAGGTAGAGACCTATAAAGCTCGTCTAGTTGCCAAGGGGTATAGTCAACGAGAAGGGATTGACTATGAAGAAACGTTCTCCCCTGTGGCAATGCTCAAATCTATTCGGATTCTACTTGCTATAGCGGCGTACTATGACTATGAGATTTGTGTCTGATCAGTTTTCCATGAAGGATCTAGGAGAAGCAGCCTATATTCTGGGAATAAAGATCTATAGGGATAGATCGAAGAGGTTGCTTGGATTGTCACAATCCCAGTACATCGACAGTATCGTGAGACGATACAACATGGAAAGTTCCAAGAAGGGCTACCTATCGATAGGCACTGGAATTTCTCTTTCTAGGGAGGATTGTCCTAAGACTCCGGAGGAAAGAGAACGCATAAGTCGGCTTCCCTACGCTAGCGCAGTGGGAGCCATCATGTACTCCATGACGTGTACTAGGCCTGACGTAGCCTACGCACTAAGTGTAGTGAGTAGATATCAGGCAGATCCTGGTGAGGAACATTGGAAGGTTGTTAAGAACATCCTTAAGTACTTGAGAAGGACTAAGGACCAGTTCCTCATTTATGGTGGTTCTAACTTGGAGTTAGAAGGATTCACTGATGCGAGTTTCACGACGGACAAGGATGACAGTCGATCCATTTGAGGCTATGTGTTTTGTCTGAATGGAGGCGCAGTAAGTTGGAAGAGTTCCAAGCATGCTACTATAGCCGATTCGGTGACTGAAGCAGAATATATAGCGACTTGCGAAGCAGCTAAAGAAGCGGTTTGGATGAGAAAGTTCATAGATGAACTTGGTGTGGTACCTTCGATAAAGGAAGCCGTTCCTTTATTGTGTGATAACACCGGAGCTATTGCTCAGGTGAAGGAACCAAGGTCTCATCAAAAATCGAAACATGTTCTGCGAAAGTTTCACCTGATACGAGAGATCATAACGCGTGGGGACGTGCAAATCCACATGGTGGATGGAAAGGAAAATGCAGCGGATCCATTCACGAAGGCGCTTGGGTCAAAGGAGTTTGACAAGCATAAACTGAGGATCGGATTAAGAGAGATGACTAGCTGGCATTAGTTTATAGACATGTAGCGAGTTGTATTTTAGACATCGATTTTAATTTTATAATATATGGCATTATTTTTCATATGATGAATTTTCATAAGTGTATGATAGAGTCCAAGATTAAATCTGAAACTTGACATTATGATAGAGATCATAATAAAGAGAGTCAAGTTTTGGTATGATTTAATCTGAATTGTTCTTGTTCGTAGGATTACTACTCGGACTACAGTGATCCGGAAAGAACAACATGTATGTGATAAGTTTCTATGATGATAGAAATCAGTAGATCTCTTTTACTGAATCACATATATGGGTGATACACACGATTATGTGATCACTGAACTGACCTAAAAGGGAGAAATGCTTAATGGTTAAATACCCAATGAACTGTCATAAGATTTCTCCAGATAGTTCGATAGTTAGTTTTTCCTTAGACCTGAGATCAGCATAGTAACTAGCATCTCATCTATTAATCTTTGATTCTGGACACCTAGTATCTGAGAGTACTAGTTGAATAGATATTGGGAATAATTAGATATTTGCGTAGTTTGTGACTGATCAAGAAGGGATCCATCAACTCTTGGTAAGAGTTTGAGCTCTAAGTTGTCAGTAATCACAATGACTGTACGAATCTCTGGCCAGAGTACATTGAATGAATGAAGAAAGGGGTTTCTTAGGTTCATTCATCATACATTTGTGATTGACATGAAACATAGTTGATGATCCATAAGGCTGACAGTTATGACCATGCCTAGGATGCATCCGGGGCTGTAAAGATGGAAGGAAATACTAATGTCAACTTCACCATGGTTCGTTTTGGGTAAGGTTGTTACTCAAATGAGTAAGGATGTTACTTCACGCTATCCGGTCGTTGGGGAGTGTTGCTAGACGCCAACCTCGATTAGTTAATTAGTGAAAACTAATTGACTACCGCTTTAGTGATGAACCTACGAGGTCACACGCATACGAGTGTCTCAGTATCTGCTTATGATTGTTAGACAATCAGTGTGGAATACAATTATATTCATCCGCTAGCACCGAAGAATATAATTGTACTTGATTTTCTTTTTGGGTTAGTACATCAGATGTACATGCAAGTATGTGTATGGAGATACATATACTTTGACTGTTTGAAATATTACGTAAAGGCAAGTGGGAGATTGAAAGTTATATGCCTGTTATGTAATATTTGAATAGTCTCGGGTTAAAAGTGTAATTATTAAAAGTTAATAATTATATAAGAAACGAAAATTAGGTTTTCGTTAACAGATTACAGAATCACAAAACACTAAACCCTAGTAGCCGTCAAACAGAAAACGAAGAACGAAACAGTTTCGTTCATCGAGAATTCCGCACCAAAGGTTGAAGGCAGAATCCGATCTCGACGTGGATACACGTAGAGGACTTGTACTATCAAGTCTATCATCCGATAATCACTCGTTCAACGTTAACAGGTATATTCGAAATAATTTCTATATTTGTTCCTCGTTGAACCCCGAAAAACTAATCTGAATATGACTAGATCTAAAAATTCGGGTTGATAAAACACGCTTCCGCACCCCAAATCAACCCAACAGCAAGTTCTTCAACATTTCAACAAAAAATGTTAGATATTAGAAGAAGTAAATGTGCCAAAGATTTTGGACATGACTTTATGACTTATGTGTTAGAAGGAGAACCTCAAACATATAAGGCTGTTATGGAATCGGCAGAAGCACCATATTGGAAAAAAGCTATCCAAGGTGAAATGGAATCCATTATGCACAACAATACGTGGAATTGGTAGACGGGTAACAAAAAAATTGGGCATAAATGGATATTCAAAAGAAAAATGAAACCAGATTGAACTATAGCGAAATACAAAGGCCGATTAGTAGCTAAAGGTTATCGACAAAAAGAATGAATTGATTTCTTTAATAATATTCACCGGTGTCCAGAATTACCTCAATAAGAACATAATTTTAATAGTTGCTATTCAGAATTTAGAAATCCACCAAAGAGATGTGAAAACACCATTTTTGAATGGTGAATTTAGATGAAGAGATTTACATGGATCAACCCGAAGGGTTCATTGTCAAGGTCAAGGAAAGAAGGTGTGTAGATTGATTAAGTCTCTTATGGACTTAAACAAGTACCAAAACAATGGCATGAGAAATTTTATAATAATTATTATCAAATGGTTTCAAAATAAATGAATGTAACAAATGTGTTTATACAAAAGAGTATAAATACACATATAATCATTATTTGTCTCTATGTTGATGATATGCTTATTTTGGGAACAAACAAAGACGTGATAAATTAGACTAAGAAGATGTTACATTCTTGCTTTAATATGAAAGATGTGGGTCTTGCTAACCTTTCACTTGGAATTCGAATTTTAAGAAGTTCCAAAGGTTACATTTTGTCACACTCTCATTACATTGAAAAGGTCCTTAAGAAGTTTGGACACTTCAACAAACCGGTAGTAACTCCCTATTATCCATCATTTCACCTTAAAAAGAATCAAGGTGATAGTGTATCTTAACTAGAGTACACACAAGTTGTGGGAAGTTTGATGTATATCATGAATTGTACGAGACCAGATTTGGCATATTCGATAAGTCGACTCAATAGATATTCTCTTAATCCGGAAAAAAACATTTGATGACATTAATAAGAGTATTGAAATATCTAAAACATACAATGAGTTACGGATTGCACTACACGAAATATCCTCTTGTGTTAGAAGGATATTGTGATGCAAATTGGATTTCAAACAACATGGATAGTAAGTCCACAAGTGGATATGTATTTACACTTGGTGGCACAACCATGTCTTGAAAATCGTCAAAATAAACCGTAACAACAAGATCAACTATGGAAGAAGAATTTATAGCTTTAGATAAAACCACTAAAGAAGGCTTAAAAACTTTATAGAAGGAATAATGATATGGCGAAAACCTGTTACTGCCATTTGCATACATTGTGATGGTATGGCCGCTCTAACAAGAACTAAAAACCAATGAAAAAGTCTTGGCATATAAGGCGACGTCATAATACAATACGAGACTTGCTCAAAAATGGAATTATTTCCATTGATAATATATAATCTAAGGAAAAATTAGTGAATCTATTTACCAAAGGTCTTAATAGAAAGCAAGTTTTGTATACATCAAGGGGAATGGCGTTAAAGCCAATAGAATGAATCATTACTTGGCGAAAACCTAACCTGACAACATTGGAGATCCTATGGTCCAGGTTCAATAGGCAAACTAGTTGAGGAAGACTCAAGAAGTAATACACACTACTATAGTTATTCCTATATTGAATTTAAGTGTGTATTCGTTGATGATTTAAGGATGAATCTTTAGATTCTTAATGATTCTATCATCTTGGTAAAAGGTGATATAAATGGACTATCTAATTAGCATTGCCTATACGAGGCTGATGTGGGGTCACATTTATGATAACTAAAATGGTTTAGTTATCTAGAAGTCTCATGAACGAATGATATGTTAAGGATCAAAATGAACACAACCGTAAGAATCGAAATGTGTCAGGATGGTATAGAAGACACTTGTTGACTTGATTTACTGTAAAACATAAGTAGTTCAAGACTTGAGTTAACTATCTTACAAAGTATATCTGATAAGTGTTCACTACGAAAGGTTCAAGTCCAAAAGACACCTTTTCATATGTATACCAAACCTATTATAAAAATATCTTATTTTCCAATCAAATGTGGAGTACTATTATGGTTTGATTAGAAAATATGGGGTATTGATAGAAGAAGGAAGGAACGAAGGAAGGGAAGTTGAAGGGACATAGTCCCACATGGAAATATGGAAAGTCATTAATATGGTATATCAATGATTTCTCTTCTTACACTTATGAATCATCACATGGGCTTGGAGATGGATTCTGGAATTGGGTATGTGCATGGGCTTGTGGACATTTAATACATATTAATGTCAAAGATATGACCTTGGGTCTTGGACCTCTAGGGCTTTTTGATTAATCAGCGATTAATTTTTAATTTTGAGTTTAATTTTTTAATTTTTGGGATGTATGAACGGATATAACCTTTCCAATAGTCATAACTTATGATCAATCATGACTTTGTGAATAATCATGACTGTTTGAGTCCAAACTGAATTTTGGCTCTAGAAGGCTGCTAAGTTTTCTATAAATATAGAATTGTCATTGAAGAAACGCATAACTCAGTTTTCTCTCCAGAAAATCTTTTTTGATCTATCATACAAAATATTCAAAGTAGATTCAGCAGTAGGTATTTCTGTGATCATTGAATCCTCTAGGCGGAAACAAATTCTAACTTAGGACATTGTATACAAGCCTCTGTCGAAAAGTTGGTATTTATATATATTTGCTTTTGTTTATAGCTAATTATTTAGTATACTCCACTATTATAGATCAAATTATTGTTCCAACATTCTCATCCCCAAAAACCTTGAAATTACGAGGGTGTATCGAACACTGAGATGTCACAGTCATGATTGATTCTGACACTTCCAACAATATCATTTCCACCATTTTGGTTCGTCGGGCTAACCTACTGATGGAGGGTTCTCCTAGATATGGATTTATATAGGTATGAAACATTTACTTGAGCTGAAGGAATCTATCATGCTATTCATCTCAAACTCTAAACTTAAGATCGTTACCAATTTTCTTCCATTTGAATTAGGTAGTGCGCATGTGATACTAGGAATGTAGTGGCTGAAGAACCTTTGATGTGAAAGAGATCTTGGATTCACCACATGTTGCACGAGGACAAATACGAGCAACAATGCAAAGGAGCGTCAAGATGTCTTTGCACCAGGACACAATGAGGACCACGACAAAGGAGTTTAGAGACGTGTTTGCACAATTGGACATGAAAGGATGCATAAAGAACCCACGAGGACACCCAAAAACACTTAGAAGGACTACAAGAGGTTCCTACAAGGAGAGGATACCAAGGGGAGCTAGAAACAAGAGCATTAGACAATGTTCGGCCAATGTAGATTTTTGCTCGACCAAGGTGCTCGGTCACAGCAAAAAACACTCCACCTTGACATTTTCTCTAGTCTGATTTTCATTTGTTTTTCAATTTTTAGGATTAAGACTTATACGATGTTCGACTGAGTGATCTAACCACTCGACCGGACGATTTTTACCGATTGTTTTTAAAATTAGCTTATTTTAATTTTTTTCATTATTATTTGGTCTCTTTAGACAGAGGACTAATTGTATGACATTTAACGTAAGTTATAAATATTTGAGAGTGTTTTTTTTTTTTTTTCTAATCCTAGATATTTAGCTACCGAACTCTTGGAAATATTGTGGACTGTTCACCAAATTATCAACACTAATTCACAATTGTTGTGGCGCCGTTCATTATGTCTTAGGTTCTCTAGTCAGATTATAGTCAGAGTTTAGGACGTCCTTTCTTCGAGAAGACAAATTCTTGGTTCTACTATTGGGTTGTTAGTGGATTTCATTCCAATTCCATCCACCTAAAATAGAACGTCGATATAGGATCATATCAACCTTAGATGACACCGAAATCAACTAGAATAATCTAACAAATAAGTTCAAGATAAGTGATACTTTGGTTATTCTGCAGGGTGTACGACATCCATTTCGCATAAATCTATGTGGAGGGTATTGCAAATATAAGGTGACTGTATTTTGGTTGAGTTTTGGAGCATGTTGACAACCTTGGTCTTCCTACGTGTTATGTCAACCCAAAATATATCAGACATTTTGTAGCAATATACCACAATATTTGGAGAACCACAAGGCTTACCGCCATGTCATTCGAGGGAACATGCTATCATCCTTCACACAAATACAAACCCCATAAGTGTTTACCCTTACCATTACCCTCATGTGAAGAAAGAGGAAAATGAGAAACAAGTTTCGGACATGTAAGTGGGTGGAATAATTTAGCCAAGTTTGAGCCCGTTCTCGAGCACAATACTTTTGGTTAAATATAAAGTGACAGTTAGCATTTTTGTATCAACTATCAAGCGTTGAATAAGGTTAGCATTCTAGATAGTTTCCAATCCCCATGATCGATGATCTTGTTAATGAACTTCATGGAGCTTCAGTTTTTTACAAACTGGACCTTCGTTAAAGTTACTATCAGATACTTGTGAGGGCTATTGACATCTCGTAAATGGCATTTGACACCCATAATAGACCGTACGAATTCTTGGTGGTGCACTTGGGGCTAACCAATGCCCCGCTACCATCCAAGTGGTAATGAACAACTTCAAATTATAGAAAAAGTAACTCAAGCTTTCCAACAACTTAGGGATGTGATGGTTAATGCAAATGTTTTAGCACTACTAAATCTTACCATTCCTTTTGTGGTAGAATTTGACACATCGAATTTCAGTTTAGGCATGGTATTGATGCAAAATAAGAAATCTTTGGCGTATTTTAGCCAAGAAACCGAGAGGGAGAAGACTAAGTCCATTTATGAATGGGAATTGATGGCTACTGTTTTGCGATTCAATAGTGGCGACACTACTTCACTACAAGAAAATAATCA
The DNA here is from genome assembly GCA_036759665.1 of Gynandropsis gynandra. Lineage (NCBI taxonomy): Eukaryota > Viridiplantae > Streptophyta > Magnoliopsida > Brassicales > Cleomaceae > Gynandropsis > Gynandropsis gynandra. Next base: position 17,124,044 of record CM071867.1, read on the forward strand.
TTTCTAGACGGAATTTGCGGACTAAAAGAGCCGTCCCTAAATTTATGGCCGGATTATCAGCAGATGCCACCAACGTCGAGCCAATGATGCATCACGAGCCTCTGATGCATCAGGAACCAACAGTGGAAGAACTTTTAGCGATGGATGAGGAAAGACGTAAACTTCCTCGTGTAAATCCAACTCGTGCAGACGATGCACATTGGTACATAAACTAAATTTAAATTTAACTTTGTAACTACTTAATTAATTAAGTCTTAATTTACCTTTAATTTTGTTTTACAGGTTTGGTTTCGAACAGCGTAATCGTCATGTAACAAAGACGATAAAAGCTGATTATGATCGTCCATGTTATAACTGGACACGAACAGATCCCGATATCAAGGAACAGTGGTGGAAATATTTTTTGGTACATTTTTATTAATATTCATTTCACTCAAAATTTATTTAATAAATAATTATTTTATTATTTTCAGCAAAAATTTTATTGGAATCCTGCAATAAGCGGACTAGTAAAGTCCGAATTTGAATGGGTTGTGGGAGTTCAACTCAAATCTCTCGTAAACGAATTGAAAAAAAAATCGGGAGACAAAGGCAAAACCTGTTTGGATGGCAGATAATGTCTGGGAACTGATGTGCGTCTATTGGGATTAGGGGTGGGGAAATTACCCGTAAAACCCGTCCCAACCCGAAACCCGTCCCGAACCCGTGAAAAATTACTCGAACCCGCGGGTTCGGGTTCGGGTAATGAAATCTCATTACCCGCGGGTTCGGGTTCGGGTTCGGGTTCTAAAATAATTGAAACGGGTACCCGCGGATACCCGAGTATATATATTTATTTATATAATTAGACATACATATTATACTAATTACCCTTATGCCACTCACTCTAATTTTCTAATCTAGGTTTAGTTTCTTTTTTCTCCTTCCCGCAGACCTCCCTCTTTGTCTCTCAGCTCCCTCTCGCCGCCGATCTCAGCTCCCTCTTGTCGCCAACCTCAGCTCCCTCTCATCGCCGACCTCATCAGCTCCCTCTCGTCTCCCTCTCGACCAGGTGATCTCCTTCACGCCGCCGACCTGATCAGCTCCCGCTTCGTCTCCCTTTCTGCAACACTTTCCGACGCAACTCTGTCTCCATCTCTTCATCTCCCTCTCGACCAGCTGACCTCCCTTTCGCCGCAGACCTGATCAGCTCCCATGTCGTGTCCCTCTCTGCAACTCTTATCGACGCAACTCTCTTCGCTTCGTCTCACTCTCTGCAACTTTTCTCGATGCAACTCTGTCTCCATATCTTCGTTTCCCTCTCTTCTTCCCCGCCAGTAAGCGCTGTAAGTTGTTAACATTTGTTTTGTGGTATAGAAGCAGTGTTTTCTAGGGAAAAGAAGGAATTTTGGGAGGAATATCAGTAAGATGTAAACAATGTTTACACAGCTTTTCCATCGTTAGATTCGGGTTCGGGTACCCGCGGGTACCCGAAGCATTCGGCGGGTATCCGTGTTCCGGGTACCCGAGCTCTTCGGGTTCGGGTAGGAATATGCTTACCCGTCCGGGTTCGGGTTCGGGTACCCTCAAAAATCCGGGTACCCGACCCGTGCCCAGCCCTAATTGGGATGATCCTAGTTTTAAGGAGAAAAGTTGGCGCACTAGTCAATCTCGTCGTTCCGATAGAGAAGGATATGAGATGAGTGCACATACTGCTGGTTCCCACTCCTTCGCGGGGGTTTACGAAGATTTGGTAATTTTAAATTTTTTAAAGTTTTAATACAATTGACATTTTCTTAATAGTGAAAACATAAATTTTAAATTTGTTTTAGGCGAAAGATAAGGGATCTGAACCGTCGTACGTGGAATTGTTTGAACGTACACACAAGAAAAAAATCTGACAGTTCATGGGTAGATGCTAAGGCGAAACATGTTCACGACAATGTTCTGAACATGACATCAGAACGAGTGTCCCAAATCCCACCGAGAGAAGATGGGACGCAACCTTCTCTAACTTAAGAAGAATACAACGATATGTATTTCGAGGTAAATTAATTATTCTTTTAAAATAAATTTATTATTGATAATTTTAATTTAATTTCAATATTTTTTTGCCGCACGTAACACAGTACAAAGGTCATTTATTTGGTCTTGCAGGAATGACATCAAAACATACGAGTTCTTCCAAAGGCAAGGAAAAAGTCGCGACCGAGGAACTTTGAAACACAATCTCAAAGATGCAAGAACAATTAGGACAACAAACTTCATTGTTCAATGGTTTATAAAAGGAAGTTGAACGATCAAGAAGGGAACGTCAACAGTGGCTTAGGATGATGAAGGAACAGATTCCCAATATCAATTGGGATACGGCCGGAAACAATGATTCTGACGATGATAATTTCCAATTACCACCAACGAGCTTGTAAATACATAATGTTAGTAATGTATAAACACTAGTTAATTAATATCAATCTAAAATTACAAATTTAAATTTTTATTTTAAAAAAAAATTGCAGACCAAACGTGACTCGTCCCTAAATTTCAAGTTGTTTTCCCGTTCGTATCTGGGTCGGGTTCCCGTCAATTTCCAGACGGCCTTGTAGTCCGAAATTGCTGACGGTTAGCAGATTCTATTTTCTGTTCGTGTTTGCGGACGGTTTTGTTTTTGCAATGTGCGTTTGCGGATGGATTTTAGGCGTCCCTAATTTGTCCCTAAACAAGTTTAAGGACGGATTAGGGACGGATTTGTCAGTCTGGAATTCTTACATGTCTTGTAGTGCTTATTGGGTCGCAAGTTTATTCTTTTGTACCGACCAACAATATTTAAAATTTTACTGGAGTAACGAGAAGCCAATATGGAGTATCATTATGAAACGTTTTGGGTTTGATTTTGAGGTTCAATATCGACTAGGGCCAGAGGATAAACTCGCGCAATTTAAATGCCAATACCATTCAAATGGTAAAATTTTGTCATTTGGTAGACAACGATCAGGCTTAAGCGCTCTTCACGAAGTTGTAAAAAAGGATTCAACTCTAAGAATGATTATTCAGTGGTCTAATACCATTTCCTATTCAATGGAGAATCTGTTATCCCGCAGAATTCACCTATGATCACATATATACTCAAAGAATTTCATAATGGAATTCTTGGTGGACACTCGAGTGTATTGAGGACACAAAAGCTCAATTGTGGCAATATTTTATTGGAAGGGGATGACAATTGATATATGAAGCTATGTATCAACATGTGAAACGTGCCAACGACACAAATATTCCACAGTTCATTTTATTGGTTTCAAATACGCTGCCTATTGGCATAACTATTGAATCAATCGAAGTTGTTGCCTTTCAAATACGCTCATTTTATTAGTTTGACTCATCCATTCACAGCTGTCCAAGTGGCTTCCGACTTCATTGGAGGCATTTTTCGATTACATAGGTTCCCTCGACCAATTGTTTCGGATCTTGATAGTTTTTTTAGTCAATTTTACAAGAAACTATTATGTGCCTCTTATACCAACTCCCATCTAGCACCTCTTATCATCCTCAAGCTTATGGGCAAATCTAGGTCACGAATCGCGGATTGGAGACATGTCTCTATTACTTTTCGATTGATCAATGGAGATTGTGGAGGGAATGTTTTTTGTATGGACTATAAAAGCTTTAAAGGATTAACATGAAAAGGAGTAAGAGAATGTTGAGAATGATTTAGAACGAAAGGATTTCATTCTTGATTAAGAACTTGTTACACGGCTGCTCTGTTCTTATACAGAACATAGACTACAAAATGACCAACAAGGGCAGACAGGGAAAAATATTCTCTCTGTTGTACAGACGTGCCTAACTATCCCTAATGGTACTGACACGTATGGTGGCCAGCTGTTATTCCTCGGAGTTAGGTCTTGTAGAGCTGTCCTTTGCTGATGAGAATGTTTCAGGTGCGTGCAGTCATTGATGGATTCAGGTGTGTGTGCAAAGACGTTTTTTGATGAACCTGTCGTCTCATCCTTTAATGTGTGTGTGTGTGAGCTTCTGATATTGCAGGGGCGTCTTCTGATGTTGCAAGGGCGTCTTCTTGAGTGTGTGAGCTTACATCCCCCTCAAACTTGTGCTAGGTTCATCACCAAGGCCAAGTTTGTTTCGCAGACCATAGTATCGCCCTCGAGGTAAGGTTTTGGTGAATATATCAGCAACGTGAAAACAGAGAGAATGTGTTTAGTAACTATAGAACCTAAGGCGACCTTTTTCCATATGAAATGGTAATCAAGCTCAATGTGCTTTGAGCGCTTGTGGAAGCCCGGATTGGTGGACAGATATACTGTAGATAAGTTGTCATAGTGAAGAACTGCTGGTGTAGTTTGAGGAATGCCAATGTCCCGAAGAAGGAAAGATAGCCAAGTGAGTTCTGCAGCTAAGTATGCCATGGCATGATATTCTGCCTCTGTTGAGGAGTGTAAGACCGTAGGTTGCCTCTTGGCTGACCAGGACTTAAGATTGCTGCCCAAGAAGACACAGGAACCTGAAGTAGACCTGCGAGTGTCTTGGCATCCTGCCCACTCACTGTCACTAAAAGCATGCATGTTTAGAGAGCTTTTAGAGTGAATGTATAATCCTTGATGTAAAGAACCTTTCAGATATCTTAATAAATGTTTAAGTAGTTTGTAATTCCCAATGGATGGACTATGCATTTTTTTACAAAGAAAATTAACTGTAAATGAAATGTCTGGACTAGTTAGTGTTAAATATTGAAGAGCTCCAAGAATGCTACGAAAATGTGTAGGATCATGGTATGCAGATTTGTCAGAAATAGAAAATGTTTGTTTTAACTGCATTTGGTGTAGGAAGAGGCTTGGATAAGAGCATTTCAGTCTTGTGACCATGTGCATGATTTTTAACCCGAATGCCTAACAAATAGTGTAAAGCTCCTAGGTCTTTCATGTGAAACCTGGTATGAAGTTGATGAATGAGCGTGTAGATTAGAGAGCTAGAGTTCCTTCTGAGAAGCATGTCATCTACATACAATAGAAGGAGAAGAGTAACATTTTGTTGTTTATAGATGAATAGAGAGGGGTCTGCAGAACTGCATACAAACCCAAATTCAATGAGGTAGGAGCTGAATTTGTTCAACCATGCTCTGGGAGCTTGTTTCAAGCCATAAAGAGCTTTCTTCAGTTTACAGACATGGTTTGGAAAGACTTGACTTACAAAGCCAGGGGGTTGTTTCATGAAGACATACTCTTTTAATTCACCATGTAGGAAGGCATTGCAAACGTCTAACTGTTGTATTGGCCAGTTTTGGGTGGTAGCTAGGCTTAAAACTACTCTAATGGTTGAGGTCTTGACAACGGGGCTGTATGTATCTAAGAAGCTTATCCCTTCTTCTTGATGATACCCCTTAGCTACCAGTCTGGACTTAAGTCTTTCTAGGCTACCATTAGGATTTAGTTTTTGTTTGAATACCCATTCACAACCTAAAACATTCATGTGAGGTTGAGGAGGAACTAGTTCTCATGTATACTTAGTTCTAAGACATCAATTTCCTCTTTCATAGAAGCTTCCCAACCTGGATGTCTTAGTGCTAACACAATGGTTTTAGGTGTAAAGGGAATGTAGCAGATAGAGCATATTTCAGATTAGGTTTTGTTATTCCTAAGCGTGCTCTAGTTATCATAGGGTGTAATATTTGGGTGTAGGAAGAGGATACTGACTTAAGGACTGACCTGTAGGTGAACTGGTGTTAGACTGTGAGTGATGGCTAGTGACACGAGATCTGTCTAACTGTTGGCCTATAGGATGTGTATCTTGTTCTATTATTGACAGTGGTGTTTGAAAATTTGAACTGGAATTTGTAGGATGAGTAGGCATCTGAGGACTTACCTGGGATCCTTGCTGCCAAGCATGTAACAGGGGAGTGTCATACCTAGAAATAAATGTAGAATATACAGAGGAAAAAGAAAAATGGTCCTCATTAAAAATAGCACATGTGAGTATATAAACTCAACCATTTGGAGGATATAAGCATTTATAACCCTTATATTATCACTATATCCAAGAAAAACATAATGTTGAGAAAGAGGCTCTAGTTTATGCCTTGTGTAAGGTCTGAGATAAGGGTAGCAGGAACTACCAAAAACTCTAAGGGATATATAGTCTGGATCCTTGTCATACAACATCTTGAAGGGACTTTTCTGACCAAGAGCTTTAAATGGTAAAATGTTAATAAGAAAATTGGATGTAAAGAATGATTCAACCCAATACATCAGAGGTACCTGTGCCTAGAATAGCATGGAATGACACACCATTCTGTGTTAGGGTGTAGGGATAGGACATACGTATTTTTATTCCATTCTGGGTTAGATGTTGAGTGAAGAGGTGACTGTTGAATTCTCCACTACCGTCACACTGATAGGCCTTGATTCTTTTGTTCAGATGTAGTTCAACTTGTGTTTTAAAATTAACAAAAACAGTAAATAATTCCTTTTTGGATTTAAGGGGATAAAACCAGCAAAACCGAGTAAAATCATCAATAAACACCACATAAAACTAAAAAAACCTTGAACTGATGAAATTGGTGATGGACCCCAAAGGTCACAATGCAAGAGTTCCAATGGTTTAGTTGTCACATAAACAAATTTATTGAAAGGAAGTCTAATAATTTTAGAAAGATGACAAGAATCACATAAAGTAAAAGAATAGTTATGAATGTTTATCATGCCAATAAGCCGATGTTTATGAAGAATTTCTTCATTTGGATGTCCAAGCCTCCTATGCCAAGTGTGAGAAGAGGTATTCTTTTGCCTGTTTGAGAAGAGGTCCTTTGGTACAGAGGACTCAAGGACATACAGTCCATTAATCTTGAAGCATCTTGCTAGTGTCTCGTGTGTTTGTTGATCCTTTATCATAACACCATTAGAATAAAAAAGAACATAGCAAGAGAGATCGGAAGTAATTTGTGAAACAGACAATAGGGATTTTTGCAGACCTGGTACTACAAGAACATTCTAAAGAGAAAGTTTACCTTAGGATGATGCTAAGTTGGATGACCCAACATGTGTTATTGAGAGCAGTGACTCGTCTCCAACCATTACATTTTCAGAACCACCATAAATCTCATGACTTGTGAGGTGTTTAATGGAATTTGTCATGTGTGAGCTAGCTCCAGAATCCGGATACCAATCATTCCATAATGTATCTACAACTTGGAAAGTGTTTAGCACCTGTGGTATGTCTTGAGATTGAAAGGAGTTGTCGAATCTATGCCAGCATTTTAATGCTACATGACCCATTTTACCGCATATTTGACAAAGTGGTCTTGAGTTACCAAGATTGTTTGCAGGTTTTGAGATGAGAATGAGTTACTGGAGTATATTTCTTGTGTCGATCCTCGGCCTCTAGAAGTAAAATTAGAGCGTCCACGTCAATTATTATACATGTTTTGTCCTCTAGAGTAGGCGTAGTTACCTCTGCCAAAGTTGGAGTTGTTTGAGAAACCAGTGAGGAACATGTTGTGGTTACCTGATGCGTATCAGAGTAAAAAAAAATAACCTAAACTACCCGCAAGTGCACGGCACGTGTGCAAGTTCCTTACCTTTTCTCAATAGTCTGCAAGTTCGCTCGATCTCTGGATCGATTCAGAGTAGACTAGAAGTGCCTTGCGACCTGGTCATAAACCGATAAAGAACGAATGAAAGGAATCAGGTAGAAAGAATCGAAAGTAAACAAAAGCAAAAATAAAAACAAAGCAAGAAGGACTCTAGGTTCGAATCTAAGACGCGTTGACAATAGTCCCCGGTAACGGCGCCAAAAACTTGATGCGTATCAGAGTTAAATAAAATAACCTAAACTACCCGCAAGTGCACGGCACGTGTGTAGTATTTTAGGTGTCGATCCCATAGAGACTACGCAACACTATCTAAACTCGAACTAGGAATCAAACTTGCTAACGAACGAATATGGATGAAGAATGAAATACTGAAAGTAAATAAAAGACTTGGGTTCTAACGATAAGACAAACGTCCTAGGAATCCAGTTTCACCACAAGACTACCGAAACCGACAATCAATCTATTTATCATGCAATCCCAGTTAAAGCTATCTAAGGCAGACGATCCTAA
>CM071867.1:17150652-17175386 GCA_036759665.1 Gynandropsis gynandra
ATAGCTTTAACTGGGATTGCATGATAGGTAGATTGATCGTCGGTTTCGGTAGTCTTGTGGTGAAACTGGTTTCCTAGGACGTTTGTCTTATTGTTAGAACCCAAGTAGTTTATTTACTTTTCAGCATTTCATTCTTCATCCATATTCTTTCGTTAGCAAGTTTGATTCTTAGTTCGAGTTTAGGTAGTGTTGCGTAGTCTCTGTGGGATCGACACCTAAAATACTACACACGTGCCGTGCACTTGCGGGTAGTTTAGGTTATATTTTATTTAACTCTGATAACGCATCACTACCCCCCTTGTACCCCTCTGCAACCCTTGCACCTCTACGAGCCTTGTACCCCTCTGCGACTCTTGTACCTCTGCGACTCTTGTACCTCTGCGACCCTTGTACCGTTGCGACCCTTGTACCGTTGCGACCCTTGTCCCTCTGCGAACCTTGTGCATCTGCGACCCTTGTACCTCTACGACCCTTGCTCTTCGACCCTTTGACCCCATTATCTCTGCGATCCTTGTACCGCTCTGCGACCCCCTTACCTATGCAACCCTTGTACCCCTACGATCCTTGTACCTCTGTCACCTTTGTGACTGTTATGACCTTTGTGGCCATTTTTGAATTAGTTTATTTTGTGTTAATTATTGATTTTTATCATTGTAGGACCAACAAAAAAAAGAGAATCGAATAAAAAAGAATTCAAATAAATACAAAAGAATAAGAGAAAGAAGAAAAGGAAAGAGAAATGTTAGGACTAGAATTGAGAACTATAAGCTAATTATTAGTTCATACACTTGTGTCGTAAAAAATTTAGTTTGATTTGTAAGGATTTTACCGGTGAATTTGAATATTTTAGTTTTCAACTAGATCAAATAAGAAAAATTAAGAAAAAGACATGGGAGCGAGTAAAAATTGAGAGATAAACCCTTTTTTGAGTGATTGTGAGATTCGTTCATCTACTTTTTCTTTGACATTTTCTGATTTTGCTAACAATTGTTATGCTTTGTAGCATCTTTTATGTTAAACACAGGAAACCCTCGTGACAATCCATCACAAGGCAAAGAATCGGCTCTGTTGCAAATACATATGAACTCATGATAATAACTTTCTATAGGACTTTGCATGATGAACTCACGGTTGTCAACTAACGAGTTTATCTAGTGGAAAACATAACTCATAGAGTTCGTCAACAACAACCGAGGATGACACTACCTGCAGCTAGAAATTCACTACATGTGGATATAGATGCAGATAAGTGCACGAAGTTCATGGATATTAAAGACATTCGACACGACATGTTAAGCGAGTTAGGAATCGGAAAGATGATGATATCAATAATATCAAACTAAACGTTAGCCTTAATAATTTTCGATGATAAGGAATCATCTGAAAAGTTGGAAAATATTTCTATGGTTAAGAATTTTCAAGATGTGTCTCTAGATGATCTTGTTGATGTACCTGCGATAAGAGAAGTAACTTTTACTATAAAATTAGAACAAAGGACGAAACCGATTTCTAGAACATCGTATATGATGGTTCTTACAGAGATGACATAATTAAAGAAAATAATTGGTAGAAATTTTAGAGAAAGGATTCTTCAATCCTGTTACTTCTTCATAGAGAGCACATGTACTTTTTGTCAAGAATAAGGATTACAGTATGAGACTTTGCATTGATTACAGAGGACTCAATCAAGTGACAACAGAAAAAATAAATATCATTTTCATGAGATTAATAAACTATTATATCATTGCTAGCTTGTTTTCAAAGATTGATCTATAATTTGTCTATCATCATGTACGAGTTGTGGAAGATGAGGTCAAGAACACTAAATTTAGAACTAAGTATGGCCACTATAAATTTATCGTTATGTTGTTTAGTCTGAAAATGCCTCTAATGTTTTCATGGATGTCAAACAAACACAACACTTTTTAGGGATAAAAAATTCTAGGTTTAATATTATTAGATTGGTGACCAAAGGGATACTTACAAATCAAGGAAATTGACTATCAAGAAGTGTTTTCACCGGTTATAAAGCATTTCATTATCAAATTTGTTCTTTTACTGGTGGTATTCTTAACTTAGAATTAGAAAATTCAATGTTAAGACCGCCTTTCGTTATAGGAACTTAAAGGAACTTATTTATTTATAACAACCAGAGAGTTTGTGAAAAAGGGACAGAAAGCATCATGTATGTATTTTAAAAAAATCATTGTGTGGATTGAAGCAATCACCACAACAATGTCACGGGAGATTTGACACATTTATGACAATTCAAAACTTTAATGAGTAAATAGGATCATTGTACATATTTTAGACAACTCACAACTTCACACATTTACTTATTAATATATGCGGATGATATGTTGATTGGGGCTAACGATTTACAATAAATCAAAAAACTAAACTATCTTATGAGTTAAACATGAAGAACCTTGGTTAAACAACCAATTTATTGGGGATGAGTATCAGAATAGAGAAGAAAAGGATGTATTCTAATTCTGTCTCAATAGAGTTATTAGAACAAGATGGTGAATGTCTTTGGCATGATTAATTCAAATATAGTTTAGATGCCCATGGGTGCAAATTTAAAACTTATAGAAACTAAAGAAAATGGATCACTGAAAAAATATATTGATGTTCCATATTCGAGTGCAATTAGGAGTATCCTATAAGTTATAGCGAGATCAAGGCCAGAGCTAGCTTATAACATTGGCGTTTTTAGTCAATGTATTTCCATATTTGAATGAAATGTAAGCATCATGTTGTTATGGTGGGAGGAACGAATATTTGTTGAAATCAAGAGAAAAGTTATCACCGGGTTCGTTGAAAATTTTGGCTAAAAATTTTAAAATTGCAGCTTATGCCCGTTGAAAGTTTGACGAGGAATTTAAATGTTTCAACAATTATCCGTTAAAATATTTGGCGAAGATTTTTAAATATTTCAACGGATATCCGCTAATAATATGACAAGAAAATTAAAAAAAAATAGAAAAGCCAGAAAAATAAAATAAGAATTTATATAATTGTTTAAACTAAAAGGTTTAAAAATCTAAAATCATCTAATCTCACCTTTTTTCCGTCATCGTGATTGATTATCTAGATCTATGGCACAACATGATCTTAGAATTAAACCTCATATCTTATCGACGTAACATTGTGCCATCGGCAGCAAATGGTGGAGATGTCGGTGGATACTGGTAGGGTTGGCTAGTCATGAGTTTGATTATATTCTCTATGTGACATATCTTCGCAACATAATCTTGAATCATAGTCTTGAGATATTCAATGTGTCATTCTTGCGAGTGTGTCTTTTGAAAATAATAGGGTATAATTCAACTACATATGAAAAAATTATATTAGATAATAATACAATTGTTTAAGTTTAAAGATAAATAAATAAATTTTATCTATAATAGTTTTTCCTTTTTTTAAGTGGAGTAAGGTTATCTAGGGATGAACTAACAACTTGTAATTGGTGGTAATCTTCTTATATTGATAGTTTGATCCTATGTTCTACCCACGGATCGACAAATCCCTATTTGTCACCTTTTTCCTCAAGCAGAACATAATCCTTCCTATCATGTGTTTCACTAAAAGCTCAAAAGTACAGACTATCTACTCATTCTCTACCTCTGCAATATTGAAATATAACTTATGTAGAGTTGATAACACAGTTTAAAGATGTTACATAATAACTATAAATCTAAATATTTACATGTTCTTTTTTCTTTTCGAGAATTATTTAGCCTTGAGGTATGGCAATGCAGCCATCTCCGAGAACCTTCTCATCATACCAACATTATTTGGCCTTTTTTCTTCGGATTTCTAATGTTAAATGGGTTATTTGAAGACTTTCTTCGTGCCCCATGTCGATTGGTGTTCTTCTTCATGTGGTTTATTTTGGGATTGTTCATTATTAGCTTTAAGTGTGATTACATATCATACATCCATGTGGTTAGATGCGCGAGGTGTGGATCTTAGGCCATCTATAACATTTCTATAATGAAAACACAACAAAATTAATAATCTTACTAATACAAATTAAATTAAATAAAATTTTAAAAATTATTACTTACAGTAAGACTACAAAACCACCGGCGAGCGTATAACCTTTAGCATCACTTGCAGAAATGGTATACACGATCCTACTTCAACGTGTAAATGATGGTGGATGTTTGTATATTTCAACACATCATCCACAGAAAATCTTATTTGAAATTATATATAACCTTAAATAAACAAGAAACTTACCATAGTGTTCCATATAACGTTTTAGGGTCAATGATAAGCACGCTAGAATGATCATAAAAGTTATCAATTAGTTTATAAACATCCACCAAATCTTCATCATAATAAAAAAAATTAAAATAAAAAAAGACACGTCATTTCCAACGGACATATCCGTTGGTAATGATCTTTTCCCACGGATTTCAACGGATTATATGTCGTTGGAAAATGATCATTGAAAAATCACATCTACGGGATTGCAATGGATGATATCCGTTGATAATGTTCAACGAATCCTAACGAATATATCCATTGAAAGTGTCAACTAATGCTCATTGCAAAGTTTTAACAGATGCCCGTTGAACATTGTTAACGGATATCCATTGGAAATATTCAACGGGTATCTATTGGCAGGGAAACCGTTGAAAACCTACAACAAGTATACCTTGTAGGTTTGAAAGTTGTTGGTAGGACATAGCAACGGATATCCGTTAGTAAATAAATGGCGATAATTTTAAAATATTCCAATGGATTCTCGTTGAAAATGTTGTTCTATTCTCAACGGGTATCCGGTTATAGCTTTATAAATATAATAATTATATTATATATATAATCTATAAAAAAATAAAAAACGGATCTATTACATTTATCCTAATCGGTATCGTCGTCTTCATCCCTATACTGACCAACGCAGCATGAAGGGGTTGCATCGGAATCGATAACCGGTTCTTATCTAGGTGTTATTGCCCTCGTTGGTGCTTGTCGCTGGTACACTCGTCCGGTCATCAACTCGATGATACTCTCCATATGTCGCATCTGTGCTTACATTTCTTGAAGCGTAGACTATGTTTCTTGAAGAGTATCTAGCGTTGCTCGAAGAGTATCTTGCGTTATTCGAAGAATAGTCTCGAGCTACTCGATGCATCTTTCTTGCGTAAACGTTTCTTTTGTAGATCACCAAGACCGTATACACGCCCTTTATACAGCCTAACAAACTTCAATATAAAACAAACTAAAGTTAGCATATATTTTGATTTAAAATATTTATATAATTAAAGAATTATTGTAATGATAATGTTATTATATTACATATAAATAAATTTTGTCTTTTTGTAAAGAACTAAGATTTTCGAGAGTGGAACCGATGGTTTGTGATTGCTATGTGATCTTCTCCATCACAGCTTTCATCGTCCGCTTTGCTCGGGTGTCAACAAGTTCAGGTTCGTCGACCTTTTCTTCGATGGCAGACTTCTTCTTGGCTTGAGTCTAAACGACCAGCTCAAGAACAGCCGGTTCTCTTTCCATTCTCCACATCCGTAACATTATAATAATATGATTAGATAACAATTTAAATAAAAGTATATTGAAATTATAAATGTAAATATTTCTTACCAATTATTTCTTTCTTTTAGGAACCGAATTTGATCCCGAGGTATGGCGATGCGGACCATCCCCCGGAATTTTCTCGTCGTACCGACATTTTGTGGCATTCTCTATTTTGGTCTTAAAGTGCTCTAACTCCCAATGTTGGACGAGTTGGTTGAATACAGCGTCTATTGCCCATGTCGGTATGGCGTACTTCTTATAGTAGTTGTGCTTGGTGTTGCTTATCATCAAGCACAACCGAGCTTGTATATCAACATCCAAATTGTATAGATGTGCGATGTGTCCTTCTTCTGTCACCTATATGTGCGCTACAAAATTAAATGTAAATAAATGAATTTATGAATAAAAGTTGATAATAATTTTAAATTAATGTTTATATTGAATGAACTTATGATAAATGTACACCACCATTGGTGGCGTATAACTTCTAGCGTCACCTGTCATGAGTAATAAAGTCGATCTTGTAATGAACCTTGGATGATATTGTTTGTATATGTTTAAGAACATCATCCACATCAAACCTATACATGTAAACAAAATCATTAGACAATTGTTATAATTAATTGAAATATCAATAATTGTAAATAAATAATATCTTGCTATAATGTCTCGTCAGGACGGTCAAGTTAAAAAATAGGAATAGTGGGACGCTCGCCAAAAGTATCGATCAAAGTGTCATATCCACCATATCATTTTTCTCATCAAATATCGTCAAAAGTGTCGATCAAAGCATCAATATCTACCATATAATCTTCCTTATCAATATACACCATATCATAAATGATGCGGTTGTTGAGTTTCCATTGGATTCACATTGGAAATTTGTGTGGCAACATATGGCATAAATGGTTGTACATCTTCTTTCCAACGGCAATCCGTTGGAAATATCAATGGATGCCCATTAGAAAACATCGTCCCGGTGCAGCGAGGGTACTAGGCAGAGCATAGCCATCATGACCATTTACAACGGTCATCTGTTTGAAATTTTATTCGTTTTAATAGGTATTCATTCGTTGGATGTTCTCAACGTATGCCCATTGGAAATTGAAAAATAAGAAATGTTTCTAATGTCGAACATAATTAAACGATTCAACGAGTTTGTGTTACATTTGCTAACGGATGCCCGATGAAAGTGGAATATATTCACATTTCTTCTTCAGTTGATTCTTCGATTGCGAGTTTCCTTCAATTGTGCATTGAATTCATTGCAATGTCCATCTTCTTTATCTTTTAGTTCAACGTCTTCATAATCGTAGATGTATTCTCCATCTATGTCACTTATTGCGAGAATCTCTTCTCGATTTTTTGTATCAATTAAGCGTATGGGCTCAGGGTGATTGGTTTGCAATGGATCTTCTTTTTATTATGTGCTTATAACTCTCGGCAGTTTAATCTTAACTACGATCCACCACTCCTCTCTCCAACGTTTCAATGTTTTTAGATAGTGCACGTAACTTACTTGATCTGCTTGATATGTTACGATGAATGGATTATACTTTCCATATTCTTGTGTTGGGTTGATTTCAATTCCTTCATTGATTTTTTTCGTGTACCACATTCTATGTTTGGATCGAACAACTGACATTTAAAAAACATTACCTTCAATCCAACAAGACCGAGGTATTCCACCTGTAGGATTTGGTACAAAATGCCGTAGAAAATTATCATACTTTATTTCATTAACGCAAATGTCGTAATTGAATGTGCTTCAATGTTTTTCAAACTCATAAGTGTAGAATGTGTATCTCCGAGTAAACATAATTGGCCAACACAATACATTTCTTACAGGACCAGTAGCCAAATCTCTTAACGAGGTAGGATGTCTCTCATCGTAACCTTTGACTGATATAAGATAAAAATGAACGATTACTTAGAACATAAAATATTTTACATATATATACAAAAATATGTGTATTTATGAAATCTCTCAACCACGACGCATAATGTTAAACTTTTATTTCTGTGAGTTCATCTACATTTATATGAGGATATGTACCTATTACTTCTTCATCAAATATCCTATAATGAAAGTATATTAACACATATCTAAATATATATATATATATATATATTTGTAAATTAAAAGATCGATTGTCATCGTTTTGTACCTTTTGAAATGTAATAGCTCTTGAAAATTTAATAATTTATGTGTGAATATGATTGTACTCCTCTAGTGTTAGCCAATATTCTTCAAATTTTCCTCCTATACGTCAAACTAGTGTAAAGATCTTAAGAATTGTGCCAAATTGAGGATTATATTGATATAGATAGTTTGTGTGATCTTTTGCTAAGCGTCTTTGTTTCGTCGGAATATGTGACTCGAAATAAAATGTGTTGAAATATGTTTTTTCTTCTAACAAGTATTGTTTAACAATTGATCATTCTATCGTTCTTTAATTTTTTTCCTTTTCCTTTAGATGAAAGAAAAACCTTTCGAAAGGATACATCCTTCTGAAATAAACTAGACCATCAAGTATTAACTCATTTGGTAAATGTATTGGAAAATGTTCTATGACATCGAAGAAGGAAGGCGGAAAAACTCTTTTCAAAAAGCATAATACTTCAAAGACATTGTTTTTCAATAACTCAAATTCATCCCTTTTTAAATTTCTTGAACATATATCTCTGAAAAATATGCTAATTCCACATAGCACATTGTGAATGTTTCGTGGTAATAGCTCGGCAAATGCAATTGGAATGAGTCGATGCATTAAAATGTGACAATCGTGACTTTTCTTCAGATGTTCTAGACCTGTAGTCAGCAACTTCAAAAACATTATTTCTCTTTTCAAACACATATCGGAAGGCAAATTATACAAAGAAAAAATCACTGGACACTGAGAATATTGACTTCTAGATTGTTCATATGGACTAAAACTATCGGTGCACATACAAAGATAAACATTTTTCGTTTCATACGTGAACTCAAGAAATATTTCATTGAAATCTTTCTATGTCTTACATCCGATGGATGCTGCATTATCTCTTTGTCTATCATGTGTTCCGTGTGCCATCTCATTGTCGTAGCGACGTTTTTATTCCATATAACCTTCTCTACCTATTTGTTATAGGCATATAGAACATCTTTTTGTACGGTATCTGCTTGCACCGAAAAACTTAAAAGATTTCGTGAATATGGTTTTTTGGACAAAATCTACTTGCTCCATAAAATTTACATTTCAATGGTATTTATCTTCTCCCAAAACAACATTCAACATCAACTTTCTCCTGTGGCATTCAAATCTTTTTAAACATTATTTGTTGCATAATATGTCTCATGATCTTGATTATTTTTCGGTAAATATTAACGCATGGTTTTGCAAAATCAACCCATGAAATTTTCAGCTACATTGTCATCTATTTTTATACTCATCAATCTTGAGGACAGTGATAAACGAGACTGACTTTCACGACAAGCTTCATATATAGGTTGTTTCGCCGTATCCGATACGTTTAAAAAATTGGCGTGCCTTATTGTTTGGCATTTCTTCATGTGTTTGCTCAACAACTCAATGGCCAAGAAAAACATCTGACACCATTTTTTCATATGGATTGGTCGCCGACGTTTCATAAAGATCTTCTTTATTTCTTTCCATTTTTTGTATCTTTGACACTATCTCTAACGCCACAATTTTAGCTGTGAAATAACCAAATTCGTAATTCTCTACGAAACCCACCTTATAAAGGTATTTGTAAACAATTTTTTTAAATTTTGATACTTTATGTTTTTGCATCTTTTGTAGGGACATAACATTGTCCCCCGTTCTTGACATAAAGTTTGTGTCCGCTCCAATCTGTGTAAGAATTCTTGAGTAACTTTCTCGATTACACGATATTTTCTTCTAAATCCAGTCTCCTCATGTGTATATCTATTTGAAGAAGACGATATTATTTGAAAATATATTTTGTGTTGATGGCTTGGTGGTAAACAGTTCAAGTTTGATGTATAAATAGTGAATATTCCAATGGATACCTATTGAAAATACGAACAGATGACCGTTGAAATACCACATTGAATTATTCCAACGGCAGCCTCGAAATTCTAAATTTTCCAACAGACATCCGTTGGATTGAAATGTCAGTTTTCAACGGGCTTCCAATAGATGAATAAGCAATGTTGCAACGGATATCACCAGTTGATTTTCTGTTGGAAATTCCAACGGATTGCAACGGACATTGGGTCATTCATAATTTCCGTTGATATTCGTCTGTTTTTTTGTAGTGTCTGCTGTGCCAAAATCAATAATAGAGGATGATATGGATGTTGAGGAGGTGGAGGTAGGGCTTCAACGGAACCTGCCAACAAACTTTCATGACAAATAAATCATCTTGGTCGCATGATTTCTATAAATAAAACAAGGTGTTTACAAGATTTAAGGTTTTTTATACGGAGATTTTAGAGAGTTGATTTGTGTTTGTTGGTTGAATTGTATTGAAAAGGGACCTCTTCAGCATTTTATATAAAACATGTCCAATCCATGGATAACACTCTGAATAAACCTATCAATGAGCTTCTATTAACAATATCAATGGATACCCATTAAAAAACTGTTCTATAGGCAACAAAATTCGAAGTGTTAGAGAGCTACATTTTCCAACAAATGCCTTTTGAAATGTACAAAAACAGAAATGGTGTGTCAATCATAATTGTAAGGATCAAATGTTTCCGAAATCAACGAGCATACGTTGACAATCTACATAGAGATGTCAATGGGTTGGGTCTAAACCAACCCATCCAAAATTATATTGGTTATGATCATTAATGTGTTGGGTTGAACCCAATCCATTTAGTTATATATATTAGTGGATTAGATTTATTAGGTTTATATGGGTTAGATGTGTTATGTAGATTATTAATGTGTGTGTATACACTATTGTGTAGATTCATATATTAGATTTACAATTTAGAGTATCCAAACCCTAGTTTCATCCCGAATAGATGTTATATTTATAATTTATGAATGAATTTAAAATTTTAGGGACAAATTTTTGTTTTTTCTCTACATTTAGAGATTGAATTTGGTTCATCCTTAAATTTCATACGAATTTTTTTTCTCGCACTAAATTTAATAACAAAATTTCATAGACAAAATTTTTTACCCATAAATTAAAAATAAAGTTTTTATGATAATATTTTGTTATGCCCAATAATTTAAGAAAAACATTTAGATATCGAATTTGGTTCATCTTTAAATTTATGGACAATTGGTTTTTCACTAAATTTAGAGAAAAATATCAATATCCCTAAATTTATGGATAAAATTTTAGTGACAAATTTTTTGTTAGTTCATAAACTTGGTAAAAAAATATAAAGAACAAATTTTTTATATGTCTCAAACTTTGAGTATAGATTTTAGTCTTCATACTAAATCTAAGGAAAAAATTTATTGACAAATTTTGGTATATCTAGGGGTGTCGAATCCGAGTTTCGGTTTGGGTTCCTCGGGTTTCAATTCGTGTTCCTCGGGTTTTAAAAAGTTGGACCCGAATATTTTGAGTTCGGATTCGTGTTGTTCGGGTTAAGAAGAATTGTACCCGAAATAACCCGAATTACGTTTGGATAGTTAGGTTCTTTGGATAGTTCAGGTTATTTGGATTATTTGGGTTTCATATACTTCGGACTATTCGGTCTAGGCTTCTTCGGGTAGTTCACTTTTTGATATAAAACAAAAATAAAATACCAAATACAAAATAAGATATAAAACATGAATACTTATTAGGATTTTTTAGTTTTTTTAATTGGGTTGTTTGGAAGTTTCCAATACGGAAGTTTCCAAAATTTGTTACGTTTATAATCATTATTCCATTCATCTTGGCCTTGCACTTTTTGATGGCCACATTCAACCCATTTTTGCAAATATGTCGTCCTGTTTAGGCATTATAAAATATGTGCATACATGTTTGTACAAATGGCAACTCTTATTTTCCTACAACATTATTTTGAATTTTGTTTTTCTATGTTTTAAATGTAAGTCCACGAGGAAGAAGTATTCAATAACAATCAAACCAACATGGTTTCTTCCCATATACGAGACAAAACGAACCGGTATCCACCATGCAATACGAACAAGTTAGTCTCCCATTTGTTCTCCATAAAAAAAATCATATGTAGGAAAATTGTTAATTGTCTACAACAAGACTTCCTCCAACATAATGTCTTGGTTCGTATTCACGTCATATGCAAAAATTTTTTTGTTCCATAAATCTCTCAATTTGAAAACCAATGGATGAAGGAAGACATTAAAATATTTCTTCGAATGTTCTAATCTGGAAATCAACAATTTTAGAAATATAACTTGTTTTTTCAAACACATATATGTAAGCAAATATAAATAATTAAAATCACAAGTTGTGGATAATATTGAATTTCAAATTGTCCATACGAACAAAAATCATTGTTTCTTCGGATGTTCTAGTTCTGGAATCAACAACTTTACAAATATAACTTCTATTTTCAAAATATCAATGGAAGCAAATATACATAACGAAAATCACAAGTTGTGGAGAATATTGACTTTCTAATTTTCCATACAGACAAAAATCATTGTTCATAGGAAAAGATAAACATTACTCATTTCATTTGCAAATTCAAAAAATATAATTGTTGAATTTCGTCCAAGCCTTACCATCAGACATATGTTGCCTTTCTCCTTCACTCATCGAGCGTTCTACATGTCATCTCACAGATACAACAGTCTTCTTCAACTCGTACATTCTAGTCAACATGTTTGCTATACGGATATAAAATTTCTTTTGTGTATGGCACATATTTTATAAAAATGGTTTCTTTTAGATGAAATCTGTTGGCACCGTAAAATTTACATTTTAAAAGATATTTGTCTACATCCTAAACAACATACAACTATTTCTAAAAATATCAATCTTTTGATGCGGCATCAAGCTCGTTTAAAACATTATTTGTTTTATAATATCTTTTTGAAGCTTAATTATTTTCCGCCAAATAATCTTGCATAATTTGATGAAATGAATCCATACAATTTTTTGCCACATTGTAATCAGTTTTTATGCTCATCAATCTTTATTATAAGGATAAAAATGATTATCTTTCTTGATAACCTTCGTAAATAAATTGTATTGCTGCATGTAATAGGTAAAAAAATTCATTATACATCATTTTTGGTGTGCCTCTTGGCGTTTGCTATACAAATCCTTGGAAAGCCCCAATCATAATTTCAAAATATGGATTCATTGTTGATTTTGATGTGACCTCATCATCATTTATTACCTTTAATTTTGACTCATGCAACGTCAAACCTATTAACACCGGTGTATTCGTCATGTAAGAACCAAACTTAATAATTTTCCACGAAATATATTTTATAAAGATTTTTGCAAACAATATATTGACTATAACACTTTATATTCTTGCATATTTTGGACGGATATGACAATGTGTCGCGTTCTTCTCACAAAATTTGTATCGACGCAAAACTCAAAAATTATTCCAAACCAAATAAGAATTCTTATGTAATCTCTTATGTTTTTGTATTTTTGCTTCTATACATTCATTCTCTTTACCTATATATATATATATATATATATATATATATATTAGGAGAAAGACATTGTTTGAGAGTAATTTTAGACTTCAATAGGTAATAATAGACAACAATAGCTTCTCATATAAATATCAATTTCTCAATGGTTGCATCAATAATTTTATTTTTCAATGGACATTTGTTGATAATATCAATGGTGCATGTTGATAATTGCAACGGTCATACGTTAAAATTTTACATGTGTTTTCAATAAGTATTTCAATTATTTTTAATGCACTTTTTTTATAGTGTCTAATCATTGAACAGTCGTTGTAGATTTAACACGTTGTTTCCTTTGATTTCCCATTTAAAACTTCAACGGTTAGACTAATGATTATAAATGAATGTTTCAACGAAAAATATATGTTGATGTTTCGTTATATTTTCAATTACTTGAAATGGATAATAAACATTGGTGGTTTGTCCACGATAACAACATTTATTTTTAGTTTTAGTATGTCTAACATAGGAAACTGTTAGGCTAGCTCACTACAATCATGGAGATGAGGTTTGCAGCCGATGCATTTGTGCTTTATCCAAAAGACTAAAGCGAAGTTTTGTGAGAATTTAGTCTAATTAAGACTGAAGAAGGATGGTTGATTTAAAAGAAGTACAAGCAATGCACATGCGCTACTATAAATTATCAATTTATGGACAAAATTTTCGAACAAATTTTGATCCATCCTTCAATTCTTAAAGGATTTTTTTTGTCCTTAAATTCTAGATGGATGGTTTTATGTTCTTAGATTCAAACAGATTTTTATTCGTTGGCCAACCCCAAATCTAGGAATGAAGATTTGTATGGTCCTTAATCTAGCTTTGAAATTTTGATATGTGTCTAAATTTAGGAATTGATTACAAATATCTCAAATCTGTCTCTAAATTAATTATTTTGAGAAAAAATATTGTCATCGAGAAAAAAACAATTGTATTTATCTTCCTATGTTATATTCTTTCTAGAGAATACAACAACAACAATAATAAAAATTCTTCTTCTTTCTTTTAGGTCTCTTTGTGTTGTGATCTAAATCCTTGACTCCTTTCGCCAGTTTGACACCCCTTTCTTGATGCATGTTGAAGATGTTTTCTCGATTCAAGTAAAATTATTGTAAACCTAAGCTCTTAACTTTTATTAGATGACTACATAGAGAAACATTAAAAATAGTAGTACATAAATTGATAAATGACGAGGTCATCGATAAGACACAGAACGTACAAGGACTCAACACGAGAGTGAGGCCAAAGAAGATTCGAAATATCCTCCCTCACATGGACGCTAAAAATTAGAAACGGCTCCACGAGGACATCAAAGGCACTAAGTCAAGCTATTATGACTTTTCTAAAATTAGAGGAAGTCGAGAGGAGCAAAGAGCTAGATGAGCTGACATAGATTGACCTAAACAATTTCTCTGGACCAATGTGTGCAACAGCCAACCTCCGAGCCAATCGTATTGTTCCAAAAGAGTTTTAATTTAAAACATTTGTGGGGAGCTCTAGCGAGTAGTCAACCTGCGAGCACTATTCCTTGTTTTTCTTTATTTCTTTATTTTACCTAGTTTTAGTTATGTTTTGCGTCCTATACATAAGATACATTTTGTTGAACAATTTAGCCAAGTTTTTATATTAAGATTAGTGAGTCTTTTTCCTTTCTATCTCTAGATAGATCTGTCTAATGATTTCTTGGAGTTGTTTTGAGTATTCAAACGATCTATCAACATTAGATCACATGTGTTGTAGTATTATCACTATGTTTGAGGTTCGCTAGTCGAGTCACAAGAGAATTTGGAGCATTCATCAATTAAAGAATACGTTTCAAGTTTTAATGGCGGGTTAGTAGTGGATTTTAATCCTTTTTACATCCTTATAACAATAGAAAGTCGATCTAGGTTCGTATCAGAATTGTCGAGGTAAAATTTTGTTGTTGGTTACTTGATGAAGAGTTTTCTACTTGCTTTCGGCAAAGTTTTTTCGTTTAAGTTTTTTTATGAATTTGGCTCTCATGGTAAATAACTCAATGTTGAAGGGACTGATCATCTCATTTTAATACGCATTTCTCGCATGAATTTAGAGATGTTTACGATATACTTGCGATGATTACTTATGATTTTGTCTCTATTTTACTCGTTTTCGTGTTTTCGTGTTCTTACAGGTTTTAATGCAAATTTGACTCATTTCGAAGCTAAGGAACATACACGGGAAAAAGTGCTATCATGAAGGATTGTAACGAAGCAAATGGGAAACACCAATGCCCGATCGTGCACTAACTCTAGCACGACCGTGCTAAGCATTGGACACACCTGCCCGACTGAACTCCACTCAATTGCACGACCGGACTCATCATCCACAGCCCCTGCACGACCGAGCACCCCTTCCTGCACGGCCAAACTACTCAACCAGCAACCTAGTGTACAATCGTGCACCCATTTTTGCATGACCGGGCGTTTCAAATAGAAACTTACCCGAACCTCATGCACGACCCGGGCTCCTAAGGTGCACGACCGAGCACTCTTCAAAGGATATGCCTGATCGGGCTCACCATCTTGCACGACCGAGCATGGAGGTACACTGACCTGAAACACAGAAAAGGAAACGTTTAGCCATGGAAAAGAAAAGGAAGATTACGAGATAAGAATGGAAAACCATGGCAAAAGGGGAAAGAAGAACAAAGAAAAAAGAATAGAAGAGGAAAAAAGACATATTCAATCGTTTTACAGAGAATTATACACATTACAAATAGAGACAGACACGAGAGAGAGAGATAGGGCCGGAGAGGAAGAAGACAGTGACTTACAGGATACATTCAAGGGGCATCGAACAGGGTCTGCGATTTCGTTTGGTTTTCATGTTCCTTAAACTATCTATTTCGATTATATATGTTTATTTACGGACGCATGAGCGAGTAGTCGTTTGTTCTAGGAGAAAGGAGTAGCCGTTGGCTATCCCGAAACCACTTTAATTTATCTTTGAATACAATTTCCGTTTTCGTTTATCTATTCTTTGTCTATGTGCTTCATTTACATGTATTTGCGAATGGCCACGTAGATGCATGTTTTAGGAACTTAGGAGAAGGACTGAAAGGAAAATCCTAATTCTGGATAATCAGGTTTAGAACAACCGAAGTTAGGCCATGAAAGTAGGTAGCAGCGGTTGAAGGTAAAACAGATGAATCACAGAACTTATGGGTTTAGCTTAAGGTGTCAGCCACGAAAGTAGGGGATAACTTGACTAGATCACGTGTCTATGCCTTGAGAGAAGGTAGATAGGATCGTCTGTCTTAGATAACTTGATTGGGATTGCATGATTAGATAGGTTGATTGTTGGTTTCGATTGTCTTGTGGTGATACCGGATTTCTAGAATGTTTGTCTCACTGTTAAGAACTCGTAGTTTATTTGTTTTTAGTATTTCAATCTTAAAACCAATATTTGTTCATTTGAAAGTTTGATTTGTAGTTTGAGTTTAGGTTGTGTTGCGTAGTCCTTGTGGGATCGACACCTAGAGTGCTACACACGTGACGTGTATTTGTGGCTAGTTTAGGTGAATATTTGTTTAACTTTTAATCGCATCAAATTTTTGGCGCCGTTGCCGGGGACTATTGTTCAACGCGTCTTAGATTCGAGCCTAGAGTCATTCTTGCTTTGTTTTTCTTTTTGTTTTGTTTTCTTTTATTTCTTTCAACCTAATTCCGTTTATTTATCCTTTGTTGGTTTATTACCAGATCTCAAGGTGCTTCGAGTCTATTCCAAATCGACCCCGAGATCGAGCGCACTTACAGACAACTGAGAAAGGGCAAGAAAGAAGGTAACACAGAGCCGTTAGATCAACGAGATATGGATAATCAGAACGGACACGGACAACCTCAATTACCTTTCGGTAATTTGGGGTATATGCAGCAACAACAACTCGTACCTCAACCGCGAGAACCACAGTCTCCTCCACCACGTCGCCTCAGATATTACATGGTGCCAAATATGAACAATGTGCAAACAACCATACGGATGCCTTGCGAGAGAACAGTTTGAGATTAAACCGGCGATGATCAACATGCTTTATCAGAAGCAATTCATGGGTGGAAATTACGAGGATCCACATCAGCACCTCAGAGACTTCCTAGAGCTTTTCGGTACATTCAAAATACACGAAGTCTCGAAGGACGCGATTCTATTACGTATCTTCCCCTTCTTAATTGGGGGACAAACAAAAATATGGCTGCAATCGCTTCCCGCTGGTTCAATCACAACTTGGGACCAGCTCTGCACATTGTTCCTCTCACGATTCTTTCATCCGAGCAAGACGATTCAGATGAGGGGAGAAATCACGACGTTTAGATGCAGAGATGGAGAAAAGTTGTTTGAAGCATGGGCAGATTTAAGGATCTTCTAAAGATGTGTCCACACCATGGTCTCGAGCAGTGGTATGTCATCCAAACTTTTTATAATGGAATTTATGACGAACACCGAACGACATTGGATAACGCTGCAAGAGGATCGTATATGGATCTGAGTGTGGAGGAGGTATACGAGCTGATTGATAACCTCGCCATGCACCACACTATGTGGTCAACACCGAGAGGTATGCCTAACAGAACTCGAGGTTTATATGATCCGAATCAGGGCAAAGCAATGGGTAATTGAGCAAACGCTATGTACTGCGTGAATTGCGGAAATACAGAACACGTGGCTTATCAATGCACACTGCAAGAGAACGTGGAATACATGGATTATTCCCAGCAACAAGGAAACACGCAATTCGGAAATAACTACAACCCGAACTGGAGGAATCACCCGAATCTTTCATACCGAACAACTCAACGTATAAAGTATTCGGGATTTCAGCAATGACAGCAACCGTACCAGCAAGATAACCATCAATTTCAGCATGCTCAGCAAGTTCCACAAGCTCCTCAACCTCCTCAATCCCCTTCGTCAAACCTTGAGACGATGATGCTCGAATTTATCAAGGAGCAAAGGCGACAACAATCGACTCAAGCCAAATTCAATGCAGATGTGGGGACAGCGATCAACGAGCTCAAAACTCAGATGGAATCCTTGAGCAACCATGTGAACAGCTTAGAGAACTTCGTAGCACAACAAGCTGCCTCATCCTCTCGGAATCCCGAACAGCTTCCCGGAAAACCCGAATTAAACCCGAGAGAGTACGTGAATGCCATTACCATGTGTAACACTGATATGATCGAGCGCTCGCTCTCCAAAGAGCAAGAGCAAGCTGCTGGAACATCTATGAAAAGAGGCAAAGGTACCATCGCGATTATGGAAGGAGTTGAATCAGATTTGGACAGACCATATGTTGCTCCACCGGCGTACCAACCTCCAATACTGTTTCCTCAACGGTTGGTGAGCAGCAAGAATGAAGAACGAGTGGGCAGATTAATAGAGGGCCTCAAGAAGCTTGACATCAACATCCCATTCGTGGAAGCCCTCCAAAAAAATTTCTAATATCGTCAAACTCATCAAGAGGTTCTTTCCAAAGAGAGGCATATCGAAGAGAATGAGACAGTAGCACTCACCGAGGAACGCAGCGCCATCCTTCAAAACAAGCTGCCACCGAAGTTGAAGGACCCCAGAAGCTTCTCCATTCCATGCACAATAAGTAATATTGATATTGACAATGCTTTGTGTGATTTAGGAGTAAGCGTGAGCATCATGCCACACTCGGTCTTCAAGCAGATGAACTTCGGGAATCTCAAACCTACAAAGATGTCTCTACGCCTCCCGGATTGTACGGTAAGTGTCCGGTGAGAATTGTTGATAAAGTTCCCACCAAAGTAGGTAATCTTTTCATTCCCGCTGATTTTTTTGTGCTTGACATAAAAGAAGATGCTAGGATACCTATAATTCTTGGTAGACCGTTCGTAGCTACTGCAGGAGCCATGATAGACGTATAACAAGGAAAGCTTTCTTTATGTGTCGGAGATGAGACGATAGAGTTCAACTTGTCCAACACAATAAACAGACCCTCATTCAAGGATTCTTGCCTTCGAGTCGATTCGCTGGACGAGTTAACAAAAGACACGCTTAATCAAGTAAGTTTTCCGGTCCTCTTATGCAATACTTAACACGAGTTTGCGAAGATGCAGGATTTACCAACGAAGGAGCCAAGCTGTACACGAAATTCATGGGTGCTATTGAAGCACTAGGAGATGCCCCATGTGAGGAGATACCACACAAAACGCACATTGATTTTGCAGTGGAGAAGGCACCCGAATTTGAGTTCGAACCTCGTCCATCTTCTTTTCGGTATGAGTACGTTCAATGTGATAAAACATATCTTGTTTTTATGAATGCTAACTTGAGTGTAGATAAGATGAGAAAACAACCCACTCTCGTAAAGAAGCGTAGGAGATTCAGCTCTTCAGTATGTACGCACGGAAGTTCTACGGAAGACAACCACGAGTCTTCCACCAAAACTCAAAGCAAGCTGCACCCGCACTTGAAAGAGGTAATAGGAAAAGAAACCATAAAACTTTTTTTATGCAGATATCATTTATCCAACCTCGGGCAGCGAGCGTGTGAATCCCGTGCATGACGTGCAAAAGAAAGAAGCCGTGACTAAGGAATGGCACGTCAAAAAAAGAAGATTACGAGATAAGAATGGAAAAGCATGGCAAAAGGGAAAAGAAGAAGAAAAGGAAAAAGAATAGAAGAGGAAAGAAGACATATTCAATAGTTTTACAGAGAATTACACACATTACAGACAGAGACAGACACGAAAGAGAGAGAGGGACAGAGAGGAAGAAGACAGAGACTTGCAGGATACATTCGAGAGGTATCGAACATGGTTTTGCGGTTTCGTTTGGTTTTTATGTTCCTTAAACTATCTATTTCGATTATGTTTGTTTACGGACACATGAGCGAGTAGTCGTTTGTTCTAGGAGAAAGGATTAGCCTTCGGTATCCCGGAACCCCTTTAATTTATCTTTGAATGCAATTTCCTGTTTTCGTTTATCTATTCTTTGTCTTAGTGCTTCATTTATATGTATTTGCGAATGGCCATGTAGATGCATGTTTTAGGAATTTAGGAGAAGGACCGGAAGGAAAATCCTAATTCCGGATAATCAAGTTTAGAACAACAGAAGTTAGGCCACGAAAGTAGGGTAGCAGCGGTTGAGGGTAAAACAGATGAATCACAGAATTGATGGGTTTAGCTTAAGGTGTCAGCCACGAAAGTAGGGGATAACTTGAGTAGATCACGTGTCTATGCCTTGAGAGAGGGTAGATATCATATTAGGATCGTTTGTCTTAGATAACTTGATCGGAATTGCATGATTAGATAGGTTGATTGTTAATTTTGGTAGTCTTGTGGTGAAACCGGATTCCTAGACATTTGTCTCACTCTTAAGAACTCGTAGTTTATTTGTTTTTAGTATTTCAATCTTAAAACCAATATTGATTCGTTTGCAAGTTTGATTCGTAGTTTGAGTTTAGGTTGTGTTGCGTAGTCCCTGTGGGATTGACACCTAGAGTACTACACACATGACGTGCATTTGCGGGTAGTTTATGTTAATATTTGTTTAACATTGAATCGCATGAGGGACGTGGAATTTTTGCAATTGGTTGTATCAACTAGGCAACCATTGTAGGAACAATCATTTATACAGTATCAATATAGTATAATAAACAATGAACTTAGAAATAGAAACAAATAAATATAAATACCGAACGTTTGATCGAGGCCTGCTAGCAGTGTCCTAAGACAGAATTTGTTTCCGCCTAGAGGATTCAACGATCACAGAATTGTCTTCTACCGAATCTACTTTGTATTTTGTTTTTTATTAGAAGAGAGCAGAACGGATGATTGTTTCTTCAATGTCAAGTCTCTATTTATAGAGCACTTAGGAGCCAAAATTTGGTTAACCTTAAACAGTCATGACTGTTCATAAGGTTGTGACTGTTCATGGAATGGTTGTGTCTCTTCGGTTCAAATTCAAAGGGTTGTGTCTCTTCGGTTCAAATTCAAAGGGTTGTGTCTCTTCGTTTAATAGTTGCATCTGTTCAGTTCAAACCCAAAGGTTGTGATTGTTCATAATCCAGTTCAAACCCAAATGTTGTGACTGTTCATAATCCGAAAATATTAAAAAATTAAGCTTAAGTTTAAAAGGTAATTTCGGATTTAATCAAAGACCCCAAGGCCCTATCTTTGATATTTAATATATATTAAATGTCCACAAGTCTTTTTACATTCTCATTCCAAAACCCCTCACCAAACCCATGTCATGATTCAAATGGCTAAGGTGAGAAAGCATTTATTTAATGTATTAAATACTTTCCATTTTCCAATATAGGACTATGTCCCTTCACATGCCCTCTCTTCATTTTTCTATCAACCATTACTCTCGGTAAGGAAATTGACGTTTAGGGTCTTATGTAACTGATGGTGTATTCCTCTTTAAGGTGAGTTAGGTTACTACACTGAGCTACATGAAACTTTTTTTTCGTCCAAAACTCTGATGAAATTATGTTATCTAATGTCAAACTGAAATTTTCGTCTCTCAGATGAAAATTTATCTTTAGTTTCGAAAAAAATCCGTTACGCACGAGTAATAAAGATGAAAATAATCCAAAATGAATTGAGAAACATTTTCCATATGGATTAGCTATCAATTTTATCATCTATAAATTGGTTATTGCTAATAATGATTATCTTTTTATATATTCTGTTTTGGATTGATTTTTTAGTTCCTTCCATTCAGATGTTGTCAGGCGATGTATTATTCATTCATGTAATTCTCTCGTCATCGAGATCCAAGATTCGAACACGTAAATTCGTGTGTTCTCTCATTTCGTTTTCTGGTTTTACAAATTCATCAAAAATATCAGTCGATTATCTACAGTTCGAGCAATTTAATGACCACATACTTATAAATATGTAGCCTAATACATTTACACTATCAATATTTACTCACAATAATGGTGTTAATAATTTGTTAACTCTATCTAACGTAGCAGTGGACAATTGTTTTGAATATATACGAGATAAAGAAAAAAACTCATCATCATTGGATATGAGCGGTCGTGATAAAAGCAAGCTATTGAGATCATATGTTAATGACATAAATTTTATTAATTCGTGTGTCGATAACATAATTTGTTTAACTCGTATAACCCAAAATGTTTCAATTTTAGTGTATTTTAGAACTTTAAACCGCCATCATTTTTAGTGTATAACTTGGATGATTAACCTTAATATTAGGCTGTAGTTAGAAGTTGTAATTTTTAAATATTCCAATGTTTGATTTTCATATATTATTTAAGTTCAATGTACGGAGAAAAGAAATAATGTCAACCATGATATGTATACGCAAAGAACTCTTATACTTTAGTTAAATATTCTCAAATTTCATAAAAAATAACAATTCATGGAGTTTATACTAATGCACATAGATATGATATATATATGTGTGTATATATATATATATATGAAATAGAAATGAATGAGGGAGAGAAGAGGCAAGGCCAACGATGATTTGGAAGAGTTCATTGATTAAATTAGCTAATAATAATCAAACGGATATTTAAAATATTTCTAATAGAGGAATGTAATCTGAAATGTGGCATTGGATTTAGGTGATGACAATGAATGGATGACGACCCATCAACAATAATTAAAGATAATATACAAAACAAATCAAATTTAAAATACTTGATTGGGATGTTGTAATATTCAACAGGTCCATTTATTTATGTTTGCTTATTTAATTCCACCATAATTTGGTTATTTTAAGGGTGTTTTGGTTGAAATGGTATAATTAAGCAATATAACCTATTCTATTCTATTTTATATATTTTGTGTTTTTGTGTGTATATATATTTACATATTTATTTCTTATCCCTCTCTCTTCCCAAATGTCAATAATGAGCTATATGGTTAGATATAGAAACTCATTTCTATCACAAATCAACAAATATTCCTTATCCCACATTTTTATAATGTCATTGTTTCTGTATAACTGCATGGCATGTGAATATTAATTGTTACATAAATATTAAAGTTTACATTTCAAGAATTGTTATAAGCTTCTTGTATTTTGTTAATTCAGTTAGCATAATTAGTTAGGATAATTTAAACTATAAATACATGTAATAGGTGAACTTTGTATTCATTCTTTTTCATTCAATAAAAATCAATATTTTTTCTTCATATGCTAAAATGGTATCAGAGCCCCTTTACCAAAATACCTAATCTCCTAAAATCCATAAAATCCCTAAATTCCCCTTCTCCTTTCTCCTTACCTGATACGTTAAACCAGGCTTTTTCTTCTCTTCACCGGGTCTGAATTCATCACCTTCATCGTCCTTCAGCTCCGGCGTCTCTTTGACCGAAGCTCCTCCTTCTTCTTCATCAATCACCGATTGTTCTTCGACTTCTCCTTGTTTCCAATTTCTTCCACTCGCCGCTTCTTCATTTCTTTCGGCGATTTGAGTTCTTTCGATTCTTCTTTCTTTTTCCTCCAGCAAATCCTCTTTTGAATCTCTGTTATTTCTTCTTCGTCGGTTCTTTTCTGTTATCGACGATTTTGGCTATTTCTTACAGATTATCGGCGATTTCGATTCGTCTGTTATCAGATATTTCTTGTCATCTTCTCGGCATCTTCTTTTATTCTTTGCTGATTTTTCTTCGAATTTGTCTTCTGTTTCTTCTAAGCACCTTCAATTCCAGAATCTCTACTTCTGGTTCTCTGCCAATTTTTTCTTTGACCGAATTTTCGGTTTCAATCGGTGATTGCGACAAAACTGTATAAGAAGGATGGCCACTCAAAATCAGCAAAATCAGCAAACGGACCCCTACAAAAATCCACTATTCCTACATATGAATGACACTAATTGTGTTGTTCTTGTTTCAGATAAACTACAGGGGGAACTCAATTACAATACATGGAGAAGGTCAATAACAATGGCACTTAATGGCCGCAACAAATTGGGATTTGTCACTGGTAAGATCCCTCAACCCCCTGCGGATAATCCAGAATATGAAACATGCCACCGCTGCAATGATATTGTGTGTTCTTAGGTTATAAACTCCGTATCAAAAGACATCGGAGACAACATTGTTCATATGAACACTGCTGTCAAAATATGGAATAACCTCGCTGAAAGATTCTGCCAAAGTAACTTGCCTAGGATCTATGGTATAGAAAACGAATTACAAAACCTACGTCAAGGATCTTTAGACCTTAACACCTATTATACACGACTCATAACCCTCTGGCAAGAACTGAAATCCTTAGATGAAACACCTACCTGTAACTGCAATATTTGCACTTGCCAATTGAATAGTCGTTTAACAGCTCGTGAGGAACGTCGATATTTACTGAAGTTCCTCATGGGCCTAAATGATTCATTCACTTTGGTAAGGCGTCAAATTCTCCTAATGGATCCATTACCCTCAGTTTCCAAAGCATTCAATCTTGTTGTTCAAGACAAACAACAACGTGGTATCTTACCCCCACCCGATGCATTAGTTTTTCAATCCTCTTCTACAAATCTCAACCCTCGTCCTAATAACCCTCAACACAATATTGCCTATAGACCAAGAAACTCTTACACAAC
>CM071867.1:17177632-17191830 GCA_036759665.1 Gynandropsis gynandra
CAAATCAGTTGGGACTATAGATAAATACAAAGCTAGGCTAGTTGCTAAAGGTTTCACACAAAAAGAAGGAATAGATTATGTTGAAACATTTAGTCCCGTAGCAAAAATGGTC
The DNA here is from genome assembly GCA_036759665.1 of Gynandropsis gynandra. NCBI lineage: Eukaryota > Viridiplantae > Streptophyta > Magnoliopsida > Brassicales > Cleomaceae > Gynandropsis > Gynandropsis gynandra. The sequence continues at coordinate 17,177,745 of CM071867.1, forward strand.
ACTGTTAGAATTTTATTATCTCTTGCTTCTTCTAATAATTGGATTATTAATCAATTGGATGTATCAAATGCTTTCTTAAATGGAGATTTGGATGAAGAGATTTTTATGGACTTACCTCCGGGTTACTTATGTAAACAGGGGGAGCAACTTCCTATTAGACCGGTTTGCAAACTTCATAAGTCTATATATGGTTTGAAACAGTCTTCTAGGCAATGGCACATTAAGTTTTCTGCTGTCTTGTTTTCTTATGGTTTTAAACAATCTATGTGTGACAATTCCCTTTTCTTTAAAATCGATAAAAACTGTTTTGTTGCTTTACTTGTTTATGTCGATGATATTCTAATTTTTGGAAACTCTAACAATGTTGTTGAATCTGTCAAACAGTTTTTACAGCTTCATTTTAAGATAAAGGACTTGGGTTCATGTAAGTATTTCCTCGGTCTTGAAATTGTACGTTCAAAATCTGGAATTTCTATAAATCAACGTAAGTATACTCTCGAATTGTTAGAAGAATTTGGACTATTAGGATCTAAACCAGTATTAATACCTTTGGATGTCACAACGAAACTTTCTAATACTGATAGTGATTTCTTATCGGACCCAACTTATTATCGACGTTTGATTGGAAAATTAATTTTTCTAACCATCACTCGTCCCGGTATATGTTTTACTGTTAATAAGTTGTCACAGTATATGTCCGCACCCACACAGATGCATCTCATAGCTGCTAAACGTGTACTCAGGTATTTGAAAAACAATCCAGGTCAGGGATTATTTTATCCGTCCGTTTCTAGTCTAAAATTATCAGCATTTGCCGATGCTGATTGGGCAGCTTGCATAGATTCTCGTAGGTCTGTTACTGGCTATTGCATGTTTATTGGTGATTCTTTAGTGTCATGGAAATCTAAAAAGCAGGTAACGATATCCAGAAGCAGTGCAGAAGCATAATACAGAGCTATGGCGAACGCTACATGTGAATTGGTTTGGATCTCTAATCTTCTTTCTGAATTGGGTTTTCCGGTAACATCTCCTGTTTTGTTGTTTTGTGACAATACAACAGCTCTCCACATAGCTAGCAATCCGGTATACCATGAACGAACGAAGCACATAGAAATCGACTGTCATGTTGTGCGAGAAAAAATACAATCTTCATTCCTCAAGACGATGCACGTTCAATCCTCCAATCAGTTAGCGGATTTATTCACTAAACCGCTATCTTCGTTGCAGTTCAAATCTTTACTTCTCAAGATGGGAGTGCATGATATACACTCTCCATCTTGAGGGGGAGTATTAAAGTTTACATTTCAAGAATTGTTATAAGCTTCTTGTATTTTGTTAATTAGTTAGCATAATTAGTTAGGGTAATTTAAACTATAAATACATGTAATAGGTGAACTTTGTATTCATTCTTTTTCATTCAATAAAAATCAATATTTTTTCTTCATATGCTAAAAATAAAATGCAAAAAATATGACAATTTAAGGTGAAAAATGATTAAATACAAATTCTTTCAAAACCTGCAAATATAAATTGGATTTTTCACAATATTTTTAATATATTTTATATTTCTATTATTTTTTATTTAAGTACATATTGTCCCCAATTAAACCACTTTGTATATTGGCCACTGACTAATGGTACATTAATAACCCAATACTCGGACGAAATTATTATGCACTGGAAAAAAATAATTTATAAGACTAAACGGTATATTGAGACTGAATATATTCTTTCGATATATAAAATAAATTGGCATAAAAGAAATTTCAAGACTCGATTACAAATGTTAATTTATAACAATACTATTGTTAGTTATTTTGAGTAATATACAAAAATATGACAATTTAATTAATAAGAATATTTATTAGTGTATAGATATACATTATTATCGTCTAATCCGTTTAAATGTTGCTTAGGTGACTGCTTATGCAATTTCACTACAAAAAAATTATATTGTTTTAAAAGACGGATTAATTAATTCGTCTGTTGAATTTTAGTAAAGGATTATCTCTGAAAGGTGGCTACACGTGTCATTATCAAACACACTTTTAGAATAAAATAAATGCATTTATTTTAAACCGAAATGGTTCGAACAATATAATGAAAGAAAAAACATAAAGTCATTATCAAAATAAATACTAAATGTATAATAAAGTTTGTCGAGACCTGCTACACATCTCCATATGATATGTTATAGGTTTCGTTGCTACTCAACCTCATTGTTTATATTCCTCGCTATAATCTGTCCATCCACGACAGCCTACAAAGGCATGAGTATAAAGACGTATTCAGTTAGATCAATACGTGCACGCATTATGTGCCACATATTGTCCCACTCTCGAATATGTAACATAAAATAAACATTCGTCAAACTACAGAAACATAAATGACTCTACCCAATCTGACTGAGTATCCTAAGTACCACACCAGATCATAACTCACAAAGTCCAAACGACTCTAGCTCGGATCTACGCTCGCAAGGTTCAGAAGACCCCAAGCACACTGAAGATCTCGCAAGGTCACAATGTACCTCAACCATTAGTACAATACAACACTCTGTAGCTCAAAAGGTTACCACAATCCCAACACGATACGACGCTCGCAAATCCATTTATCTGACTAACTACAACGCTCCGTCGCTCGAAAGGTTATATTATAACCCCAACACGGTACGACGCTGGTAGATCCACATATCTGACTAACTATAGCGTTCTATTGCTCAAAAGATCAGCACAATCCCAATACGGTATAACATCGACCCTGATTCAAGTGTCGCAATACTAACATCGTCAACGATACTCCTCACGTGACAACTCTCACCGACACGTTCACACACGCTTTCTTCCAAAGGTTCGAGTATAAAATCACTTTATCGCACACACTAGACAGGATGCTCACTCGACTCTATTACCGAACCCATAATATCCAATTTCTCTTACCTCGACGCCTGGTCGAGCGTCAATTTTTTAGATCATGTTTAACCACTTTAGTTTCAAGAAAAACAACTCATATATATGCCATCAATCATCATTTGATGATACTAGGCTTGGGTAAATTATTCATTATAACGTCTCAATTTTTCTATTATGGTCCTATAAATTTATTGTGATCATGTATCATTTTAAATGTAGAAACTTCTCCACAAATCAACAACAAAACCGAAATTGAGATGGGAAAGATCATCACCTCAATTTTCTACAATTACTAGACGATTCATGATAATATTACCAACAATAACATAAATTGGATTTTCTCATATTACAGATCCATTCAATTAATCAATATTCACAATTTAAATATTTAAATTAAAGAAATAATCACAAAAGTATGTTTAGAATTAACCCACAGATAAAACATAGCGAAAATTTGACGAATCATTCTTCAATTTCTGTTTTCTTTTTCTTTTTTTCCTCTTCTTTCTCTTTTTTTTTTCTCTCGTTGATAGAGGCAAACGGTTACCATCTCCTTTCTTTCCTTCTTTAATTACCAAATACATTATATATATATAATTATATACTTGGACCTAGGCCTTACACAATATGATGGCATATCAACGACATCTCAACATATAGAAGTAGTTAAAACATCCTTTGATAATCGTTGTATTATCTGTTGAAATGTTCAATGGATGATCAACGGAAATGAACTGCTAAACATTATCAATGACATTTCAACGAAATATCATTGTTTAGAAAATATGTTGTAAACCATTGAAATAGTCGTTGGAAACACTGATAAATTTTCAAATGGATGACCATTACAAATGTTAATGAGAATTCTTTGACATTCCCAATGATTACCCATTGAAAAGTCTAAATCATTGATACAACAGTTGGAAAATTTTGACAATTAGATTTTAACAGGCATCCATTCGAATTATCAACAGATTTTCGTTGAAATATTTGGTATTTATATATGGGAAGCTAGTTTTTCTATTACCTATTGAAATCTAAATTTACTCTCAAATAATATCTTCTTATTCAAATAGATATATATATATATATATATCGAGAAAATGAATGTATAGAAGAAAGAATCTGATAATAGAAGATGTTACGCAATAATTTTTACTCAAGTTAGAACAATTTATGAGTTTTGTGTCGAAGTAATTTTTGTATCAGGACGTAACATAATGTTATGTTCGTGCTAAAGATACAAGAATATGAAGTATCCATGTTGGCAAACATCTTTATAAAAGGCAATTTTGTAGGAAATTATCAAGTTTAGTTTTTGAATGGGGAAGGAAACAATGTTAAAAGTGTGAAACTACATGAATTATAATCAAAGGATAGAAATCAGTGATGAGTTTTGTTTCATAAGTTTTTCCAATCCATATGGTGACAGTCTCTTTTCCAAGAATTATCGAGAAAACGTCAGAAGATACACCAAATAGTGATGCACAATGATTCGTCACCCTATTTGATGGATGTGACAACCTATATATGAAGGGTTTCGTGAATATTAGTCACATTTATACATATCATCAAGATTGATTAGTATAAAACCTGATTATAATATTGCAAAAAATTATGTCGATTTATTTTTTAAAAACTAAACGTGAGTATTTAAACCAAAAAAATCAAGCTAAAAAACATTTTATGAAATAAAAATGTTTTAAGGGATCTAGACATATCACTTTGGAATATTGATGTTTGCAGAAATAGTTTTATGTTATTTTGGGGTGAATGCAATGATATCAGGAAAGAAAATTTTGCGGCAACAGTACATTCCGACTGAAAGAACCATCTTCACGAAACGTGTCATAAAAAAGTGTTATATATGGCTATAACAAACATGTTGATAAGATTATACGAGTAAAAAAACAGTTGCATCTATGAGATGACTTGTGAACACTCAAAAACTTAAATAAAAGTGCAGCATCTATTCGATTGTAAGGCTTTGTAAAGAATTTAACCAGTTATTATGAAAGCATAAACAATTATGTTTGTATGTGCACCGATGGTTTTAATTATATGAACAATTTGAAATTCAATATTCTCCATGACCCCTGAGTTGGTCTCGGTATAATTTATCTTTGTAGATGTGTTTAAAAAGGGAATCCATATTTCTAACTTGTTGATCTTTAGACTAGAACATCCAAATAAATGTTTTGTTGTCTTCCTTGAGAAATTTATTCACGGATTGGGAGATTTGTGGAATAATAGAATCTTTACATACAATATAACTATAAAATATAATTTTATGTTGAATCCAAAGGTTTTGTGAAAAATTAACGACTTTCTTTCGCAGGAAATGTTGTGTGCATGAAGCACGCATGAGAGACTCGCATGTATATATTAAATGGATGATATATTTGGTGTTATTATCATGGAAGATTTGTTTTTCGTGGATATATATTCGAGAAAAGACAATACACAATTTCAAAATGATGTTGTGAGAAAAGATGTGATATTTAATGCAAACATGTATGTAGATTTTATACGAACACCTAAATATAATGATTGATTTATAAGATCCATATGAATGTGAGTGAGATTATGGCTATAAAAAACCATAAAATCAATAAGATTGACAAAATTTGTATAAACGTAATTTTTTTGGAACTGTGATTTTGAAAATCACTTATATTATGGTACAATTTGAATGCAATGCATATTGAAAAAATATAACAACATGAACATGATTTTAAATAATACGAAAAAATGAACGATAATATACGATCAAAGAAAGATTTGACAAATGAGACTGAATCCAATATATATATATATATATATATATATACAGTGTACTCGAATAAGCCCAAACAAAAAGATTGAATGACAAAAGGAGCCAATAAGCAAAGACATGCGGTTACAAAGATGGATAGGCAGAGATTGTGGAGTAGGAGTCAGTGATTTGAGTGGGTTCCTCTTTTTCTCTTAAAGAAAACAAATTGCTAAAATACAAACAAATTCTCAAATAAATTTCTTCCCTCCATTATTCTATTATAACCCAATTTTGTTATGTCCTATTAATTAAATCTTCATTTTATGTTCTCAATGGATATAACTCTAAAATCATTTGAGTTTCTAAATATGACTTATTATAGGTCAACTATGTGCACATTTTCATTTATTATAAAATTATTTTATGGATTTGAAAATCTAGAGCATGTACACTTAATTCGAGGTTTTTGGTATAGAAGCAAAATTTTATTCGGGTTTTATTAAATTTATTAAACCCCAAAATTCAAAATACAGTTCAAAACAGAATAACCCATTTTATAAATAGAAGACATAAAATATCTCTAATGTTAACCGTAACATCCATGAACTTATTTTAAATATAAAATAATTCTAAATATATATACAGATTTCACCCCTAGAAAATCAAAATACAAAGGACCTGAAGACAAGGTCTGAGAAAGACAAGATCTGGTGTTGTACAAGGAGATATTATCAAAATCATTTATCTGCTCTTTTCTTTTTCCTTTTTATTAAAAATCTGTTTAAAACTTTATACAAATTACGAGTAGCTATTTATGTTTACCATGTATATAAGATAGAGAGAGAAAGGCGGTGAAGAAGTAAATACAGATCAATCACCAAGTTTTCTTCGCAAACAAGTAGAGAGAGAAAGCCTGAGATAAAGAGATCAAGAACAACAAAAAAAGAGAAAAAAAGGTGATATTCTCTTCCTTCTTTTTCTCTTTCTGTATATATACATATAAATATATTTACATGTGTTTGCGTTTATGTGTCTCCGCAGGAAAATAGATTGGACCCTCTCAGACAAAAAAACCTTTGACGATAAAGCTTCAATCTTTTCCCCTCTCTCTCTCTCTCTCTCTCTCTCTCGCTCTTTATATACCTCTTGTTTTCCTTCAAATCCTAAAACATTGAAGCAAAATCAAAGGTAAATATCCACATAGACACACATAAATATCTTGACTTGTCATGGTCATATCATCTTTTTTCTTCTGTTCAAATTTGAATCTTTTGAGAAGTGATTACTGGTAGTCGGTGCCTTCTCTCTCTCTCTCCATGTGTGTGTCTGAAATCGAATCAATTTCAACTAGTTTCATTTCAACTTTCTTTATGATAATGAAGATTTTAACAACTCGGGTTGTACCCAGATTCCTGTTTTTAATTAATGATGTCCCTTTGCCTGAAAGTAATCACTTTTTTTTTTGTCCTTCGAATCTTTTCATAGAATTTGTAGTTCTTTTGTATTTACAGTATGAAGGTGAGAAGAAATTGATGTAGAAGTGAAGAAGAAAGAAAGGGTTTTATAGAGTGTTTTTGAATGGCAAATCTCAGAATCAGTGAAGCCACGAACCACCATCATCTTCCTTACTCACTTCTTCATGGCCTCAGTAATCCTTCTCATGGATTCATGTAAATTCATCTTCTTACATATATATGTATATATTTATCATACCAATATGCATGGGTATTCAAAAGCATAGTTTAAGCTGATTTTTTTATATCTGGATTTTCTTTATTTTCTCAAGTTTAGCTTTCTTACTTCATAAAAACACGTCTCTTCATTTAATATCATATGGGTTATCTTTGAACAGAGATAGAAAAGAACAGTCAACGAAAATTTATAGGTTTTAGAGAATATTTTACCAACAGGTTTAGTTAAATATGCTAGGGGAGATGATGAGGGAGTGATCTTATGCTTACAGATAAATCATTCAAATGCGTTATAAGTTATTTATTTATTTATTCTCAAGTAATTATTTTCTAATTAGCTTTTGCAATTTTTTATTGCGATATAATTTATTTAGTATTCAAGAGGGATCTTCAACTTTTGATTTCGGAGAGCTTGAGGAAGCTATCGTACTGCAAGGTGTTGAGTTTAGGAACACCGAAGCCAAGCCACGTAAGCCCCCTTTCCCACTCTCTCTCATGTCTTTGTGACGTAAGCTTGGCCTTAACAATCTCTTAGAAATTAAAATCGATAAATTTCGAAAACATTTATTTTTATTATTATTAAAAAAAACGAATGAATGGTTTGAACAAGTCATAGGGGTTTCTATTTTGTGTTAGGTGATGATACGGAGGCAATGAGCCTTGGATGGAGTGACTTGTTTATTCTTAGTAGCCTCTGTTTTCTTCTTCACTTGCTCTCTAACCTCTTCGAGAGAATCATTGCAATTAGGAATATATATATATATATATACATATCTATGCCTATATATGTGTTAGATATACATGCGTGTCAATATATGAAAAGGAACGTCTTTGGGAAAAAAGGTCCATCTTTACATGTTTAGTGAAATTGTATAGTTATTATTTCTGGCAATATAGGCTTAGGAGAAAAACAAAGAAGGAACAAAAAGAGAAATGGATTAGGTTTATCCTTTTTTATTTCACTTTGCTTTGCCCTTTTGCATGCACATTGATAGATATATATTTGTATACACATGCACTACCCATATGATGATATGTGTATATGTATTGTATGTGTGTACATAATGATGGGTTTGTGACAGCTTTATTTGCAGAAGGAGGGGATACAGGCAGAGGAGGAGCAGCTACGACTCTGGAGATGTTCCCTTCGTGGCCTATCAGAGCTCACCAAACTCCTCCCCGAGTACCTTACTTCTTCTTTGACCATTTCTTCTTGTTTTCTTCTCTTTTTTTGGATTTTTTATTTTACTTTCTAATATATAATTCTATAAAAAACAAACCCCCAACTCATAGTCAATGCCTTGCTTATTAATTTACCTCTCATTTTTATACTCTTTTGTTATTGTTTCATATTTCTTTGTCCGAGTTACTATTTGATTTGCTTCTTCACTAAAAAAACATTATTTGTTTTGGAAAGCGATATGTTGTAATGTTAATGACCCTTTGTCTGACTTTTTTTTATTATTATTCTTAAAAACTAAAATAAACCCACACCCATTTGTTATATTATGTATTCCAAAGTCAAACCTTTATCTCCTTTTCCCTAGAAAATATAGTTTGCGTGTATACATACGTATTAATATATACATATATGATTAACTCTCTTCTCTATGTGTATATATGATGTAAAAGGGAAGTTCCAAAACAAGGGGAGATATCACAGATTCAGGATCGGCGAATTTTTCCGGCAAAGCAGATAGTCTACAGCCGGAGTCGCCGATGAATTCCAAAAAACAATCGCCGGCGATTTCGTCGGAACTTCGTCGACATCATCTCATGCTTCAATATGACAACAATAACAATTATGATAATATCGATAATACTACGAACTCAAGACATGGACTTCCTTCTACTTCTCATACTCAAACTCCTCCAAAATCAGCCGAAGAAAAGGTATTTTTTATTTTCTCTTTTTAGATTTTAATATGAAAAGATATCACAAATATTTTTTTATGTGTTATTTCTAATTTGGGATGGTGATATAATGCTATTTAAGATAAGAACATGCAAATGGCTTGGTGCATATATATCTATATGTACGGTATATCACGCTGACCACAAGCTAATTCTAGGGATAAAACTGTTCACTTTCGTTTCCATGATTACTGTTTTCTGCTCTCTTTTTCTCTATCTATGTAACTAATTCATGCACGTTCATGTGTGTATGTATATGTGTATGTAAATATATATAAATAAAACAAAAGATACCCAAATCCCAACAAGAAACATATCAGATTCTGATTTTTACCTCTGAATTCCGAAACAATAAATTTAAGAAAATAAGTAATAAACTTAAAAATAAATAGGCTATATATATATATATTATATTATTATTCCCAAAGAAAGCAAAAAAGCAGAATCTTCAAATCAGTTAACCTCAGTTTTTGCTCCATTTTCTCACTTTAGTTTTTTATTTTAACTTTGTTTCTCTGGAATAATTATAACAAATTATCATCATAACTGTAATGAACATCTATATTTTTCTAATTAAAAATCAATGTAAATGTTGACCGACTTGAAGGTATATTCTACAGTGTTTATTTACTATTTTATATTGTATGTGCTAGACGACACGCTTATTATTTATTCTATATGGTTATTTACAATTCAAATATTAAAAATTTATTGTTGAAAATAATTATCGGTTTCCGTGTTTTTTTTATCTTCTTCCGACGCTACAGAAGCAGGTTACACCATCAGGCAAGCAGCTTGAAGCTAAGGTCATTAATCTATTCTTTGCTTTTCAAATATAAAATAAACTTTTATATTGATTTATTTATTTATATATGTACCACACAAGGGTTATTTACAGAATAGATAAATATATCACATCATTTTCATTATTACACCCTGAAACTGTATAACAACTAATTAAAAGACTAATCGATATCATGGCAATTTCATAGCAATGTTATCATAAAAATTCAAAGGAATGGAGGTATTTTTTTAATATTACAATTTAGAGTATCAATGCACAAAAAAGGACACTGTTTATAAAACGTTTATTAATAAAATTAGCGTGAAGCTCTTTTTTCCAGTTTTTTTTTTTTTTTGTGATAATTTTGATTTTGGGTTTTTTTTTATGTGAAATAAGCTTTTAACATGTCAATGGGACTAACGAATCTTTTAAAATTCATTGGCTCAGACATTGAGACGTTTGGCTCAAAATAGAGAAGCTGCTCGCAAAAGCCGTCTACGAAAAAAGGTATTCCTCCTTTTTCTTTAATTTTAACACAACAATTTATTTACCAATTTCATATATAATATATCTATATTATTTGCTGTACTTGTTTTTCTTCTCTAAAACTAATAATTATTTATTTTAATTTTGACTAAATTTTAACATTTAGATCATGTAAATATAAATGGTATGTATTTTTGGACAGGCTTATGTACAACAACTAGAATCGAGTAAAATAAAGCTAACACAGTTGGAACAAGAAATTCAACGCGCTCGTTCTCAGGTATTTTTTCCTTCTATCATCTTTATTTTATTGGAGTAATTTCGATATTTTTCTTCAAATTTATAGATATTGTATATGGTTATATCTTCTATACATTATTTTTTCCAAAAGAAAGCGAAATGCTTTAGTTTGTCATTATATAGGGGCAGTTCTTGGGTGGGTGGGGTCCTGCTGGCACAAACATCGCTTCGGGTAAGATTCTAATGAAAAATATAATTCGCATCTTTTAAGTTCTTTTAAAATTTTGGTCATATAGGTATAATATTGTGATTAAAAAATATTTAAAAAACTAAGTATATAAATAAGAAATATTAGATTAGGAATAATTAATATTAACAAAATAACTTTATTTTTAAACAATTATGACGTAACAGGAACTGCAATATTTGACATGGAATATGCGAGATGGTTAGAAGAGGACAATAGGCATATGTTGGAGATTCGGACAGGCCTACAAGCTCATCTCTCGGACAACGATTTGCGTTTAATAGTCGACAGCTACATCTCTCATTTCGACGAAATATTCCGTCTGAAAGCCGTCGCTATGGAATCTGATGTTTTCCACCTGGTCACGGGCACATGGATGTCTCTGGTCGAACGATGCTTTACCTGGATCGGTGGTTTCCGTCCCTCCGATCTTATCAAGGTCTTTCAATCTTCAAATACTTTTTAACTAGTTTATATAGACCGTTTGAATACACGTTAACGGAACTATAACATCCTCATAACATTATATTCAATACATTTTTTAACACTTTGATATTCATTCAAAAATTATGACTAAAGTTCTGTTCTTTTATACTTTTGTTTAAATTCATCTAGGAAAAATGTCAAATGGATTGCGTCTAAGTCCAACCCATAACCTATTTTGATAAAAAAATATAATTAATATTATAATCTATGTAGAATAATACAAAATAAATTCTTGTTTTATGTGATATTCACAAAATCATGTCTAAATATCTTTTGTTTTTATTAGATGTTGGTATCGCAATTTGATATGTTGACGGAGCAACAATTGATGGGAATATATAATCTTCAGCATTCATCGCAACAAGCAGAAGACGCTTTGTCGCAAGGGCTTGAGCAGCTTCAACAGTCACTCATCGACACCATCGTCGGTGGTCACATCGTTGACACCATGCAACAGATGGCCCTCGCCGTATGCAAACTCTCAAATCTCGAGGGTTTAGTTCGCCAGGTACATTCGAAAATTTCGTCTTCAATTTATCCTTAAATACCTCCCCTTATTTCTCCATAACTTTTATATAATTTTAATACTTTAAAATTTACCACTTGTCGTATATAAAATATGTTCCATTGACCAATTCCTATTTTTATTTAGATTGAAGTTAGGTGAACGAACACTAAACTATCATTGTTCTCTCTATAATTTTAGACAAACTAAACCAAATCCTTTCATACAAAGAAAACAAATTACTAAAAAATTGTCACTTTATTATTCCTTTACTTGGAAATATTTTTTTCTTGTGACTAATATTTTTTATTTAAAAATTTTGTAAAAGAAAATCAATTTTTTTCTTTTTCTTTGTATCGGTTTAAAATAACAGGCGGATAATTTAAGACAACAAACAATCCATCAACTCCGACGAATCTTGACCGTCCGTCAATCAGCTCGAGGTTTTCTGATTATTGCTGAATATTACGGACGTCTCAGAACTCTTAGCTCTCTTTGGTTGTCTCGTTCTCGAGAGTAAGTCATTTAAATATTGTTCTTAGTTATTTATGTGATTATATTCCACAATCTAAGATAAATTAGTTTAACTCGAGTCGATGATTGGATTAGACAAATATATTTTTATCTAAAAAAAAGAACTAATATATTACATGGAATTCGAATAAAAGAGTGATAATGAAGGAAGTTGGGTAGACAAAAATACAAGTATTTTAAAAAACGCTTCCCCTTCCCTGAAGCCCGACGAAGCCCCTGTTCCCTTCCAGCCCCTCCGGTTGTTTTCCGTCGGCCGGCTCTGCCGGTCTTCCAGGAGAATGCCCCCCCGCACCCGGTCCTACTCAGCTCCCTCTTCACCTTCCCCCCCTCCTCTCATTGGGCTGCTGAATGTGTGTCTCCAAAAGGGCGCCAAACTTCGCGCCACGTTTCAAAATCCATCTACGGACTGAGACCTTTTTACTAAAATTATTGAGGCCTCTAGTATTCCAAACAAAAATCATTGGGAGGTTGAATGTATCACTTGGCCTTGGACGAGGAAGCCTTACGACCTCCTTTAGATTTCGTCTTGGTAGTTTCCTTATGTGCAGACTGAGAACTTGGAAGCGGAGTTGGCTGCACCTTGTCACTAAGGTTCAGACAAGCCTGTTCCTCAGTGACCCTAAAAGGCGAATCAGTCTCGGTCATCACTGCTTCTACTTGGTCATTTGCCGCTTCATTCCTCTCCACAGCAGTCAGACACAGCGAATTTTCCTTTCTAGTCCCTAGGAATGTCACAGTGGCGACCTTGATCCTTTCCTCAGCAGACGGGGCTGGCTCGTGGACGTGAGGGGAGGCTCCTCTCTCCTCATGAGGAGGGGGCTCCTTTACAGAGAGTTCCTTTGTGGCTAGCTGAGAGATATGGGTATCCTGAGAAGCCTCATGATTTTTAGATCCCCCATTCTTCTTCTTCACTTGGATCCACTCTGAACTCGGTGGAGGAGCAGGCTATTGTTGGGGGGCACAGAGGGGTGAGAAGCCAACGGCCGAGAGGGGCAACGAGGTTTACCATGTCCCAGTAACCCGCAAGTCTCATATTTGGGAGGAAGCCATTCATAACTAATATCAACTTTGTGTTCGGACCCATCATCAAGCCCAACTATCAGCTGGTTGGGAGGTGTTGCCTGGAGGTCAACATCCACAAATATGCGAGCAACATCAAGCTCTTCTTTGTTCTCTGTTCGTGGATCCATGTAGAGAGGAGCCCCTATTCCTGATGCCAGCCTACTTAGGCTATCTCTGTTTAGCAATTTATGTGGGATGTTCCTAAAGACCACCCATGTCAATACTGAGGATAGTGATGGTTTCACCAGTTGAGAATCATGAGATCACCCCGAGGTAGACATCGCACTCCCAGCTATGAACCAGAGGCGTCTCAATAGCACTCTTTCTCTTGTTTGGGGATCAATGATCCTAAAAAGGAACGAACCTTCACCAATATCATGAAATCTAATCCGTGCAGAAGGAGATGTATCTTTCCCGTTTAACCTCCAGATGCTGTTCACAATCCCAATTATTCGGCTCATTGGAGGGGG
>CM071867.1:17212963-17245703 GCA_036759665.1 Gynandropsis gynandra
GGCTGAGGCACACATGAGTGATAGCTCTGGGTTTGGGGTTCCGTCCATGGCTGGAAATTCCCAAACGATGGCTGTGCATTCGCCATACTCTCGGTGTTCCTATACGGGATGTATGCGTGATCGCTCCATTCGTGATTGTAGGTATTCCTCTTCATACCTCCAAGCGTTTCGTTCCCGTGATCGCTCAGAGTATTGCGGATGGTATAATTCGGAGAACTTACGACGAAACTCGGAAATCTGATACTTCAATTCAGTTATGTTGGTGTCCGAAGGGTTGAAGTCGTCCATGTTACCTCGCAAGACAAAGGACATCAAACATGATTAAGCTCTGTGAGGTAAAGATATATATATATTTTTTTTTCATTTTTTTTTCGATCCTGTAAGAAAACAGCAAGACAAAGGACATCAAACTCGATTAAGCTCTGTGAGGTAAATTATATTTTTTTTTTCATTTTTTTGACTCTATTAAAAACAAAAATGCGAAAAACAAAAGAAGTCTCCGGAAAGGACTAGATCTTAATCTAGCTAATTCCTAGTCTAGGCCGTTTTTAGTCCCCGGCAACGGCGCCAAAAACTTGGTGTGTCTGTAAACACGAGTTTAATTATTCCTAGACCACTTCACCGCAAGTATACGGATCGTGTAGTACCAGAGTCGATCTCTAGGGACTAAAGCAGCTAAACTAAGAACAAAACTAAACTAAGATGGGAAAAGATAGTAGGGGATGTGATCCTAAATTCCTAAAACTAATCCTAATGGTGATAACGAAACTAGGTTGGGGATAAAACTAGATATGGTAAGCACTACGGGTGTACGGGATACCGGGAATTGCATAGATGAACGACTAAGGATCATAGATCTATAACCTATTCTTGACAACGGGAAATTCATGCCCTAGGGTGAGGAGTGATTCTTCCGAGCCTAAACCTCCTAACCATAGATACATGCAACCCTACCTTCCAGCAGTGATTAACACATATCATGGCAGCATTACGTATGCAATCATTATCCCTAAGATGACTAACCGACCGGTCAGATTCTCATTAGCCAAACTTAATCTACAATTTAGCAGGTCCGGATTCGTTCTTTAATCTTCCAGCAAAGTCCGAAATCCTGTGTCGCTGAGCGGTCAGCACTAGCGTAAGAATGATAATACTAAGTGTATAACCGTAAATCAAGAATAAATTGATAAAACTAAGCATTAACACAATTCATTGTTCATACACACAAATCCGATATCCCTACCCGCAGTAGGGACTCTACTCACTCATGGAAGAAGTAAAAGAGGAAGATAACAAAGTCCTATACATGATAAACTCTAAGGAACTCGATGCCTCGACCTTCCCTATTGTGTTACCGGTGCAAGGATTGATGCTTCGCTTCTTCTCAATGCCCGAGCGGGTATACTTTTTGCGGCCGATCGGGTAAGACTACCCGATCTCGTTGCCTTTGTGCCCGGGTCATGCTGGGTGTGCGGATAAAACCCTGTAGGTTTTACCCGAGCGGGTGGATGAATAGTGCCCGACCGGGCACCCTTGTCTCCTTGAAATTTCTCTTTTCCGCTCGTTGCTCCGGTGTTCCTTTGGGTACTGAAGCTCGTTCTTGGCTCTGAGTAGATATGTCTTCAATTCAGGTGGTTTTGAACAGGAATCCTTCATTTTATGCTCATTTAGGCAACCTCACCTAAAAACCTGAAAACCAACAAAACGGGTGTGTGAAGCTCGAAATGATATCGGATAAGTAAATGTAAACATAGAATATAAGCGAAAATGACTCTAAAACCTATCCTAATATCGATACACTTTCAGTGTTATCAGTCGGGCATGGAGACTTGCAGACCTGCAACACAGAAAAGGAAAGACTCGATCGACCAAGAACAATTGGAAACTCACGAGAAAGAATGGAAATACTCGGCCAAAGAGGAAAGAAGAAGAAAAGGAAAGAAAAGAAGAGGAAAGAAGAAGAAAGGGGTCAAAGAAGAGAAGACTGATTCGGTTAGAAGGGGACGCACAAACGCATAGAGTTAGAGAGAGAGTTGCAGAGAGAGAGAAGACTGGTTCGTGAGCACTTGGCAGAAGAGACATTCAAGGAGCATTGAAGATCGAATCAGAATTTCGGTTTCGTTTGGTTTTCTATGTTCTTTAAACTATTTACTTTGATTATGTTGTTTGTTTTTGAACGCATGAGAGAGTAGTCATTTTGTTCCAGGAGAAGGGATTAGCCCATGGCTATCCCAGAACCACTTTGATTTATCTTTGAATGCAATTTCCCGTTTTCGTTTATATATTCTTTGTCTAAGTGCTTGATTGACTTGTGTTTACGAAGGTCAAGTAGACATGTTTTAGGAACTTAGGAGAATGACCGAAAGGAGAATTCTAATTCCGGACGATTAGGCTTAGAGCAACCAAGACTAGGCCACGAAAGTAGGGTAGTAGCGGTTGAGGGTTAATCGGATGAACCATAGAACTTATGGGTTTAGTTTAACGTGTCAGCCACGAAAGTAGGGGATAACTTGACTAGATCACGTGTCTATGCCTTGAGAGAGGGGATATATCATATTAAGATCGTCCGTCTTAGATAACTTGATTGGGAATGCATGATTACATAGATTGATTGTGGATTTCGGAAGTCTTGTTATGAAACCGTATCCTAGAATATTTGTTTCACTGTTAAGAACTCGTTATTTTATCGTTTTTAGTTATTCATTCTTATAACCAATATTCGTTTTTTGCAAGTTTGATTCGTAGTTTGGGTTTAGTTTGTGTTGCGTAGTTTCTGTGGGATCGACACCTATAGTACAACACACGTGCGATGCACTTGCGGGTAGTTTAGGTTATTATTGTTTAACTTGGAACGCATCAGTCTCCTTAAAGAAAAACATTATTGACATCCATCTGCCACAATTCCCAAGTAAGGTTAATAGCAATGGAAAGAGTAACATGAATAGAAGGAAGTCTAGCAACATGAGAAAAAGTTTCGGTATAATCTTCTCCATAGGGTTGATTAAATCCTTTAGCAACCAATTCTGCTTTGTATATTTTAATGTCGCCGTTGTAATGATATTTAATCTTGTACACCCATTTGTAGCCAACAGGTTTCTTGTCTTTTGACAAGTCCCAAGTGTTATTCCTTTGAAGTGGAACTATCTCATTAGCTATATCATCTTCCCAAGCTTTGATAATCTTTACCTCCTTATACGTACTTGGTTCCGGTTCCTGATTAATTTTGCTAATAACACTTGATGATTAGCAGATAAATGAGAAGTAGTGCAATAACTTTGTATGGGATATAAAATAGCATGACCACTAAAGAAACCCTTTTGTTCTTAAGCCTTTCACTTCTTCTTAGGACTGAAGCATTTCCTTAATAATTCGTAGAACCTTCATTTATTTGATCAGGTATATCGTGATATGAGCTTTCTTTATGTTTCTCATTCTCTGAATCAATGTGCTCATTATTTTCTTTAGATTCAAAATGTTCTTCCCCAACTTGATTTTGCTGATAATGGTCAGCCCAATTGGTTTGAGGAGCATTGGTACTTAGTTGCAAATCTTGTTGAATATGATTGTCTCTTCAAGAACGCCCGAGGATTTTGAGCTTGCAACATCTAACTTCTGCATTTTAGAGGTTAGAAGATTTGGAAAAGACACAATGGGAGGACCTTTACAACCTGATTAAATGACATCAAGGTCTTTCAGTTTTTTCCAATTTTAATCTTTGAAGAAGCCTCTTTCCTCATTAAATTCAACATCTTGAGAAACCAAAACCCGATTGGTACAAGGATCATAACATTTTTATCTTTTTGTGTATGAGAATATCCAATGAACATACATTTGGTACTTCTTGGGTGAAACTTAATTCTTTGCTCAACTAGAAGATAAACATAACAAACACACCCAAAAATCTTAAGGAAATCAATATGAGGTTCGTAATTATTTAGTACCTCATACGGAGTCATGTCATTTAGACATTTCGAAGGCAGTCTATTGATGAGGTAACATGCTGTCATGATAACATCTCTCCAGAATCTCTTCGGAACTCCTCTATGAAACATTATAGACCTTGATACTTCCAAACGATGCCTATTCTTACATTCTGCAACTCTATTTTGCTGGAGAATATATGGACACGAAGTTTGGTATAGAATTCCATATTTTGAGATGTAATCTTCGAATTGTTTGCTTATGTACTCTCCATTGTTGTCAGATCGAAGACATTTAATTTTTACATTAAACTGGGTAGTAACATAGCTTAAAAACATTGTAAAAGCATAAAAAACATGACTTTTTGAAGGCAAGAGATAAATACATGTATATTTTTATTTTTCATCAATGATGTGATAAAATTTTTGTGATTATCTCTTGTAGGACATGGAGCAGTTCAGACATCAGAATGAACACGTTCAAAGCATTCATTATAGATAGTTTTTTTTATGCTGGAAATGAAGTTCTACAATGCTTTCCTAGGATACATGCCTCACATTTTTTATAATTAAAATTAACATTAGGAAGCGAAATGATAAGAGAATTATGATGAGGATATCTTAGTCTAGCATGCTAAATGGAATTGGAAGTGAAATTACGAGTGCAATCAGGAGTATCTAAAATATAAAGGTCATTCTTTGAAAATCCTTTTCCAATAGTTTGATCCGTCTTAATGTCCTAAAAGAAAAGATCATTAGCACTCATTGCATTTTAAATCCTTGGTTAGTTTCGCAATATAAAAGATATTGGTTGTCAAATCTGGAACAAATAGAACTCTAATGCTTTTATCACACAAGTTCAATTCTCATGTTCCTTTAACTAGCACATTATGACCATTAACAACAACTATAGTACCATAGCTAGGTTTTATATTTTTTTAACAAATTTGCATTGCAAAACATATGATTTGTGACACCTTAATCAATGATGATAAGGTCTTTCAATTCAGAAATGAGATATACTTTCTCGGTATCCTTTTAACTCATGATTGCTTTGATAAGGGCATCAAAGTCAGATTTCCTTACAAACTCATCATATGTGGTGTTCATGGCAACATCTATAGAGTATGGCCTTCCTTCTTTGAATCAGTTGATTCGGAAATGTGGACGAAAGATCCAACATTTGTCTATAATATGCCAATTTTTATTGCAGTGTTTGCATCAAAGAGCTTTCTTTTGGACAATGGCATTATGAGCAACATCGGCTTGCTTCTGGAACCGAGGCCTTGTAAGCAGGTTCACTTGTGTTTTGAAAGAGCTTTCTTGAGCCTTCCTCCTTCTTGATCATCATGCAAACCCCATTCATAGAGGAAAGCTTGTCAAGTCGAAGAATATGATAAATAAACCCATTGTAGAAGTTGTCAAGAGTTGAGAGAAAACTCAACATTTTATCTTGAGAAATGCGTTTAGTACTAATAAGTGGGTCCGAAGTTGCAGGACGAAGCTCACACCAATAACTCTTGAATACACCAAGATGATACTTGATCTCTTTTCCTTTTTGTTGAAGGCTTGCTAGGATCTTTTTTATTTTGAAGATGCTATATATGTTGGAGACGTTTCCAAACACACTCTTTAGAGTCCCTATAGTTCCTTGGTTGTTTTAACATAGCTATAGGCGTCATTAAATCTCCTTCTCCAGCAAGTTTTGAAGAACAATAAACACAACTTGATTTTCTTGGTGCCATTTCTCACGATCTTCGCTCGATCTGGTATTCCCTTCAGCAATTTTTTTGTCCTTATTGTTAGTTGTCACTATGTAAATGTCAACGATAAACTTCCAGAGGTCACGACTGCTAAGAAGGGTTTTTGCAGATCTGGACAAATTCAGATAATTATCCCCATTAAAATTATTGTTTTGAAAAAAATATCTATATTGATCGACATATGCATATAAAAGTTGATTATTTTGTAGAACTATTACGTTATTGTATTAAACTGTTAAATTTGTTTTAAATTATACTATAAATAACTTAAATGTTATATCTTAACTAACTACTATATACTAAAAGAGATGCACAAGTGATACATTACAACATAACTTTAGTGTTATATATTAACAAACTACTATATATCTTAACTAACTATTATATACTATTTTATATTTTAGTGTTATATCTTAACTACTATATAATAAGATGGAATGCCATGTAACATATTAAGATATAAATTTAGTGTTATATCTTAACTAACTACTATATATTAAGGGAATGCCAAATGTTACATTTTAAATTATATTATATATAACTTTAGTGTTATATCTTAACTAACAATATTTTTTTGTGCACCTCGCATTTACTCGACCAAGTGATATATTATGTAGAGGTGTTTCTCGGCATTTGAATTAGCCATCCCGTTCGCACGCACGTGTCCCAAAATACAAACAAATTCTCAAATTTAGAGAGAGAAAGGCGGTGAAACGGAAAAACTGATTAATCACCCAGGTTTTTCCACAGACAAGTAGAGAGATCAAGAATAACAAAAAAAAAAAAAGAAGAGAAAATAAAGATGATATACTATTCCTTCTTTTTTTCTCTCTGTATACATACATATATATATATAAATGTTTACATGTGTTTGCATTTATGTGTCTCTGCAGGAAAATAGATTGAACCCTCTTTCGTTTTCTACTTAAATATATAAAAAAACCTTTGACGATAAAGCTTCAACATTTCTCCCTTAAAAAGCGCTAATTTTTTTTGGAAAGCAATATATTATAATGTTAGTTACCCTTTGTCTGACTATGTTATTATTATTATTAATAAAAAATCTAGTAAACCACAACCATTTTTTATATTATGTATTCCTACCTCAAATCTTTATCTCCCTTTTCTGAGAAAAAAATGGTCGTATACATACGTACACATAAATATACGTATATGATTACCTCTTCTTTTTGTGTATACATGATGTAACAGAGAAGTTCCAAAACAAGAGGAGAAATCAAAGATTCACGTTCAACGAATTTTTTCGGCAAAGCAGAGGGTCAACAGCCGGAGTCTCCGAAAAATTCCAAAAGACCATCGTCGGCGATTTTGTCGGAGCCTGGTCGACGTCATCTCATGCTTCAATAAAAATAATATCGATAATACTATGATGAATAACACCAAGAGCTCTAAGACATGGACTTCCTTCTTCTTCTCATACTCAAACTCCAAAATTGTAACACTAATGTCTCGGACTAAAAGTGTCCACCATAACTTCTAAGATATAATTAAGTGTATTATTGTTTATTTATTCATTAAAAAAATATACGCCTTACAACTATGTTCTACATAAAGAGCAGAAAACATAATAGAATTCCTGGAATTCATTCAAAATTGGAAAGTAGATGATCCATCTGAATAAGATGAGTTTTGGGCGATTTTCCTAGTCATGGAATAAATATAAAATATTTATTTCCCGTTTTCCTTATCTGTATTATTCGCGCCCCTAGATTTTTTTGGTGTGGGTCTCGGTCTAATTCAATTTAGAAAACCGACGTGGATGTCATTGTTGGAGGAAAATAGAGTACTTAGAGGGATATTGATATGTTTGTGCGATTTCATATCTGTTAGATGGGAAAAGCTAAGATCTTTATCTCTCATCCTTTCATATCCGTGTGGCTTGAACCCTTTATAAATACTCATTATGGTCTAGTGGTTCCCACGTTTCTAGTTCTACCATTGACAACTTGCCTTGTGAGCTTTTGATTTGGCCATGTGCAAGTAGGCCTCGGAGAAATTTCGTCCTTTTTATCCTTTGTTTGGCGCCTCATTAATATGACCCTCCTTTGGTGTGGTAGCATTGACGATGACATCATCATTCCCTCATTGTTGTGAATCATAACCACTAGGCAGTCCATGATGGTAGACAATTTTGTTAATCTGCTCTTGACTGTGGTATGAGTCATCTCCTATCAGTACTTGCTTTGGATTTCTCCCCTTGATGCCGATGACCTCATCATTTTCTCCCTTTTTCTAGCGATTCATCCTTGAATCATAGCGACTTGGTAGTCCAAGGTGGTAGAAGTTTTTTTTCTACGCTCTGGATTGTAGATTGGTTTGTCTCTTCTTTTTGCTTGCTTTGGACTCCTTTTTTCGGGGAACCTGTGTTGTCTCAGATGCAACCACCATACCCAATCTCTTTCCTTTGTCTTGAAGCTTTCTCCAAAGATGAAGTCGATAGGTGGCTCATCGGTGACTCATTGGTACCATCGTGCATGACATTGCAGTCATTTTTCCATGTTATCCTAGTAGGTGATCATCTCGTTTCATACGTATTTCTTGCACGATTTTAGAGATGTTAATGATATAGATGCGATGCTTTACGTATGATTCCGTATCCGTTTTACTTATTTTCGTGTTTTCATGTTCTTATAGGTTTTTGTGCATATTCGGTTCATTTCGGAGCTAAAGGACGTGCACGAGACAAAGTATCAACATCGAGGATCATCACGGGACAAAGGGGACGAGAATCGGCAAGGAATAGCCACTACCCGTGCGGGTAACTCCCTAGCCCGAGCGGGCATTTGGTACGGCGATTTTGTCCAGCGAATTGAGCACGAGTCGGGCGAGAAATACCACGCTCGGGGCTTGAGCCCGAGCGGGCAGCACTTGACCCCGAGCGGGCAGAACTGGAGCCCGAGCGGGCAGCCCTTGAGCCCAAGCGGGCAGCCTCTTATCTCATCGCGATCTCGCGCGACCTTCCGCGTAACCAAGCGGGTCACTTACCCTGCCCGCGCGGGTCGCGTCCGTCACCTGCAACTCCAAATAAGTTAATTTGACTTAAAACAAATGGGAGTTTGTTGGGAACTTATACAATAAGAAAAATGATTTTAGAGAAGAGGAATAAGTGATATTTCGCTGAAAGAACTAATGGAAACTTCACCCAACTTATTCAAGAATGGAAACTCATGAAAAGACAACAATCGGTGGCTGCTGCAACATAAGGAAGAACTGAACGGCCGAAAGGGAAAGAAGAGAGAAAAGGAAAGAAAAGGAGAAGGAAAAAAGAGGAGATGAGTGAGAGGTCGAGCTGATTCACTCAAGTTTCAGTTCTTGATCGAGAAGGGGGAGGAGAGAGAAGAAGAAGGTTCTTGCGAAGGAGACTTGCAAGGAGCATTGGACTATCACCTTATGAACTCTTACCACATTAGTGCATGAATCAATGACGAGGTTACATACCTTATCCTTTATCAAGGATTGAGTGTCAAAGAGTGTTTCCCTTTGTAGCATTCCTTGTTCCACAAAGGTACTTTGAACTCGTCTAGTGACAAGCAGTTCTCGAGGGTTTCTCCTTCAACCTTACCCATTGGTTCGTATAATCTACTATATATTATGAGCATGTCTTATGGATTTGGACATTCACGAGCCATGTGTTCTTGGCCTTTGCATTCAAAATACTAAATTTCAGGGGTGAGAGACAAAGTACTTATATGAAGAATCTTGTTATTGTAGTTCTTTTTTTGGGTCATGCTTTCTAGTCCTTTGCCCTTACAGGGTTCATGCTTATATTTTTTGTTCTTTTCTACCATTGTGTCATAGTATGAATTCAAATTATGTGTTCAAGGTTTTGTGGCGTGTTTCTTGTTTATATGTTGCTCAATTTGGATTGACAAATGCAAAGTTTCTACCAAATCATGGTAGCCTTTCATTCAAACCATCTAGAAATTGAGTCAAACATATTCTTCATCTTCATCATATTTCAGCCTATTTCGAAGATGCTCAAATTCTTCGAAATATTCTTGGATAGTCGGACTTCCTTGGATTAATTTTTGACATATTCATTCTAAATTATTATAAAATTGCGGTGGTACCTTCTTTGCATGAAGACTTTCATTTCCTTCCATGTAGAGACTTGTTCAAGATGCGTACAAACGACGTCTAATGCTCACACAACAATCCCACCCAATCACGTCAAGTTGATTATTGTCTTGAGCGTTTTCTCCTTGCTTTGCCATATTCTTTGATTTTTACTTTTCCTTTTTGTGACTTTTCTTTTTTAGGATAGATGCGTACCTTTGGTCTTTGAACTGGGCTCTAATACCAAAATGATACACGCGATGCATAACATTCAATCTCATATATTTTAGTAAAATCATGTATTCAAATATATGAGCTTGTATTTGATAACACGTAATCCGTTGTAGTTTTTATGTCATTCTTAGGTATAGTTTTGATTAGATTTATTAGATTTCATTCATTTATCGAGTTTATTCGAGGATTTCATCTACATTTCGTGTTTTGTGTAGGAAACAAAGACATGAGGAGAAACACGAGAGATTTTGGCAATTTAACCCCGAAATGACAAGGTTCAACTTGTGCAAGGCCGTGGATTGAAGTGAACATGCACGACTCGGGCTGAAGAGGAACACGCTCGGGTATGAGTGCCCGCTCGGGTGAAAATCGGTGTACACGGTCGGGTATAAGGCCTGCACGAGCGGGTAGATGTTGTACCCGCTCGGGCCCTTGTATTTCTCAACAAATTCCCAAGATTTAGAACGGCCAAACTAAGAGAGATCTGACCTAAATAGAGGAGATTCGAACCAGATTGGAGAGGGGACGATTCAAAGACATAGAAGACAGACTTGGAGAGATCGAGAAGGACGGAACGAGGGATCCGAAGCATGGAGGATCTATTGAAGACGTCGGTATATGAATAGAGAGTAATCTCTTTCTCTATCTATGTCTAATTTAGAATTTTTTTGTGTTTCGTTTTCTGAGTTCATGTCCAATTAGATTTATTGCCATAGGGTAGAGAGTATTGCCAAGATGTAATGGAGTTTTGTGCTTAATGAATGGTGGATCTTAATGCTTTCATACTTGTACGCCACTCGTTATGAATGAATTCGGTATTTTATCATGTTTTCAGATCTTATGGTTGTTCTTAATGCTTTCATTACCTGTACGCCACTTGAATGAATGATGTTAGGAGTCTAATAAACCAACGCCAGGGCATTAGACTTCGGAACTTAGCCATGATTTAGGGTTTAATCGGTTTAGAATCTACGCCAGGTCAATCGGTTAAATCTAGGGATTAGGATAGCGGTCGTAATGCGTCTATGTATGTAAGATGCGCAATGGATACATTGGTATATGCATGCTAGATAGTGGACAAGTCTACGCCAGTTAGTTCCTATAGGAGAGCTTGAATTCCCTGAACTCATGATAGTATCTAAGACCAATTATCTTGTTAGAACTTCGTTACATTGTCGTGCAACTCTCGATACCTATGGTGATTAGTCTTTGAGTCATCCCCATCATTAGTTTAGTTTAGTTAGTTTGCATTTTCATTTGCATTCCATCACTATTTTTATTTCACACGTCTTATTCATTAGTCTAATAGCTTATAAGTCGCATCAATTCCTTGTGTTCGACCCTAGTTGCTACACGATCCGTATCCTTGCGGAAGCGTTAGTCTAGGTAATTTATTACTTGATATAACACACATCAGTATTTATTTATACTTCAAGGTTGGAAAGGTCTTATCTTGAGCTTCGCCCTACTAGAATGTGATGTTCTTCTTGATTAGTTAGGATACATGCAAGAGAGCATGTCACCCTTGGTAAAAAATCAATTTGGTGTTCAATCCCACGAAATAAGGGTAAGCCATTGGGTGTTTCATTGGGAAATACATATTCAAAACCTTGCAAACCCTGACTGACAACACTATGTAAAAAAATGGTGAGCTCGTTAGTGAAAAAGGAATCTTTGAACAAGAGTATAAACATAGGTTGATTTGATTGCCAAGCCTTTTTGAATTTGCTCACTCCCATTGAAAGAAACATTGTGTTCACAGATTCAAAGGTTTGTTTTTGGGTTTCTCTCAACACCTCATTTTTTTTTGTGAACTACCTCATGGTATCTCACAAGAAGTTCCTTCTTCTCGTTCTTTAGTAATCAACAGATGATGTTCAAATACTTCCTTTGGTTTGAGTGAAGCTAGACGAACATGTAATCTTTTAAACTCGAAGGAGTACTTGTTCCTATACCTGATGTCTTCTCCCAACAAAAGGTGTATCACTTACATTGGAACTACATCACATGGCAACACATCCTCATACTTCCCAATGCTAACTCAACATTCTTCGAACGGTGAAACTTCGTTTTCCCAGTGTTATTCAGCAATTGAAACTTGTGTTGTTTGGGATGCTTATGATATTTAATCCTAACTTTTCAACAAGAGATACACTAGCCACATTCATGCAACTTACTTCATCCACAATGATACTACACACCTTGTCATTGTCAAGCCCGCGCATGTAGAAGATGTTCTCTGTTGGTATGTTTGGCTTCTTTATTAGCTTGTAAGTTTAAGGCTCTATGTGGTATGAGTAACTTACACTACATAACCTCGTATTCCTTAAATGCATCATCTAATATAGGGACATACCTCTAGTTTGGCGGCTCATCCTCTTCTGATGCAGTCTCATATCCTCCATTAGCTTGTATGATCTTGGCCTTCTTGTTCGGACAATCTTAATCAAAGTGATCACTACCTTTACACTTGAAATAGTGAGTATCATGGTTTTGTAAGGTGGTTTTGTTGGTGGCTGCTTGTTTAGGTTGTGGTGCTTCCACTTTTTGCTCACCTTTGTGTTAATTGTTTGGTTTTTCAAACCGATTTTCTTGAGGTTGATAGTTTGAAAAAATTATTGTATCTCTGTAACATTTTGTCCTTCCTCTTAAGCTGTTTCTCGATCTTTACTATCAGATTTAGCAAGTTGTCCATGTACACATAATGGTTAGTTTTTTCACAGTCCTGTATGTCAGGTTGAATCTGTTTAGAAATTAATCCATTGTTACCTCACGCTCTTCCTCGAAGTTCCCCTTAATCATCACGTCCATCTCCTTGTAGTATTATTCTACGCTCATAGTAACTTGCATCAATCGCCTCAAAAATGCTGATTGACCTTGCGATAATGGTGAGAATGTAAAAATCGACGTAGCATGATAGTACACATCTCTTCCCAAGTATTGATATGATATCCAAGACATTTCCGAGATAACATGAGTTGATCCCACTATGCTAGTGCGTAGTCGCTAAACTTGGCTGCTAGCAGTTTTACCTAATTAAATTGGGAGTATTGATGGCATTCGAAAACGATCTATTTCTTCCATTTCCACTCCAAATAAGCTTCTGGATCACTTCTTCCATATAATGTAGGAATCTCCGTCTTGATGATGCTCATATCATCGTCGACTTGATCCCTTGCTCATTGGTTGTATCTTATGGAACATTCATACTCTCCTCAAGCACCTCATTATACATGATCTCATGCATGCGTAGAGGCTATGGATTATGAGCTATGTTTGCTATCCTCCTTTGTTGTTCTCCACGTGCTACACCATCCACCTGACCATGTCATTTGTTGTCATTAGTGAATTCTTGCATCATGCCTCTAAATTCGTGCATCATCAATTACCATGGTGGTTGCAGCCTCAGCGTATCGTGGTTCGTCGTGATGGTTCTTAGAGCAAACAAGATGAAAGACAAAAAAGATGAACAAAGCTCACAATCGCTTAACAAAAGATTTTGCTCAATTTCTCTCATTCAATAATGACTCAAAATAAATCCCAACAAATTCAAACTAAATCTCGATACTTCTATTTCTATCTAAAGACTCTTTCTATTTCTTTTCTATCTTTTTTTAATGCTTTTTTTTATTTTTTATTTCTTCCTCTTTTGTGGTTTTTCTTTTGTGTTTTTCTTTTTTTACTTTTCTTCCTTTTATGTATTTTTCCATTTGTGTTTATTTTTTCCTTTCTTATTTTCTTTATTTTTTGTGGTTTTTCCCTTTTGTTGCTTTTTCTTTTCTTTAATTTCTTTATTTCTTTTTGTAAAACGAGAAACACTAACTAAACTAAACTAATACTGAATCAAATGATGAAAACAAAAATGAAATTTGATAGACTAACACCATAACCGAGATTTGATACCACTTTATACGAACTTAGAACAACGTTCTTTTGTTAGATGGGTGGAAACAAAATGGATTTGTCTTCACTAAGAAAGAACGTCCTAGATCCCAACTAGAACCCAACTAGAAAACCTCAGACTCAACAAACGATGCCACACCACATGTGATATGATCCCGGACGGCGTCGAGGACGCGACCCACATGGCTGAGGAGGACGCGACTTGCGCGACTCGAGACGTGACCTGCGTCGCAGAAGAGGCAACCCGCGCCACGGAGGAGACGACCCGAGTCAAATGAAAGGCGGACGCGACCCGAAGGAAGGATGTTGGTCCTATGACCCAAGCTAGGGCTAGATAGGTGAGGCCTTGACGTCCCGTGACCCGCGCTAAAGCTACGAAGCTCAAGGAGGCGATCACCAATATCCGTATCATTCAAGTTCACGTGGAGTCACCAATATCCGTATCATTCTTCAGCCGAAGCATAACTTGCAACGGTCAATAATTAGGGTAAGTGACTCGCGTGTACTCTTTTTGCTTCATTGGTTGTCCCACAGGATTTTTCAACGATGGGTTTTAACGAGGCCGCGATTCACTTTCCGCGACCTAATTATTGACCCGAGGTTTCAATACATGTTCGCATTCCAACGACACATCTTATGACTTGTCTTATTTATGTTTTTGGCTATTTTCTAGAACATTAATGTTATGAATTGTATGGTGACTTAGCATTTAATGTTGCATTTATGTTTTGCATGGCCATTTCTTGTTACTTATGGCCGGCCATGAACACCATTTTTTAACAACCTTGAATTTTTCGATTGAATCTTTGATTTTCCTTTGTGAAATCATCTTTGTTGGTGTGTTATATCCAGTAAAACCGTTGGTGAGTAATATCTAACATTCTTTCGTTCTTCGTTGGTGCGTAATATCCTTCGAAGCTGGGCCGGTGAATCGAGAGCCATTCCGTAACTCTCGTGTGATCAATCGCTCCACCCACCTTGTACGAAGAGTCGTGCGACTCGGCTGCAGCTAGGCCTATCCATCTAGTCGTTCCAGTGGGATCGCGTCAAGTGGTATCAGAGCTCATTCTAGCAAAAAGTTTAGTTCATTCTCGGCTTTGGTTGTGTAGACCGTAGCTAGGGTTGAACTAGATCAATATCTATTTGTTAGTACGTGTATTTGGTGTTACGAGTCTTGTTATTTGTATGTCTCTATTTCTTTTCGTTGTTTCCGCTTGTGGCTGCTCCGGTGTGATAGTGTGCAGGGGACCGAGAGTAGGTAGTTTTATCCTCAAAGCGCCATGGGAGATAAAGGAGCTGAAACCACCCGAGTGAACGAGAGATTAATCGAGGGTCTCGCGGTTCGATTGGAGCAAAGTCTCACCAACAAAATGGAGGAGTTTCGGCAAGATTTTTGACACGATCATCTGACCTGACCAAGAGACATTCATGAGTTCCAGCAACGGGAAAGGAACCAGCATGAGGAGGACAACAACTACTGCGAACGAGGCAGTTCATCCTCGTCTCGAAGTAGTCACCGACGATGGCGTGTGATGAGGGAACGACGAGACGACCCGAGGGACGAACTCGCTGGTCTCAAACTAAAAATCCCTTCGTTCCATGGCAAGGCCGACCCGGACGTCTGCCTAGAGTGGGAGAAGAAGGTTGAACTCGTGTTTGGTTGTCAACACTAAACCGAGGCCAAGAAGGTTAGGGTTGCTGCCACAGAGTTCTACGACTATGCCTTGAGTTGGTGGGATCAACTTGTGACTTCTAGGAGACGAAATGGTGAGGAACCAATACCGACATGGATGGAGATGAAGGCCATCATGCGCAAGAGGTTCGTGTTGAGTCGTCACCACCGAGAAGTGCATCGGTGATTAAGGAAGCTTACCCAAGGAAACCGATCTGTGGAGGAATATTATGAAGAGATGGAGTTGCTGATGTTGAGGGCTAACATCTCGGAGGATAGAGAGACATTGATGTCTCGATTCTTCAGAGGTCTTAATCTAGAACCCCAAGACCACCTAGAGATACAACACTACGTAGAGGTTGAGGAGATGCTCCATAGGGCGATCCTAATCGAGCAACAACTGCAACGGCAAAGGAGTTCACGTTCTAGCTATGAGGCTGAAAAATACGGCCATCAATGAGATGTAAAACCGAGCTATCCAAGGAAAGACAATAGGGTTCCAGCAAGCTGAGACGCGCCCAAAGCAGTTGCAGCGAACCGAGACGTGACCAAAGTAGGTCCAGCGGCACCACGGTACAAAGTAAAGGCCGAGGCCACTAATTCAAGGGCTCGGGACGTGAAGTGTTTCAAGTGTCACGGGAGAGGACACTATGCAAGTGAATGCACGAACAAGAGAGTCATGATCATTCGTGACGACATCGAGTTCGAATCCGAGGACGAAGCGGCTGAAAACTCGGACGAGACGCATGAGGAAGAACCAGCCAAAGGAGAGTTGCTGGTGGCACGACGTTCCTTAAGCGTGCAGCATAAGGCCGACGAACAAGAACAACAAGAAAATTTATTCCACACCGGTTGCCTTGTTCACGGAAAGGTTTGTAGCGTAATCATCGACGTAGGAAGCTGCACAAATGTTGCAAGCATTACCATGGTCCGAAAGCTTGGGTTGAAGGTCCAAAAACACCCGAGGCCATATAAGTTTCAATGGTTGAACGAAAATGGCGAGATGAAAGTGACCAGCCAAGTGACCGTGCCTATTTCCATAGGCAAATACGAGGATAAAATCTTGTGTGATGTGCTACCAATAGAGGCGAGCCATATCCTTCTCGGTAGACCGTGACAATCAGATCGCAAGGTAAAATATAGTGGTTTCACTAACAAACATTATTTCAAGTTTAATGGTAGGAAGACCGTCCTTGTTCCGTTGAGGCCAAAGGAAGTGCTGCAAGATCAAATGCACTTGAACAAGCAAGGCGCATGCATGCTTAAGTCATCGAATTTCTACGCGAGATCGGGTGAGATCAAGAAATCTCTTCACTCGAATCAGTCCGTATTATTATTTGTGTATAAGGAAGCTCTCTCGAGCTTAGCTAACCTTGCACCGGTGCTGGCAGTGAAATTACTATTTTATTGCAGGATTATGGAGACGTTTTTCCCGAAGAGAACCCCACCGGATTGCCCCCGATACACAGCATTGAACATCAAATTAAATTCGTTCCCAGAGCCGCGCTACCAAATCGGCCAGCTTACCGAACCAATCCAGTGGAGACGAAGAAGCTGCAAAGACAAGTGGAGGAACTCATGGCCAAGGTACACATCCGAGAAAGCATGAGTCCATGCGCTGTACCCGTTCTACTCGTGCCAAAAAAAAGATGGCAGCTGGCGCATGTGTGTTGATTGTCACGCAATCAACAACATTACGGTGAAGTGTCGACATCCTATTCCTAGGCTAGATGATATGCTAGATGAATTGCATGGAAATAGGATATTTTCTAAAATTGACCTCAAAAGTGGATATCATCAAATTAGGATGAAGGAAGGTGACGAATGGAAAAAAACGTCATTTAAAATTAAACATGGGCTATATGAGTGGTTAGTTATGCCTTTTGAACTTTCAAATGCACCTAGTACCTTCATGCACTTAATGACCATGTTCTTCGAGAATATATAGGTAGATTTGTAGTAGTCTACTTCGATGACATATTGATTTATAGTAAAAACTTGTAGGAACACTTAGGTCACCTAGAGTCAGTCTTAAAGGTACTTAGGAAGGAAGACTATACATCAACTTTAAGAAATGTACCTTTTGTACAGATAACATCGTGTTTCTAAGTTTTGTTGTAAGTGCAGATGGCGTAAAGGTGGACGAAGAAAAGGTCAAAGCCATTCGGGAATGGCCGAGCTCAAAGACCGTCGGGGAAGTCCGAAGCTTCCATGGACTCGCGGGGTTCTATCGTCGCTTTGTTAAGAACTTCAACACCTTGGCCGCCCCTCTTACTGAAATCATTAAGAAAAATGTGGGATTCAAGTGGGAAAAAGCGCAAGAAGCACCGTTTCAAATGTTGAAAGAAAAACTTACTAACGCTCCTTTGCTGATATTTTCTGATTTTCTTAAGACTTTTGAAATCGAGTGTGATTCATTTGGTGTAGGAATTGGTGCAGTATTGATGCAGGGACGGAAGCCGATTGGCTACTTCAGCAAAAAACTCGGAGGTGCATCCCTCAACTGTGCCACATACGATAAGGAGCTTTACGCGCTTGTGAGAGCGTTGCAAACGTGGCAGCATTAGTTATGGCATTTTTGAGCCCGGAGGCGAATGATATTTAAGCCCGGAAATCAAGTGTGGAACCATTTGTGAAAAGAGCGATTCCCAAACAAGAGAAAACCAAAATTGATGCCCCGGATTAGCAGGCCCTTCACAGTAACCAAAAGAATCAGCAACAACGCCTACCAATTTGACTTGCAAGGTAAGTATAATGTGAGTCTCAGCTTTATTGTTGCTGACTTGGTTCCTTTTGTCGCAGAGCAAGCGGATTTGAGGGCAAATCGTTTTCAAGTAGGGGGCATGATATGATCTCGGACAACGTCGAGGACGCGACCCACATGGCTGAGGAGGACGCGACTTGCGCGACTCGAGATGTGACCTACGCCATAGAAGAGGCGACCCGCACAACGGAGGAGACGACCCGAGTAAAACAAAAGGCCGGCTCGACCCGAAGGAAGGACGTTGGTCCTATGACCCGAGCTAGGGCTAGAGAGGAGGAGGCCTTGACCTTACCAGCTGGTCTCGTGACCCGAGCTAAAGCTACGAAGCTCAAGGAGACGAGGAGATGATCATCGGGATCCTCACAGCTGTCCATGTTCAAGACGAGTATTTAAGTTCACGTGAGGTCACCAATATCCGTATCATTCTTCTAGCCGAAGCACAACTCGCAACGGTCAATAATTAGGGTAAGTGAATCGCGTGTACTCTTTTCCCTTCGTTGGTTTTGTCCCACGGGGTTCTCCAACGACGGGTTTTTAACGAGGCCACGATTCACTTTCCGCGACCTAATTATTGACTCGAGATTTCAAGACAAGTTCGCATCTCGATGGCATATCTTACGACTTGTCTTATTTATGTTTTCGGCTATTTTCTAGAATATTAATGTTATGCCTTGCATGGTGACTTAGCATTTAATGTTGCATTTATGTTTTGCATGGCCATTTCTTGTTTCCTATGGCCGGCCATGAACACCATTTTTGAACAACCTTGAATTTTTCGATTGAATATTTGATTTTCCTTCGTGAAATCATCTTTGTTGGTGTGTTATATCCAACAAAACCGTTGGTGAGTAATATCTAACATTCGTTTGTTCTTCGTTGGTGCGTAATATCCTTCGAAGACGGGTCAGTGAATCAAGAGCCATTCTGCAACTCTCGTGTGACCAATCGCTCCACCCACCTTGTGTGAAGAGTCGTGCGAGTCGGCTGCAGCAAGGCCTATCCATCTAACCTACGTCTAGAGCATCGTTCCAGTGGGATAGCGTCAACATGTGATTTAGTACTAATCACTTAGTGAACTGCCTAAATCTCTCCATCAATTCGGTAGCGAAATCTCATGAATTAGCAAGGAAAAAGATAATATATATTGATGAAAACCAAGATAAAAAATTTCATACAATAGATCCCCTAGATATAATGACTAAATAATAATGGAAATTGTAGCTCGTAATCCATATCATCTAGACATGGATGAGGACGAGTATGTTAAAGTACTTGAGGAGAGTATGATCATCACATGGGATTCAACCAATGAGCAAGGGACCAAGTCGACGATGATATGAGCATCAGCAAGTCTTAAACCTTAAATTCGCAAAACTTAACTACGTTTGGTCGAGCAACTCCTGTGCCCGGTGGAGTCCTCCCACACTTGGTTGGACTATGTCATTCCCACCGATCTAATCCTTTGAATGTTTCATTTTTCTAGAGAGTTTACTCGGGTTGAGAGAATCTCTATTTAGGCTGAATGCATATGGTTCCTCTAGCTTCTTTCTGCTTTCGACCTCTTTCACTTTTAGAAAAGTCACATAAGATTCCATTGACGTCTCTTGATGCCTTTGTGGTGCGTTTGTAAGCTCTTTCACTTCCATCCGAGCAAACGATTTTGCATGTTATTTGTTTTAACCCTTGTGACCGGTTCGTGTGTTGGTATATTGGATGAAGTCTCATCCTCATCACCGTGTCTTCCATCTTATCAAGTCATTCACTGACCATGTTAAGTTTTTCTTGCATCATCCTACAAAATTCAACCATCATCATCTGCATTTGTGTTTGCATCTGAGATACTCCTTCACCTTGCGTGGTTTGCTACCATGGTATTTGCAAATAGTCATCGAAGATTCTACAAAATAAAGAACTCGTTAGTAAAAGATAGAAAATACAAAAGAAAGAAGATTAACGAATACCACAATCACTTAGAAATGTGTTTCATTGGATATCATTCGTTTTCAAGCTTTTTCTCGCCTCTTCCTATTCTATTTAGTTGATAACTCCAAAAAATAAAAGTTCGTTTTTGAGGAATTCAAATTAAATATTGATGCTATAAATGTATATTATCGCTACTTTTTCTTGCTCTCATAAGTCTCGTTCCGAAGACACTTATGTTTTCCCTTCTTATGTTCTTTCTTTTCTTGTTCCTATTCCTTTTCTTTTTCTTCTATTTTTTCTTATTCCTTTTTTCTTCCTTTTTGTTTATGTTCCTATTTTTTTCCTTTGTTTATTTTTTTAGTTTTCTTTTCTTTTTCTTTGTTTCTTCCTTTTTGTTTGCTTTCCCTTCTTTTTTTTCCTTTTTTACCAACCAAGAATTAAAATAAATAACAAACTAAGCTTAATTAAACAAACAAATTACTAAAATAAGATGAAATGATACAGATCGATAGCCTAACGCAAGAGCAGAATTCTGATACCACTATATATGAATCTAGAACAATGCTCTATTATTAAAAAGGATGCAAATTGAATGAGACCCTTTTAACAACGTGATAACAAAACTTGAAACTTGTTCTCTCACAGATGAATTCCAAACCCTGTTACAAATGGACTAGAAACCCATAGTACCAAGAACGATGCCACAACACTTGTGATTTAGTGTTCGTAAGTTGGTTGAACATTCAGAATCATTCCAAGAGAGTAGCTAAATCTCTTAAGAATTAGCAAGAATTTACAACTCTAACTATTAAGATTAGTTAAATTCCATACAATAGGTGTTTTATTGATAAAAAAACATACCACTAATTAAAATGTTTGTAATAAATAGAATATAGGAAAATGCTCGATTGTGATGTGACAGCTCGATTAAGTATATGCATATATAGATATGCTCGATCAAGTCTAGATGGGTTCCCAATTCATTGGTGTGGGCTCCGACCGAGTGGTCTATATCGTCGAATACTCTTTTGGTACATAGATTTTGCTTGGTCGAGTAACCAATTTTATAAGTGTATATTGGTCCAAAAAATCACTCTGTTCTATCTTCTCACTCTTCTCAGCCTCCACTACTATTAACAAGTCACATTTTCTTGACTTGACACCTCTTGATGTCCTTGTGGTATCATTGCAAGGTATTCTATGACCGTTTAAGCGATATTTTGGATCTTATTGGTTCTACCCTTTATGACCAGTCCATGCATACTTGGTGGCTTGTTCACATACTCGTCCTCATCAATCCCGGCTAACCGACTTTTGTATTATTTGGTAAATGAATCAGAAATTGTTTCATCACCTCTAAAAACAAAGGAATAAAGACCTTTAAAAAACATCATAATTGTTTTTAATTTTAAAATTTTTAATTAAATATATTTGAACAATATTTTGATCACGTATAAAGTGTCGTACACAATACATGGTAGTAACTCTTCATGCAATGTTGTATTGTGTACGACACATTATACATATTCAACATATTCATAATATCCACATATTGTGTGATGCTCAATTTATATCTATCGTGAAATTCAATTCTTACCTCAACAATGTTTTATTCCAAAAACCCTATAATCTTAATATTATTATTGGTGTCTACCCATTGTATAATTCCAACTCTGGCATTTGGAAATCTTTCTTCAAATCCTTCCTCAATTTTTTTATCCTTTGTATTTCCTATATCATTCAAAACTTTGTTGATGATGTTACCAAAAACATTTTTCTCGATACATATAATGTCCAAGATCTGTCTTAATGTGATTGATTTTCAATATGACAATTCTAAAAAAAAAAAAAACAAATTGCATATCATACTAGTTGTGCCATTCACATTGGCATCATTGTGTTAGTTGTCTATAGATTTTCAATTTTTTTGAGACATTCATACAAGATATTCATACTTGTTCGCATAAATGGTTCCTCTTAATTCCTTTAAACATTCATTCAAAAATGTTTCTTGTTTCTTTTATGTATGTTCAAGAGGAAGAAATCTCTAATGACAATCAAAACAATATAGTTTCCATGTACGAGATGAAATAAATTAGTATCCTCCATGCAAAATGAACCTGCAAATCTCTCATGTGTGCCCCATTCCTATACATTCCATACACATGAGATTCTATTATTCCATAAATCTCTCAATCAATGGTTGAAAGAAGACTTTGAAAACATTCTTTGGACATTCTAGTAAGGGAAATAGCAACATTGGAAACATAACTTTCCTTTTCAAACACATCTCAAAAGCAAAATTATAAAGAGATAAAATCATAGGCCATAAAGAATATTGACTTCCAGATTTTCTATATGACTAAAACCATATGTGCATAGGAAAGGATAAACGTTCATGGTTTAGGAAACAACTCGTTGAATTCTTTCCAAGCCTCACCATCAGATGTATATTGCATTTTATCTTAACTATTCAAGTGTTCTGTGTGTCATCTCATAGATCTAGTGACTTTCTTCGACTTGTACAATCTTTTCAATATTTTTGCAACAACCACCCCCAGACTTGAATGTTTGCTTGTCCCTAAGCAAACGTAAACGTGGAATACATGGGGTATGAAAAATACGAGAATTCCCCTTCTCCTAGAAATACCGCTAAAGCGAACCTAACCGATCAACTAGCACGTCGAGAGCAAATTCGGCCTAATCGAGTTTTCAGCCTTAATCCTAGGTCCACCACGGTTACCCATGAGAAAGTAAATCAAAGGAGACTAGATACGCTACCGTAACTCCCTCCACCAGACAAGACTTCAGACTATGCTAAACCTAGGTCAACCGAGGATACTTGTTTCTTTCTTTCCGAGCTTCTTTCTTTCTTTTTCTTTTCTTTTTCTTTTTCTTCTTTTTTATTTTCTTTTTATGACTTTTTTTTTCTTTTTTTTTCTTTTGTTTTCTTTTTATTTTTTTTTTCCATTTTTTTTTTCTTTTCTTTTCTTCTTTTTCTT
The DNA here is from genome assembly GCA_036759665.1 of Gynandropsis gynandra. NCBI lineage: Eukaryota > Viridiplantae > Streptophyta > Magnoliopsida > Brassicales > Cleomaceae > Gynandropsis > Gynandropsis gynandra. Next base: position 17,236,222 of record CM071867.1, read on the forward strand.
TGCATACACACTAGGCTTCTAGGACGTCGGATTTGAAGGGATCCAGCCTCTACTTAGACCCAGACTACCGATGACGGTATACTCATGCATCTCGTGTGAGAGTGCAGCGGAGTAGGTGGCTTTTTGTGCCTTGCCCTTAGGACGTAGAAAGATGATCGCCAACCCACCACTTAGACCCGAGCCACCGAAGGAGTAACAAGGTCGATGCACTCATATCGATTTTTGATCACTCTTATTAGGCACTATTTCTATCGACAGCGGAGTGTTAGTGTGTGCTTTTTAATCTGCAAAACAAGCTCGATTTTATATGATCCAATGATCCTCAATGTAACCAAAGTAAAGTGTCATCTACACGAAGTATAACCATCTGGGTAGAAGGAATAAACGATAAACTAGCCTAGCAACCTCGTCTAAACATCCCCACAAGTAACACTAGGATTCCCAAGAACTATGACCTATTGTTTTTCAGCCGACTAATAAGCTCTAACGCATAGGAAAACCTAGCTCAATCATGCAAAGTCTAACGGAAAAGGTCAACCTCTTAAGCATTCCTAAGTTCGGGGTTCATCTCAAAACGTGGCACCGGACAAGTGCCTTGGGACGACTCTGACTCAATGAAAACAAACTAAAAATCGCAAAAATAACCTAAAAACTAAAAAGTCAAAAGGAAGTGAAACGAAACCACCTGACAAACGTGAGCTGTTCCCCCAGACTTGAATTGAACGGCGTCCTTGACGTGAAGCTCCGATGGAGGGTGAAGGAGGTGAAGCACGTTTGTGGTGTTATTTTTTTGTGTTTTTCTGTTTTTTTTTAAAAAATAAATAACCGAGTCTTTAACCTAAAAACTAAGAAAATTAAAAGCAAACAGCTGGGTTGCCTCCCAGAAAGCGCTTATTTAACGTCATAAAGCTTTGACGTCTCCATTCCTCATGCGTGCGCGACGGGTGGATTGGAAAGGGAAATGGAGTTTCCACTTTCGATCGGTTGAGCGGCTTGGTAGAGCTTAAGCCGCTGTCCATTGGCGTTGAACGTGTCACCCGCATCACTCCATGGTTCCACGTCTCCATATGTGAAGGCTTCTCGTACCTGCAAAGAACCAGACCGACGAGACAATAGGTTGCCCGAGAAAGACTTAGGACGAGAATTGAAAAGTGGAACGAAGTCACCTGATTGGAAGTCATGAGGTAGGGTCTTCTTGTCGTGCCATCCCTTAGGCACATCATGCACGGGGTTCACTTGCTCGCTGTCCAAGGTTGGATAAGAGGTATCTGCGTTGAAAAGTTTAATAACATCTTTTTCCATTACCTCGTGCAAGTGCGGGTGCAGCCTCCTTTGAGTTTCGGTGGAAGGTTCGTGGCTGTCTTCCCTATAATTTCCGTACATACACATTCAAGAGCTGACCCTTTTACGCTTCTTTACGCGTGTGGGCTGCTTTCTCATCTCATCTGCGCTCATGTTAGCATTCAAAACAACAAGATATGTTTTATCGGAATCAACGTACTCATACGGAAAAGAAGATGGTGGAGGATCGGGCACAAGTTCGGACGACTTCTCCATTGTGAAACCAGCATGTATATCCTAGTGCTGCAATGGCACTCATGAATTTCGTATAAACCTCAGCACCTTCGTCCGCAAATCCTGCATTATCGCCAACTTGTGTCAAATACCGTAAAAGAGAATCGGAAACACTTACTTGATCGTGCGTGTCTTTCTCTAACTCGTCCAGCGAATCTACTGTAAAGCAAGACTCCTTGAGTGAGGATTCGTTCATGGGGCTGGACAGGATGAATTCGATCGTTTCGTCTTTGACACGTAAGGACAACTTTCCTTGTTGTACGTCTATCATCGCACCTGCAGTAGCTAAGAACGGCCTACCAAGAATAATAGGTGTCCTAGTGTCTTCCGTTATCTCAAGTACAACAAAATCAGTGGGAATGCAAAGCTTACCTACCATGGTGGGAACGTTTTCAATGATTCCCACCGGATGTCTTACCGTACGATCCGCGAGACGTAGAGGCATCTTCGTAGGTTTAAGGTTCCCGAAGTCCATCCGCTTGAATATTGAGTGTGGCATGATACTCACGCTTGCTCCTAAATCACACAAAGCATTTTTAATATCGAGATTACCTATTGTGCATGGAATGGAGAAGCTTCCGGGGTCCTTCAACTTAGGTGGCAGCTTGTTCTGAAGAATTGCACTGCATTCCTCGGTGAGTGCTACAGTCTCGTTCTCTTCGGTGTGCTTCTCTTTGGACATTACCTCTCTGATAAATTTGGCACGATTAGACATCTTTAGGACTGCTTCCACGTATGGCATGTTGATGTCTAGCTTCTTGAGACCTTCTATAGATCTGCCCACTCTCTCTTGGTTCTTACTGCTTACCAATCGTTGAGGATACGGTATCGGAGGTATGTACGCCGGAGGAGCAACGTATCAACTTGACTCGTAAACTTTCTGAAAATTGCGAAGACGTCTGACTTGAGCCTTAAGAAATATGCCCAAGTCATGTGGGAGTAGTCATTTGTAAATGTTAATAGATAGACATTCCCATCCAATGAGGGTGTGTCCATAGGTCCACACAAGTCCGTGTGTACTAGACCTAGAACTTGTTTCGCCTTGTACTCTGAGCTTTTAGGTATTTCTTGTTTGTGTTGCTTGCCTTTCGCACACGCTTCATAGACCTCCTTCACCACCGTGATTTGTGGTAAATCCTTCATCATTTTATCCTTTTGTAGCTTCTCCAGATTGTGCACTCTCGTATGACCTAGCCTCTTATGCCATAGGTCAGATATTCCTAGCTTCTCTTCGGCTCTTCTTGCTTCTTCCTTTGCTATCCTCCATTTAAGAGGATACACTTTCTTAACCATAGGGACTTCTATGATCTTTGAACAAGATTTATCCTTTATCAAGCACTTGTCTTCGGTGAAGATAACGTCATACCCATTCCGAACAATTTTCAGCACACTTAATAGGTTTTTGTCTAGCCCCGACACCAAGAAAGCATCTTTAATGCTCTTAACTCCTTTCTTCGTGTAAACTTGAATGTTCCCCTTACCGATAGTGGTCAAAACCTCTTCATTTCGAACCTTTATAGGTATTCTAAAGTACCTATCTAGCGTTGTGGAATAACTTTCCTGTTTGGCCATGTGATTCGTAGCACCACTGTCCACCAACAATACATCATCTTTGAAAACCTGATGCGTTAAGTGTGATGCCGTAAACAACGAGTTTTCTTCTTCTTCTTCTTGTTGATTTACGTGTGCTTGATTTTGGGTAGGTCTCTTGTTTTTGCACTCACGTGAAAAATGGCCTAGCTTGCCACATGTATAACATTCTTTCTTGCTTTGTTTTGTCCGCTTTGTTCTCCTTTGTCTTGGCTATGTTTGTTTCTAAAGAAACACTGGCTCTCTTGATGGTTATTCTTCTTACATATGTTGCACGCCTTCTTCCCCTTAAGTTTATAGTCTGTTTTACCAAAGGGTTTCTTTCTAGACTCAGATCTGTTGTTATTGATCTTGAGTCACTTAAACTTCGCCTGGAATGTTCCTTCCAGACCACCCCCATACTTGTCATCTAGCCTTTACTCTTGAAACTGTAACGAAATGACCAACTCCCCCGCCGTGAGCGTTGTGAGGTCCTTGGTCTGCTCTATGACCCCAACGTATGGGTCGAATCTTTCTTTAATGAACATAGGATTTTTGAAACTAGAGTTTCTTCTCTAATCTCATCCCCAAATGCCTTCATCTCATTTTCCAACTCTGACACCTTGTTAGAAAAATCCTTAATACTTTCCTTCTCACCCTGCCTTAGAAAGTAGTAACTCGCCCTCAACTTTTGGAGTTTTATCATGGCTGTCTTGGGGTCTCCTTGGAAACTCTCCCTGAGCAGATCCTAGACAGCCTTCGACGATTCACACACGGATAAGTGTGCTGTGAAAATGTCATGAGACACTACATTATACAGAAGTTGTAAGGCAGTATGATCCCTAGCCTCAGTTTCTTCCCACAACTGTAAGGCTTTCTGTAGTTCCTCCTCCACTTGTATAATCCCTATGATGGGCTTCTCGGGTAGTCCTTCTGTGACCACCTTCCACAACTGTTTCGATCTAAGTAACACCTACATCTTTATCACCCAAAGATTGTAGCATAGGTGGTGTCTCTTGAATGTTGCTATCTGTTGTTTGTGTTGGTCTCCTTGTGTTGTTGGTTGTGCTGAATATTGTGCTTGTTGTGCTTGTTCTCCCTTTCTGTCTGTAGATCCGAAAGGCTCTGGTACCAATTGCTGTAAATTGCTCATGAAACTAATGGTTGATTCTCGTGAGCATCATCATCTCATTGTTACTTTTGTGCAAATGATGTGCGTTAAGCTCAAGTAATAAAACCTAGACTAACGCTTCCGCAAGAATACGGATCGTGTAGTAGCTAGGGTCGAACACAAGGAATTGATGCGACTTATAAGCTATTGAACTAATGGAATAGACGTGTAGGGTGACTAAAGATGGAATTGTGATTAAGCTAAACTACACTAAATCGAAGAGATAAAACTTATGGCTAAGCACCATGGGTGTCGAGAGTTTGCATAATGATGTAACGAAGTTCTAAAAGGATTATTGGTCTAAGGTACTATCATGAGTTCAGGGAATTCAAGCTCTCCTATAGGAATTGACTGGCGTAGACTTGTCCACTATCTAGCATGCATATACCAATGTATCCATTGCGCATCTTACATGCATAGACGCATTATGACCGCTATCCTAATCCCTAGATTCAACCGATTGACCTAGCGTAGATTCTAAACCGATTAAACCCTAAATCATGGCTAAGTTCCAAAGTCTAATGCCCTGGCGTTGGTTTATTAGGCTTCTAACATCATTCAATCAAGTGGCGTACAAGTAAAGAAAGCATTAAGAACAACCATGAAATCTGAAAACATGATAAAATACCAATTTCATTCATTCGAGTGGCGTACAAGTAATGAAAGCATTAAGTTCCACCATTCATTAAGCGTAAGACTTCGTTACAACATAGCAATACTCTCTAACCCATGGCAAAGGATCTACTCAGACATGAATACAGAAAAGGAAACACAAGAGAAGTCTAAGTTCGACATAGATAGAGAAAGAGATGACTCCCTATTCATCAACCGATGTCTTCAATAGATCCTCCATGCTTCGGATCCCTTGTTCCGTCCTTCTTCTTCTCTCCAAATCTGTCCTCTATTGTCCCTGAATCGTCCCCTAATCCAATCTGGTTCCAAAACTCCTTTTTCAGATCCAATTTCCCCTTAATTTGGTCGTTCCAAAAGTTAGGAATTAGTTGAGATAAACAAGGACCCAAGCGGGCATGTCCTCTACCCGCTCGTGCAGGTCACTTGCCTGACCGTGCACACACAATTGAGCCCGATCGGGCACCATGCCCGACCGTGTGCTTCATCCACCCGAGTCGTGCAAACCTACGGCTATTGCTGGATGGTAATTGGCCCGAGCGGGCACACCACATCCACCCGAGCGGGCACACCTCCCTGATCGTGTTCCTTGAGTGCCCGAGTCGTGCAAAGCTACGGGGTTGTTTGGTATCAATTAGCCCGATCGTGCACTCATTTGCCACCCGAGCGGGCACTATTGATTTGTTATTTCCGTTCCTTTTGCTCGGTGTTTGAGTGCTCACTTCCAATCCAATTCGGGGTTAAATTGCCAATCTCTCTCGTGTTTCTCCTCATGTCTTCGTTTCCTATACAAAACACGAAATGTAGATGAAGTCCTCGAATAAACACGATAAATGAATGAAATCTTAATAATCTACTCTAAACTTGACCTAAGAATGATTTAAAAACTACAACGGATTACGTGTTATCAAACTCCCCCAGACTTAACCTTTTGCTCGTCCTCGAGCAAACCTAGAGTCGAGTACTAGAAGAGCTAAACAACAATGGATACTAACACAAATACATCAAAGGATTAGCCATCATGCAAAACAATGCGTCACATGAACACAAGCCTAAGCGTACCAAGTTCAGACTTCTGTCAACCGAAAGTCTCGAACTATGCAATCCTACCAATTACCTAAGTGAAAAAATCCGTACTCCTAAACAACGTCCAAGCAATCTCCATACCAACTCTCCTACGCTTGAGATATCATTAAGCTCATGCTCCCGTTCTTATTTTTTTTTATTTTTTTATTATTCCACGCTTGGTTCCTAGGACGTCGAAGTCGAAGAGGTTGGCTTTCTACTTAGACCCAGGCTGCCTATGACACACTCATAAGGTTGCGCGGCCTTAGAGGAGTGAAGAGATGCGTCATTGAAGCTTATTTTCTGATTCTTTTTTTTATGAAGTATACGCATAACTCTAACCCTTTGGACGTAAAATAGCGCCTCAACCCACCACTTAGACCCGAACCATCTATCTCGATGTACTCATGTCAATGAAAACCTTAAATAGTTAAGACTTATCCAAGGAGAAAAAATTGACAGCGGAGTATAAGCGTGTGGAATCTTATGAACGCTAAAGATCTATTAACAAGCAACGAATAATCGGTATACACGGAGATATGATACTTGGTACTGAAACCTAGGAGGTGAATGTAACTATAAGTCATGGTTTCTTGCACAATTACTCAACTAATCGGAATCAAAAAGACTTCTTAGCAAACCTAGACCATTATTCACGATTCGACAAAGTCACACATAATGACTAAAGCTCGAAAATTCATGCTAGGTATCCATCCGTTTATTCCTAAAAATAAAAAAAAATCTACATCTAATCCTAATCATCTAATCCTAATCATATGACAATACTCGACGAGTACCCCCCCCCAGACTTGAATGAAACACCGTCCCGGTGTTCAAAACCTAAGAGGAAATCGTAAACAAATAAGAGTTGGAACGTGTGCACCTTGTGTAACTTCCAATCCCGAGTTTGTGTCTCCTCTTCAAGGATGATATGGACGTTGAAGAACCTGCGAAAAAGATTCACACAATCCAAAAAGAGGAATACGATCCCACCAAGTACATCAATATGAAAAGAAAAAGAAATAGTCCGAAAATGAAATGAGAAATGCAAAAGTCGGGTTGCCTCCTGATAAGCGCTTGTTTAAGGTCGTGAGCCTGACCAAAATGTGCTACCCATTAGATGGACGTCCTCGACGTCGTTGTGTGCGTAGCTTCTTGCGTGCATAAGGTGGTCGATAGAGTGTAGCACGGGGATCAATTGAATTCCTTCCCCGATCAATCATGTCGTCCCTAATCTTCACCTTAATCTTCATCTTGGACGCCTTATCAATGTCCCAATTTGAAGCTGGACGTTTGCAGTGGCTGCTAGGTGCCTCAGGAATGGACGAACCATCGATGTAAACCGTTTCAGCTGCGCTGGAATCTGCTTGGCCTTCTCGGAGGGTTATGCGCTGGTTTGCAACGTTTTCTAGACTTGAATCACTCTCCAACTGATCTGTACTCATGTGTGCATGAGTTGAGAAGTCGCCTTGACGAGGACTACCCGAAAATCCATCTTTTTCTGAGGTTGCGACCTGCTGTGCTCGGGTCGCGTAGAATTCTGCTCGAAGTTCATCTAAGTCGGGGTTCGAGATTTCTTTTGTATCCTTTTATCCAGCAGCTTTGTATAATGCTTCGCTCCGTTAGGGTTCTTACAAAGCCCCTCTCTAGCTGCTGGAAGAGCCATCTCAAAAGAATCCAATTCCCCAAACTTCTCAAAGACTTCGTCGGCCAGCTCCTCTAGGACGTCGATGTGGAATACGGAATCCACCATACATGGCTGCTTAAGTGTGTCGTTCAGATTGAACTCCACTTCTTCATCCCCGAATTTAAGTGTGAGTCTACCTTCAGCACAATGTATTATCGTCTTTGCCGTATTGAGAAACGGCCTACCGAGGATGATTGGGATTTTCTCGTCCTCCTCCATATCTAGTACAACGAAATCAACCGGGACGAAGAATTTTCCTACCTGCAAAGGCACGTCTTCCAACTTTCCCTCGGGTATCCTAACACTCCTATCAGCCATGGTTAACGCCATTCTCGTCGATCGAAGATCCATCTTACCCTTACGATCCAATTTCTTATACAATGACAATGGTAGCACGCTTGCGCTTGCTCCGACGTCGATTAGCGCATGGTTTATTTCATAATCTCCAATTTTACAAGGGATCACGAATATACCTGGATCCGGCATCTTTTTGGGTAGATTAGGCTGCAGCATTGAATTAGTTACCATAACGGATTCCATTTCCACATCTCGCTTGTTCGCAAGTATCTCTTTGAGGAACTTGGCGTATGAAGGCATCTTCTTCAACGCTTCATGGAATGGTATCGTGATGTCCATCTTCTTCAACATCTCAGCAAACTTTTCAAATTGAGCATCATCATCCTTTTTGCGTTGACGTTGAGGAAATGGCAAATGATGTGGTCTCGGTTCCGGTTTCACGTATTTCGGCTCTCTTTCCTCCTCAGGTTTATTGTTTTGCTCTCTGCCGCTACTGCCCTTTTTCATCGCTTTATTGGACTGTTCACCTTTGTCAAATGTCGAGGGAATGGTTTGATCCATCAGTCTCTTATGTTGACGTTGTGGGAATGGGAGAGGAGGCGGTCTTGGTTCCGGTTTCACGTACTTTGGCTCTTCCTCCTCCTCGGTTTTCACGTTTCGCTTTTCAACGTAGCTGCCATTTTCCGCTGCTGTGCTAGTTGCTTCATCCTTCTCAAACATCAAATGAGTGGGCTGATCCACCACTTTGCCACTCCGAAGGTATATGGCATTGACGTGTTCACGAGGATTTGCTTCCGGCCGCACCGGTAGAACTCCCTGCGGTCGCGCCGATTGCGCAGCGAGTTGTGAAACTTGATTGTCCAAGATCTTTACATGCGTCTTTAACTCATTATCTTCTCTCTTCCTCTCTTGATTTTCTGCCATCAGCAAACTGAACTTATCGGAATGCTCCTTCTGTCCTTGAATGATTTGAGCTAGCATTGACGCAATATCGGGGCTAGCTTCTTGTTGTGGAGGAGCAGGTGCACGTGGTTGGTAATACTGATTTTGGGGTTGCGTCTTTGGTTGAAAATTCTGATTGCGTTGCATCAAACGCGGCTGAAAATTCCCACATGAGCGTTGTGCGTTGAATGCACAGTCGGAATTCTTGTATGAGAGATTGGGGTGATTTCTCCACTCGGGGGTATAGGTATTACCCAAAGGTTGGTTGTTACCTACATAATTCACCCCTTCGTACGCTTGAATTCTTTGTTCGTCCGGCTGCTCATAATATTGCTGTTGATTTGCTCCGGACATCAATTCGTAGAGCCCATTGATTTTACCATTCATCTCAGCTCTCATTTCGGATAGCTCGACATATATGGTATGCGTATTATCCACATGGGCTACCCTTGCTGGAGCGTTGCGATTGTACTCTCCGGCGGTGTGGTTTCCTTCGTAAGCCATACGATCTATAAGATCCTCGACTTGGGGGAAGGTGAGGTTGCT
>CM071867.1:17247910-17260794 GCA_036759665.1 Gynandropsis gynandra
AGAGGTAACTGAGCATGTTCATGGCCGTTCTGATTATCGATATTCTGTTGTTCTGACGGCTCTGTGTTGTCTTCTTCCTTACCCTTTCTCAGTAGTCTGCAGGTTCGCTCGATCTCTGGGTCGATTCTGAGTAGACTAGAAGTGCCCTGCGACCTGGTCATACACCAAAAAGAACGAACGAAAGGAACTTAGGTAGAAAGAATCGAAAGTAAACAAATGCAAAAATAAAATAAAAACAAAAATAAAGCAAGAAGGACTCTAGGTTCGAATCTAAGACGCGTTGACAATAGTCCCCGGCAACGGCGCCAAAAACTTGATGCGTATCAGAGTTAAATATAACCTAATCTACCCGCAAGTGCACGGCACGTGTGTAGTATTTTAGGTGTCGATCCCACAGAGACTATGCAACGCTACCTAAACCCGAACTATGAATCAAACTTGCTAACTGAAAGAATGTGGATAAGGAATGAAATACTGAAATTAACTAAACTACTTGGGTTCTAACGATAAGACAAGCGTCCTAGGAAACCGGTTTCACCACAAGACTACCGAAACCAGCGATCAACCTATCTATCATGCAATCCCTGTTAAAGCTATCTAAGGCGGACGATCCTAACATGATATCTACCCTCTCTCAAGGCATAGACACGTGATCTAGACAAGCTGCCCCCTACTTTCGTGGCTGACACCTTGAACTAAACCCATAAACTCTGTGATTCGCCCGTTCACCCTCAACCGTTGCTACCCTACTTTCGTGGCCTACCTCGGTTGTTCTAAACCTGATCTTCCAAGACTAGAATTCTCCTTTCGGGCCTTCTCCTACTCTCTAACACATGTATTTACGTGGCCTTTGTAAACACAAGTAAATTATAGCTCTCAGATAAAGAATAGATGAACTAAAACTGGAAGATGCATTCAAAATAGATCAAAAGCGGTCTCGGGATAGCCAAGGGCTAATCCCTTCTCCTAGAACAAACAAACTACTCGCTCATGCGTCTGTAAAGAAACATAAACATAGTAGAAAGTCTAAGGAACATAAGAACCAAACAAAACCGAAGTGGTGGTGCTTGATCTCCAATGCTCCTCGCTTATCTCCTCGCAAGAATCTGCTCTATCTTTCGCTGAATTGTTCTCCTCTGTAAGCTTGCTTTAATGACGTCTTTTTGCCTCCTTTTAAGCCTCCTAAGTCGGTTCAATTGTTGCCTAAAATGCCCCACGAGTTCCCTTATGTCTTAAGTTAATTTAACTTAAGTTTTGAACAGGTTCGGGCCGCGACCCGCTCGGGTAGTGAGTGTACCCGCTCGGGTGCGGCTAGGGCAGTTCGTGCAGATTGTATGGGCTGGAATGATGCCCGATCGGGCATGGCATGTGTGCCCGCTCGGGCACAAGGCAAAATGGTCGGGAATGCTTGCCCGAGTCGTGCTAAATGGTCCACACAATTGGCCGTAGGTTTTTCCCGATCGTGCAAGGGTTGTGCCCGACCGGGTGAGGCTTTTCCATGCTCAATCTCGTCCCGTTTGTCCCGTGATGATCCCCGAAGTTGCTCCTTAGCTCCGTGCATGTTCCTTTAGCTCCAAAATGGTCCAAATACGCGTAAAAACCTATAAGAACATGAAAAGCACGAAAGCAAGTAAAACGGATACGGAATCATACGTAGAACATCACATATGTATCAAAAACGTCTCCTAAATCGTGCAAGAAATACGTATGAAAATGAGATGATCAACAACCATATAGATTTTTTTGCATGGCACGTATTTTCGTTAAGATAGTTTTATAGGATGAAATCCGTTTGGCGTTGTAAAATTTACATTCCAAAATATATTTGTTTGCAGCCTAGAATGCAATTATTTCTACGAAAATAAATTTTGTGATACGACATATTTAGATTCTTTAAAACATTCTTTATTTCATAATTTTTTTTTGGGAACTTGATTATTTTCTAGGAAATACTCATATATAATTTTGAAAAATGAATCTATACAATTTTTGACATATTTTAATAAGTTTATACACTATCAAACTTGATGATAAAGATAAATTTGATTGACCTTCATGATAACCTTTGTATATTGATTGTTTTGCTGCATCTAATTGATTAAAATATCATCGAACATCATTATTTGGCATCTCTTCTAACATTTTCTCTAAACTTCTTGGAAAAGCTTATAAAATTTTGACATATGGATTAGTTGTCATTGTGTCGTAACCTTATCATGATTTTTTTGTTTGATTGTAATTCATGCAACATAACACCTTTAACATCGCTTTCTTCACTGTGCAATAATTGTCTATAAAAAAATTTTGGTTTACCTCTGGAGAAGCTTTCATTTATAGTTCTAAGATCGTCTGTATTAGCTTCTAGTCTCGAAGATTTTGATCAAGCCTTATTGAGAGTGTTCCCACTGCTCGCTAGGAGGTCATTGCAAGCTAGGTGACTTTATTATCAAACACTTTGAGGTCCGTGTGGATTCCTTCAATATATTTTTTGATCGCCTGTTTGAAATCTATGTGATCAACCTTCATTGCACAAAGCTGCGGATTGTGAGTCTTATGTTCTTACATCAATTGCAAGAACATGGATTTGATCTCGTGGTTTGCTTCAGCTCCCATCTGCTCGTATACTGGTTGTGTTGTGCTGGCTTTTTTTGTAGGTTTTCATTTTGAGGTGACCTCAGGAATGCTTGCGACATATACTTTCCCTGCAGTGGATTATGCACGTCGATGGTGTTCCTATAGGAGAAATTGAGGTGATTTTTCCAACTTGTATTGTACGTATTCAAATAAGGGTTATTCACCATGGCCTAGGTACCCTTGAAGAAATTGAGGTGATTTTTCTTCTATTGTTTGCTCCGAGAAATAAACTTCCGAGCAATCGCCTAGGTACCCTTGAAGATCCATTAATCGTGATGCTCTGCGTTTCATATTGGTCATATGCAGCTTCATTTCAATTAGCTAGACTATGAGGTTTGAGACCACATATGACGACTCCTTCTAGGGAATTCTCCTCATGTATGGGCTTGGAGCATTCCACTCATTTCTATCTCCTCGATATGCTCCTCTAGTTGAGTGAAATGAAGGTCGTGCAACAATCCTCCACCCGCACTGATCTAGGTACGAATTTGTTCTCAGATTCCGTCAATAAATTTGAAGATGAGGTACTTCTGATCCATCTTGTCGTGTGAGGAGGCACATTGATAGCCTTTGAAGCTTTCCTATACCTAATATAGTGTCTCATCATTCTCATGTGCAAAGGATATGATATTGTTCTTGAACATTTGTGTCTTGTGGGAGGGAATAATCTCATTAGGGATCGCTCCTGTAGCTCACTCCACGTTTGAATTGAGTTCGACACTAGTATGTAGAGAAACTCATCTCCCCTACCCATAAGGGAGAATGGGAAGGCTAATAGCATGATCGCCTCATTTTCACCCCTAGACTTGTTTTAGGGATTCACACAACCTCTTGAACCTCATGAGGTGGAGGTTCAAGTCTTCATTTGGGTGTCCTCTAAAATCGATTTGATTCAGCATCTAAAGATATAATGGGTGCAGCTCAAACTGGATGTATTGATGTTCAAATGTCGAATGCAAGACATGAGTTGGGTGTGCTTAGGGGTTGCATATGCCCTGTGAGTCTCTTCCTCTAGCACTACATATTTGAAGTTTTCTGGCATGTGCCTTCAATTTGTTTGCTTCTAGATTGTCTTCGTGGTCCGCTTAATTTCTGGATTGAACATTTCAAGTCTAGAACTTCCAACACTTCAGCAAGTGACAAAAGCGAAAAAAATAAAAGGAGATGTGAGTAGCAAACTAAAAATAATCAAAAACAAAAATTCTATAAAAAATGTGACCTAAATTCCAAAACTAATCTAGTTAAAATTGCGATTAATCCCCGAAAACGATGCGAGAAACTTGATGTATCATCTAGATATGATCTAGTCCTAATGAAGTTTCATAATTTATGCCTAGACTAAAAATTCAACAAGGATACTGACCGTGTGGTACTAGAGTCGAACACAGGGATTAAGTAGAACTAAAACTAATCACCTACAAAAACTAGTATAAGATAAGTGTGTGTGTGTGTGTATGATATAAACTAGTAAATTAAACTAAGCTATTATTATATACAAATTGGGATGGTGCATCTAGACTTGAGTATTGTTCTCATATATGAGAACTACCTAAATATTTCGGAAATATCATCAATATGTCTATCGGATAATTCAATCATCTCTCATAGATCTATCTACTCTCATAGTGGAAATTGTATCCTAATGTACAGATTATTAACATCTCCGCCTATTGACCTATACACCAAACGTTATTAATGAACCTACATGTTTTCACAGCGCAAATTGCTATCCAATCATGTAGACTAATCTGCAATAACCTACATATCGAATGCATTAACGCTCATTATCCTCACTCTTGGATTGATTAACTACGTCTCGATATGATTATTCATGTGTGTCTAATGCATTTGATCTAGGCTAATCTGATGTCACCATCTGAACTACACCATGCGAAAAAATTAATGGGATCCATTCACGGGCTAAAAGATTAAAACATGCATGAAACTGTGGAAATAAAAATAATTATTGCGATCATTGGATTCATTGATTTCGCATACACGATAATCTAAACTACATCAATAATCAAATCTATGGATCTACATTTTAAAACTAAAATACAATAATGAATAAGTAAAGATAGGTTTAAGATTGCTCATTCGATCTCTCGATCTGTTGTTGTTGCCTTCAACTCGTTCTTGTTGGTCATTTAGCTCTTCAACGTAGTTAGGATAGCTTCATTGCTCTTATGCATGATCCTAAGGTGATTCTCAACCTTTGATCCACTCTAAAAACTTTTTCTCGTGCTCTTTGTCCTTACAATTCAAATTTGAAATTTTAAGAGAATTTGATGAACACCTCGGCTAAGCTAGCCTATGCTCCGGCTGAGTAGTTGGTTGTTTCGTGCTTCTCTAATATCAATAGGAGTCAACTTTGACTCTTTCAGGTAGATCACTCGATTGAGCATGAGATCGCTTGGGTCAAGCGAATCCTCTGAACGAACTTTTTTGCATCGTAGGTGACTAGTGACTGACTGCTCTGCCTAAGCAAATCCTTAGGAAGTTTAGAGAATTCCACTTCCATATGTTCGACCTAGCACTCTGGTGCTCAGACCGAGTGTTTTGGATGGATCTGCCTATGATGCTCGTTTTCATATAAAAAGGCGTAAAAAGGAAGTAAAATAATTCAAAATGATATAGAAACATATGTAAAATTATATAGCAAAATCATTGTGATCAACATCAACCATTGCAAGAATATTCTCATTCTTTGTTTTAGCATTGAATATTCTCTTTCATTTTGTCGTTTAATTTTAATAATGACCCACTATTCTTCGCATATTTTATGAAGGATTGATTTCAATTCACATCAATTGTAATATGTGATATTAGATATGGTTGGGTCGAATTATTGACATTTTGAAAATATGATATTTAATTCTACAAGACAAGATATTCCATTTGAAGGATTTTATGAAACTTTTGTAGAAAATATCCTCTTTTATCAACCTTCTATATATTTTGTTTGAATGTGAGCCTGAAAAAGATATTGAAATTTGTGATCTCTTCTAACAAACTATTCAACAATTGATCCTTCGAATTTTTTTTCCTTTTTAAGATGGGATAAAATTCATTCAAATCGATACATCTATCTAAATCGAATCAGGCGATCGAGTATTGCTTCATCTAGTAAATTCATTTTTAAATGTTCCATCACATTGAAAAACAAATGTTGAAATACATTCTCCAATGACCATAATGCTTCAACTATCTTCTTTAATACATCCAAATCTATCCTTTTAATTTTTTTTTGAAATTAATATCTTATAACAATATATTGATCTCGCATAAACCTTTGTAAATAGTATGAGGTAGAAACTTTACAAAAGCAACTAGGATGAGTCATTGTATGGAATAATGACAATCATTACTCTTCATTCCCATAGTTTTGAGCTCACCATATCTATATATCGGGCGTTTTTTACGAAAAATTTAACGTCTTCCTTAAGCTACTTCAAAAATATTATCTTCCTAGTACCATATAACATGAATATCGGATTGGTTTCTTCCCATAGAATAACTCCTTCTCTAGTATTCAATTTTATGTTATCCTTCTTTTTTATGTGTAACTATTAATTTATCATATAATTTTTTCCGATATGAAAAATATCTCAATTGTGTCACAATGTGAGTCAAATCATATAACTTAGTTCCCATATAATGTTGCGTTTGTACAAATTATACATAGCCTTGGGGCATTTTGTTGACCAAAATCTCTTCCACTCCAAACTGATTCTTGTAATTCGTTAATTTTGTTTAGGTGTTCGTACAAGATTAATGTCCTATATTGCATAAACGATGCCTCTTCCTTTCTTATCACATTCTTTCAAAATTATTTTGTTCTTTTCGAAATCATCGATAAAAATCAAAACAACATGATTTTTCCCAGAAGAAATGAATCATTATCCTTAATTTAATATGAACATGTGACTCTCTTATGTATACTCCATCCACACAACATCTATAATACAAGACATACACTAATTGTCCACTACATAGTATTTTTTTTAGTGTAAAATTATGTATAATACTTATGTCGCATGGAACTGATCTTTTGTTCCACAAATATCTAAACTTGTGAATCAACGAAAAAATGATGATATCAAAATTTTTCTTTGGATGTTGTGGAGGAAAGCTATACAGATCATATGCCACATATAATATTGACTTCGTAATTTTTAATATGGACAAAGACCATTTGTCACATTCAAAGAACACCATTCCTTAATTAATAAGCAAATTCAAGAAATAATTGGTTGAATCCCATCATTACCCTTACTACTGTATGGATGATGTATTTTTCATTCAGCGACAAATCTTTTGTATGTCATCTCAAACATGAGGACGCTTTATTTGACCAAAATAATATTTCAACATATTTTCTATATGCATATCGAACATCCTATTGTACGGTACAAATTGTTTTAAAGATGGATACTTTGGACAAAATTTACATTCCAAAAAACCTTTATCTTCACATCAATACAACATGCAACTATTTTTATAAATATTAATTATCTAATAATGTATCCATAAATCTTTTATAATATGTTTTTTCTCGTAATATATTCTAAAGTTTAGTTATTTTCTAGTCATTAGTCATGAAATAATTTTGAAAAAAATGAATCTCTGCACTTTTTTTACCACATTATAATCGGTTTTATACAATAAATCTTGATGAGAAGGGTTAATGTGGTTGACCATCAAGCGATTTTTCATTTTTTTCAACATATTATTTTTTCATCATTTTTGTTGCAACAACTCATCACTCCTACCATTTGATTGGACATCGTCTCGTACACCACCGTCTTTGCCAATGAAAAACCAAACATCATAATTCTCTACAAAACGTTATAAAGATGTTTACAATTTATGTTTTGACTACGATACTTCATATTCTTAACCTTTTGAATGAATATAATAATGTGTCATGTACTTGATCCAAAACTCATGAATTGTTTCTACCATTGTAAGAACGTTTACGTAATCTTTTATGCTATTAGATATTCTTTAATACATCCACTGTCACAATTCTTTTATATTCCTATTTAAAAAACAAGACATTTTCTAAATGAATTTGAGAATAAATTTGGATTTGGATACATAATTTGTGAAGACACTAATTTTGTAATATATATGTATATATGGCATATTTATCAAAGATAACTTGTTGATATTACAGATGGATGCCTATCGGGAAAAATTATGATAACTTATTTAAACCATCATGTATAATGTTTAAATACATCAACAAGTGATTGTTGATCTATAAGAAAACATTTCACCGATTTTATCAATGGATACTAACAAGTATTTCCAATATGATAAAGCTATTGATAAATTGGGAATAATTTGCAACGCATTGTGTCTAATGTAAACATGTTTAAAATTTCAATGGGTTTTTTCAGTGGTTATCAACTTTTTTCATCATTGGCATTTTTCATTCCTACAAAATTATATTTGTTAATGCAATATTTTAGGAACATGTGAGATATTTTCAAAATCAGGTTGTTGAGCATTTTAAGGAGGTGAAAGATTCAAAGAGCAAAACAAGGAGAATAAAAGGGATCAAAGAGAAGAATGAGGAGAAGTTCAAATTTGAAAAAGAACAACAAGGATGTGCGGCTGGAAAACCGGTGGGTTAGCTGAGCACATGCGGATATAGATAAGTTAACTCGAGAGAAACAAGAGGTTAACGAATCTGATAATCTTGAAGAAAACATCGTATTACTAACCAGAAAATTTGGAAAATTCATGAAGAAAAGGTCAGGAATGAAAAAATCATCAACCGAAGATGCTGGATTCAGAAAGGAGAACAAATCTAGTTCTCAATGTCATGAATGCAAAGGTTTTGGTCATTTTAAATCAGATTGCCCTAGCATCACAAAAAGGGAAAATGTGTTGAAGAATCTTAGAGAAACACAGTGTTTTAAATGCAAGGGATTTGGTCACACAAAGAACGAATGTGCTGATAATAATCTAGTGAAAGGAAAATCACTAATCATGCTTGGTGAATCCAGTTCTGAATCTGGAGAAGAATCAGAAGAAGAACAGTCCAGTTTTGTTACTTTCATCGGCATCATTGAAGAGGATGATAAAGAAAGTGAAAAAGATCAGCTTGAAGAAGAAGATGAAGTTGATGTTGAGATGATCTACAATGACTGGATCAAGATGGGAAAGTTGAATGTTCAACTGATGAAAGAAATTAAGATTTTGGAAACTCAGATTCAGAGCATGAAGAACGAAGTACTTGCTAAGGACGAGGAAGTGCACTTTGTTAAAAGGCAGCTAGAGGAGACAAACAAACAACTGAAGATGCTATCGAATGGAACTGACAAATTAGATCACCTGCTTTCGATTGGAAAAATGAAAGGTGAAAATCATGGAATAGGTTATGTTGGGAATACAAGCAAGACAGATAATAAATTTGTTTCGGGAGGAGATATGCAAGAGGATATGAGGCAGAAAGGAAAACAACAATTGTGCAACACACCCAAAGAGGAACATGATTTCAAAGATTTCAATAAAAACAGAAATGAAAGTTATCATTCTCATGGGTACACTTCAAGAATGCATTATCAGGCTTCACATCACGGTTACAACACTAGAAGAAAAAATCAGGTACGATCTCATGGACAGAATACTAGAAGAAGGTATCAAAGTGTGAATCAAAAGAGAACTTCGGTGACATGCTATTTTTGTGGAATCAGAGGACATAAACATATCACATGCCACAAAAAACTCAGGTATGATTCAGGTAAGTATGTTCTTCCCAAAATAAAACAGGTTTGGATAAGAAAAAGTGATCTTCAATGCAAAGTTGCTTATATTCCTACTCAAAATGATAAATCTCACACTTGGTACTTTGATAGTGGATGCTCTAAACACGTGACAGGGAATAAGGAACTTCTATCAAATTTTAGTGAAAGAGTGAATGCTGGAAGTATTACATTAGGTGATGGAAGAAAATGGAAAATCAATGGACAAGGAGATCTACAAATTTCCGGACAACACATGTTAAACAACGTTCATTATGTGAAGGGATTTAGAGTTTGTGTTTATTGATCTTGACTTTTTGAGCTGATTTGAGATAAAATTAGGACTATATATGTACGGAAGTAAGAATAATTTTGGAGATAATGATCTGTTTATTTGTACATGATTTATCAAGATTACTTAAGCTTTACTGAAGTACACTTATGTTAGCAAACTTATCCTTTCTTTGAGATTCAATGTTTGATGTTTTAAAGAAAAGGTTTTGTTCTCATACTCCTCTAATGACTCGATGGTTTATAAAAGGATTATATTTCTAAAACGAGTTTGTTATGAGTATTTTGCTCGGGTCTAAGTTGGGAGATATTCAGTTTCAGCTATAACGTCCTATGATACAAAGCCAAAATTGTGCTTAAATACTCCTCTATGCGTGCATAAGAGTATACCTGCAAAAGGTAATCAAGGAGCTAATGTTATATGAACAAAAAAGGATATCTAAACAACGTCCTAGAAGCAGAGACCAGAGAAAAGAAAAAGAAAAGATAATGAAAATAAATAGAAAAGATAAAGGAAAGAAAAGGAAAAGATAAAGAAAAGAAAACGAAGAGAAAAGAAGAGAAAAAGAATGATAAATTAGCTCATAAGTGTACTAAAGATTGTTGAGAGTATCTGGTGATAGGTTAAGTACACTTAAACGGAAAAGGTAACTCTAAAAACTTATTCTTGTTTCTCTTATATATTTGTCCTTGATTTTATTAAATGTGGTTTAAAGAGAACGGATTGATGAACATTTTTTAGGGACAAAAGAAATAAAAATGAGAGAAAGATATGGAAGAATATCAAGTTGTAGAACCTTGCAAGAAAATAATTGATCGATATCTAAATTGGTTCATTTTATATGTGTAACTAATATTTATTGATTTTGAATATCTGATCACACAAACAGGGGGAGAAAATGGAGGTTTTAACATTGGATATATGGTGATCAAAGCATGACGAAATGAATGGAATTAATGACTTGTGATGATTGTGCTTAACTATGATTGTGTTTGGTGAATTTTTTTTATGCACAAATTTGAGTTTGAATGATCAGAAATTCAAAGGGGGAGATTGTTAATGCAATATTTTAGGAACATGTGAGATATTTTCAAAATCAGGTTGTTGAGCATTTTAAGGAGGTGAAAGATTCAAAGAGCAAAACAAGGAGAAGAAAAGGGATCAAAGAGAAGAATGAGGATAAGTTCAAATTTGAAAAAGAACAAGAAGGATGTGCGGCTGGAAAACCGGTGGGTTAGCTGAGCACATGCGGATATAGATAAGTTAACTCGAGAGAAACAAGAGGTTAACGAATCTGAAAAAATATCGAAGAAGTACGGCAGACTAAGTGAGTGCAGATCACAAAGTTGCAAGTGTACTTAGAGCGAATAGTGAGAAGTGGAGAGAAACAATTAACGTTTATTTACATCTAACTCAGGGGGAGCTATCTGCGGAAATCTTTAGTTCATTGTAAAGAAAGACAAATGTACTTGAAAGATTGATTGGTAAATAAAGCTGGTATTGTTTGATATTTTTGGTCTCTTTGAATTATCGATTCACCAAGTTGTCTTCTACAAGTTTTTCAATATTCTTAACGCATTTGAAAGGTTTTCTATTATTGAAATCAGTTGCATTCTGTTAGCAATATTTTCAACGAACAATATATGTTGGTAGGTCTGTTAAAATTTGTGTGTGTTGTTTTAGATTTTAGTGTGTAACGTATTTTTTTTATAGAAATGCTTTGTTTTTTCGATGAAACTAAAATAATATGTAGTTTTGTAACAATAACAAAAACCAGATTCCGAACAAAACCCATTCGATTATAAATTTATGGAACCAAACGGGTAATATGGGTTACCCATTGTCATCCTAATTGGACTTTTTCGAGTTGGTTTGGGTTGGAGCACCAAACCTGCTCTCTGTTATAATTAAAGCTCTAATCAGAAATATAGTTATATCTAGATAAAAAGAAATTGTGAATCGCAAGCACACTGTTGTAGACTTGACTCTAGGTGGCAACTAAAACATTTAAAATTTGATTCGTTGCATTCTTTTCATTTATTTATTTATATAGTGGCTAGTTCTTGAATTTCTGGTTTGGGAATTTTCTAGGTCCTAGATATATGATTGTAGGATTCGGCAGAGCAAACACTTTCTTACAATCCGAATAGAGATCTAGTCTGTTTTAGAGATTTCAGTTTGAGGTTTGTATTTTTCATAAAAACAAAGGAACAAATGGCTAAACTATTACCTTTAGTATTGTTAGTGTAAGATGAAAAACCGACGATTTGGGGTCTTCACGAGTAATCCACACTGAGATCAGGTCCACCATTTCACGTTTGACGTGGCGGTAATTGAAAGAAATCGTTTCTCTTTTTCTGTCCGTTGTTTTGTCTCCGAAAGAACTTTTTTTAGATGATTAACTTAATTGTATTATAATTAGTAGAAACTTAAGACAATTTATATATCTTAATCTAAGGTACCGAATTGCAATTAATCAAATTTTAATTAATTATTTTTAGTTCCTCGAATTTTTCGTTAATTGCATTTAGAGACATACTTTTTACAACACTGATGAGTGTTTATATTGCATAGCAATCACATAGATTTTTTATCATATTTTGAGGACATTTCGATGTTTTGTATGCGATTGTGTGCTGATGCGTATCAGAGTTAAATAAAATAACCTAAACTACCCGCAAGTGCACGGCACGTGTGTAGTATTTTAGGTGACAATCACACAGAGACTACGCAACACTACCTAAACTCGAACTAGGAATCAAACTTGCTAACGAAAGAATATGGATGAAGAATGAAATACTGAAAGTAAATAAACACTTGGGTTCTAACGATAAGACAAACGTCCTAGGAATCCAGTTTCACCACAAGACTACCGAAACCGACAATCGATCTATCTATCATGCAATCCCAGTTAAAATTATCTAAGGCGGACGATCGTAATATGATATCTACCCTCTCTCGAGGCATAGATACGTGATCTAGACAAGCTGCCCCCTACTTTCGTGGCTGACACCTTGAACTAAACCCATAGGCTCTATGATTCATCCGTTCACCCTCAACCGTTGCTACCCTACTTTCGTGGCCTAACCTCGGTTGTTCTAAACCTGATCTTCCAAGACTAAAATTCTCCTTTCGGTCCTTCTCCTAACCCCTAACACATGCATCTACGTGGCCATCGCAAACACAAGTAAATTCAAGCACTC
>CM071867.1:17293206-17318414 GCA_036759665.1 Gynandropsis gynandra
TAGTACCTTAGACTAATTATCCTTTTAGAACTTCGTTACATCATTATGCAAACTCTCGACACCCATGGTGCTTAGCCATAAAGTTTTATCTCTTCGATTTAGTTTAGTTTAGCTCAATAACCATCTCAACTTTAGTCATCTCACACGTCTATTCAATTAGTTTAATAGCTCATTAGTCGCATCAATTCCTTGTGTTCGACCCTAGTTACTACACGGTCCGTATTCTTGCGGAAGCGTTAGTCTAGGTTTTATAACTTGATATAACGCACATCAACACACAACTTCTCTCCTGCATCCGAAGGCCTGAGATAAACATAAATAGATTTGAATTGCAACGGGCCTTCATACAGATATTGAGTCAATCGCCATTCAGGGGACTATCTACAGAGGATCCGAACTAGCATCTTACTCAATTCAAGATGTTATGTTCGAACATGAAAGCATACCCCATGATACAAGATGAAGCGATAGCTTACCTTCCCGTTCTCAGTTAGGGAGCATGCACTCGAATGGCTCTACACACTACCACTAGATTCTATTCACACGTGAAGCCAGCTCGAAGAATGCTTCATGATGCGATTCTTCTCACCCCATAAGACGCAGCTATGGAAGAACAAGATTAAATTCGTTTCTAAAAGAGGAGAAAGAGAGTATTCCTGAAGCTCGGCTGCAATTTAAAGGATATCAACGAGAATTCCCTCACCATGGGATGGATAAGAGATACGTCATAGCTAGTTTCATTGAGGGACTTCGTGACGATGGACGATATTGGTTAAATGCTGCCTGTGGAGGTTCTCTACATGACCTCCCATTCACCACCATTGAGGCTAAGATCGAGAAGATGGCCGAGGGAAGAAACACTTTGTCGGGTGAGTATAGTCGTGGGACACCAGCTAAAGGAACGAACAATGAGGTGCTTGCATTGCGTGCTGAACTTGCTGAGATGAAATTGCAAATAACCATGCACCAAGCATCTCCTCAGGGATTCCCGGATGTTGCACATGCGAATTATGTCGCTAACAACACATATTCCAACACCTGCAATCCGGGCTGGAAGAACTATTCGAATCTGTCCTACAAGAACACCGACAATGTCTTGAATCCATTGCAAGGAAACTATTAGCCTAAGCCATTTCAGAGCCAATCGCAAAATCAGAATTTCAAGCCTAGAGCGCAAGGTTATCAAGGATATCAACCAAGAGGGGTACCGGCACCACTTCCGCGAAAAGAGGAGAATACTAAGATTATGTCTATGCTTGCCCAGATTATTTAAGAAAAGAAAAATCAACACGTGGATCTGAAAAATATAAAAGCTGATTAAGAAGACATAAAGAAGCATATTGGGGAGGCGCATTTGAAGATCTTAGACACCCAAGTTGCACAACTTTCAACGAGCACTCCAATCAGCAAGGAATTCTATCGGCGAGACCTAAGCTGAATCCCCGTGAGCATTGCAACGCCATCATGTTAAGGAGCGGGACAGAACTTCCAGACATCATACCCCGCAATTTTGAGAAAGGAGAGTGCTCAAAGTATTCAACAGTAAAGCCGAGCATCCTGAGGATGCACAATAGGGGGAAGAGATGGAACCAATTTATGTGCCACCATCGCCAACACCTCCTCACTTCCATTTCCCGAGCGCCAAAGGAGACGAGCCGATGAATCGCAATTTGCCAAGTTCGCAGCAAGGTTGAAGAAGATGGAAATCTCTATGCCCTTCTATGAAGCAATCATGGAGATACATTCCTACACTAAGTTCCTTAAGGAAATCCTCACTAAGAAGCGTAGTATAGAAGAGGAAACAATGATGGTCACCGCTGCAACACACGCCGTTATCCAACATGGGCTGCCGAGGGAAACCCAGGTATCTTCGTCATCCCTTGTAAGCTGAGAAATGTTGCCATCGACAATTCCTCTATTATTTAGGGGCTAGTGTTAGCCTCATGCCATTGTCAATGTGCAAGAAATTTGATATTGGAGAGATGACACATATTCGTAATGGTATTACAGATGGCTGATCGTTCAGTGAAACATCCGATAGGTATTTTGGAGGATGTACCACTTAAGGTATGCTATTACTACGTCCTTGTTGATTTTTTGGTTTTTAATATAAAGGAAGATGCAAAAATACCAATTTTTTTGGATCAGCACTCCAATGCCATCATTGACGTAAGAGCAGGTAAATTGACGATGAAAATAGGAGAAGAGACAGTGGAGTTTGGGTTAAATAAGAACCTCAAGAAACCCTACATGGTAGAGCTCATATTCTTCGTTGATGTCTTGAATGAACCACTGGAAATAGCTCTCACGGCAAGAAAAAGAGGTGAATATGCGGATCAAGATGATCTCCACGAATACCGACAAGCTTCGAGAACTTCGAAGGAGATGCAAAGCAACGGAATACATGAATGCTCAACTGGTTTTATGGGTTGCACGATCGAGCTACACCTTTTGCACAATCGGGCAACCCCTTTTGAGAGCAGCACGATTGGGCAACACAACAGCCAAACCCGTGCATTGCTTTCTGTTTCATCTGGCTAATTGGCAGGTTGTATCATATTCTCTCTTTTGGATTGTGTGATTCTTTTTCATAGGTTCCTCACTTCAATATCATCCATAACGGAGGAGATGCATACAACGTCTAGTTGCATCACCAAGTGGGGACAACAAGAAAACACAAGGTGCACATGTTCTAACTTCCTTTTCCCCGTGTCTTGGTATGCGAGTTTTTCTCATAGGTTTTGAACACCGAGACAGTGTTCTGTTCAAGTCTGGGAGCACTCTTCGAGTGACATGCATGTGATTCGGATTAGACGTTGAGATTTCTTTTTCTTTTTGTTACTTTTTCTTCAGATTAGATGGATGGATATCTAGTACCAAATTTCGATCTTTAGTGATTATTATGCGACTTTTTCAAATCGGGGACAATAGCCTAGGTTTGCTATGAAAGACTCTTAGATATTGATTAATCTAGTAGTTGTGCATGAATCCATGATTTATAGTTGCATTTCGCCCCCTAGGTTTCAGTCTCAAGTTACCATATCTCCGTGTATACCGTTCATTCTTTTCTATGGCAGATACCTATTACCGTTCATTTTTTTACGGATCATTCAATTTTATAATTCCACGCGCTTGTACTATGTTTTCAATAGAATAAGTTTCTAACTATTTCAGATTTACATTGACATGAGTGCATCGATCTCAATGGTTCGGGTCTAAGTGGTTGGTTAAGGCGTTGTTCTACGTCCTAAGCGTTAGACTTGATGCGTGATCTCAGTGGTTGGGTCTAAATAATTCTTCAATGAAGCAACATCTTCACTCTGTTAAGGTTACAAGATCTTATGAGCGTGCAAACCGTCTGGGTCTAATGACTCTAGAGTAGTAATGAAATTCTTCAAAAAAATCATCTTTCCTCATTTTGGTGTCCCTAGAGTAGTCATTACTGATGGAGGCTCAGACTTTATTGCTAGACAATTCAAAGCCCTCCTTAGAATGTATGGCGTGACGCATAGAGTAGCTACACCGTACCACCCCCAAACTAGCGGACAAGAGGAGGTTTCGAATAGGGAGATCAAGAGCATACTTGAGAAAACCGTGTCTAGATCACGTAGAGATTAGTCGATGAGATTAGATGATGCATTATGGGCCTATAGGACTGCATTTAAGACTCCCATTGGCATGACTCCTTTTCATCTTGTTTATGGAAAGTCTTTCCACCTCTCCATCAAGCTAGAGCACCACGCCTATTGGAAGACAAAGCTCCTTAACTTTGATCTTAAGAGTGCAGGTGAGAAACGACTTTTGCAGGTGAACGAGCTAGACGAGCTTTGCCTCGATGCATACGAGAACTCTAAGATTTACAAGGACCGTGCTAAGAGATGGCACGATAAGAAGATCTTTTCGTATGACTTTTAGCCAAGTGACTTAGTTCTACTTTTTAACTCTCGTCTTAAGCTTTTTTCTCGAAAAACTACGTTCCCATTCCTTTTCAGATACGAGAGGTATTCACGCATGGAGTAGTAGAACTTTGGAGCGAGACAAGCGGAACGTTCAAAGCCAATGGACAGTGCCTAAAGCTCTACCAAGCTGCTCAACCGATCAAAAGCGGAAACTCCATTTCCATATTCGATCTACCCATCGTGAACACATGAGGCATGGAGACGTCAAGCTTAACGATGTTAAATAAGCATTTTTCTGGGAGGCAACCCAACACGTTTTTTTCTCTTTTTTCGTAGTTATTTATTTTCGTACTTGTTTTATTTAAAACATAAGAAACATAAAAAAGGACCTAGTACCGTGTATTCACCTTTCTTATCCTCCTTTGGAGCTTCACGTTGAGGACGTCGTTCAATTCAAGTCTGGGAGAGTAGCTCATGTTTTTCAGGTGATTCGTTTCATTTTCTTTTGTTTTTCTCTTTGATTTCATAGTTTTTAGCTTAGTTTTAGTTTGTGTTTTTTCATGAGTCAAAGTTGTCCTAAGCACTTGTCCGATGCAACGTTTTGAGATGAAGCTTGAACCTAGAATGCTTAAGAAGCTGTCCTTTTCCGTGATATTTTGCATCTTAGAGCTTATTAGTCGGTTGAAAAGCGAATAGGTCGTAAGTCTTTGGGAATCCTAGTGTTACTTGTCGGAGGTTTAGACGAGGTTGCTAGGCTAGGTTCTTATTCATTCTCTCTATCCAAATGATTATACTTCATGTAGACGATGTTTTACTTCTTTTTCACGAGGATAATTCGATCATATGAAATGAGCTTGCTTTGTAAAATACGAGCGCACATTAACACTCCGCTATTGATAAAAATAATGCCTCAAAGCATGATCTAAAATCAATATAAGTGCATCGACCTTGATACTTTTTATGGTTTGGGTCTAAGTGGTGGGTTAGCGATCATCTTTCTACGTCCTAAGGGCAAGGCACATAAAAACGCCATTGATAACACGTAATCCGTTGTAGTTTTTATGTCATTCTTAGGTATAGTTTTGATTAGATTTATTAGATTTCATTCATTTATCAAGTCTATTCGAGGATTTCATCTACATTTCGTGTTTTGTGTAGGAAACGAAGACATGAAGAGAAACACGAGAGATATTGGCAATTTAACCCCAAAATGACAAGGTTCAACTTGTGCAAGGCCGTGGATTGAAGAGAACGTACAAACACCGAGCGAAAGGAGCGGAAACAACATCTTAGGTCATGAACGCTCGGGCATTAGAAGTGTGCCCGCTCGGGTAATTGATGCCAAGACAACCCCGTAGCTTTGCACGACTCGGGTGCTCAAGGAACATGATCGGGCATGTGTGCCCGATCGGGTGGAAGTGGAGTTCCCGCTCGGGTTAATTGTCAACAAGATGCGCCGTAGGTTTGCACGACTCGGGCTGAAGAGGAACACGCTCGGGAATGAATGCCCGTTCGGGCATAAAAGGGTGCACACGGTCGGGCACAAGGCCTGCACGAGCGGGTAGAAGCTGTGCCCGCTCGGGCCCTTGTATTTCTCAACAAATTCCCAAGATTTCTAACAACCAAATCAGATCTATAAAAAAGGGGATTCGAAGGAGATTTGAAGGGGGGGACTCAAGGACAATTCAGTGCCATAGAAGACACACTTGGAAGGATTGAGACGGACGGAACGAAGGATCCGGAGCATGGAGGATCTATTGAAGACATCGGTTAATGAATAGGGAGCATTCTCTTTCTATTTCTATGTCGAATTTAGATTTCTTTTGTGTTTCGTTTCCTGAGTTCATGTCCAAGTAGATCTATTGCCATAGGTTAGAGAGTATTGCCAACATGTAGTGAAGTCTTGTGCTTAATG
This sequence comes from Gynandropsis gynandra, assembly GCA_036759665.1. NCBI lineage: Eukaryota > Viridiplantae > Streptophyta > Magnoliopsida > Brassicales > Cleomaceae > Gynandropsis > Gynandropsis gynandra. The sequence continues at coordinate 17,299,021 of CM071867.1, forward strand.
AATGGTGGATCTTAATGCTTTCATACTTGTACGCCACTCGATATGAATGTGTGCAACTCTTGATACCTATGGTGATTTGTCGCTGAGTCATTCCCATCTTTAGTTTAGTTAGTTTGCATTTGCATTCCTTCTACTATTGATTTTACACGTCTTATTCATTAGTCCAATAGCTTTAGAGTTGCATCAATTCCTTGTGTTCGACCCTAGTTGCTACACGATCCGTATTCTTGCGGAAGCGTTAGTCTAGGTAATTTATTACTTGAGTCTACGCACATCAGCCATCTACTCCACTGCACTCTTAAACGAGGTGCAAGAGTATATCATCATCAGTAGTCTGGGTCTAAGTAGAGGTTAGATCAATTCAAATCAGATGTCCTAGAAGCCTAGTTTGTCCATATAACATAAAAATGGAATAAAGGAATAAAGAAGCTCGTAAATAAAACAAGTATCCTTTTTTTTATTATATGTTTAGCAGTTGTTTGAAGTCTTGTTTGGTGATGAGAGTTGCGATTTCTTGTTTAGCTTGCCTTTTATTTGCTATCCCGTAGATAGCCACTATGATTCTAGGATGTAGAATAAAACATTACTAGGCCAAAGTTGCTCTTGACTTGCTTGTTGATTGATTAGGTTCGCTTTAACGGTGTTTCTAGGGAAAAGGTGAATTCTCGATTTTTGTATCTCCCACATGTTCCATGTTTATATTTGCTTAGGAACAAGCAAATATCTAAGTCTGGAGGATTTTGATCATCTCATTTTTGTACACGATTCTCGTATGATTTTAAAGATGTTTATGTGATAGTTGCGATGTTTACGTGTGATTTTGTATCTGTTTTACTTGTTTTCGTGTTTTCATGTTCTTACAGATTTTAATGCGTATTTGGTTTATTTCGAAGTTAAAGAACATGCACGGGAAAAAGTACGAACATCAAGAGAATCACAATGGAGCAAACGAGACGAGAAACAGACAAGGAATAGCCAAGATGTGAACTTGGCCGGGCATAGGCATGCATGGCCGAGCACACAACTCAACACGACCGAGCATGCAACAAAGAAGACAGCACGGTTGAGCATGAGCAAGAGCACAACCGGGGAGCAAACTAGCATGAAGAGCTCGGCCGAACACTCCATGATGCACGACCGGGCAGAAGTGAAGAACCACCATGCACGGCCGAGCATGACATGGAGCACGACTGGGCACTCAATGCATCAATTAACCCCAAAAGTTATGCACGGCCCGGGCACACATGAAGCATAGTTGGAAACCTTCTTGGTAGAGAGCACGGTCGGGCATGTTGGAGTGCACGATCGGACTCTTTATCATGATTTTACCCCGAGAACTTTGCACTGCCTGTGCATGAACTTATAACAGTCGGGAGCTTGGAGAATTTGTTCTAAAAACATGGAAATGATGCATGCTCGACCGAGCTGCATACCATCCACGGCCAGGCATGACTTGGTAAATCATTCCACCTCAGTTTTGAGTGGAACTTAGCACGGGAGATTCAAAATTTGGAGTTTACAAGACATGAAGGGACATAACAGAGGACATTCATTCATTATTCATATTTCATTCATCATCCACCATAGGAGAGAGCCTTCTTGACTGGAGACATGCAAGGAGACGAAAGATCGAGTCAGGACGATGCCTCATTTGATTTCTAGGCTCCTTAGACTTTCGATTTCGTTTATATTATTTGATTCCAAACTCATGACTGAGTAGTTGTCTTGTTTTAGGAGAAGGGATTACCCCATCCGGGACCTCTTTCGATTTATTCATGATTGCATTTCTTGTTTTGTTAATCTATTATTTGTTTTAGTGTTGAATCATCTTGTGTTTCGAAGACCAAGTCGATGCATGTGTTAGGGATTAGGAGAAGGACCGAAAGGTGAGTTCTATTCCTAGATGACCAGGCTTAGAACTACCTAGACTAGGTCGCGAAAGTAGAGTAGTAATGATTGAGGGTTAATCAAATGAATCATAAATCGTGTGGGTTTAGTTTGAGTATCAGCCACGGAAGTAGGGGATAACTCAATTAGATCACGTTTTTATGCCTTGAGAGTGGGTAGGAATTACATTAGGATCGTTTGCCTTAGATGGTAGGTTTCAGAAGTTTTGCGGTGAAACCGTATCCTAGAACGTTTGTCTCATTGTCAAGAACTCATTAGTTTACTGCATTTTCATTATTGCATCTCACAACAAATATTCATGATAGCAAATTTGATTCTAGTTTGGGTTTAGTTCGTGTTATATAGTACCTGTGGGATCGACACCTATTGTACTACACACGTGTCGTGCACTTGCGGGTAATTTAGGTTAATTTAGTTTAACTTGGATCGCATCAGCTAGCTGTTGTGCACGATCGGGCATGCACGGAAACTAACTAAGCGAATGATACGGGGATTCGCACGCCGCTCGGATGAAGTTTGAACAAGCATGAATTTTAAAAAGAGCCAGGAAGGAAGAGAGACAGATAGAACGGACCAGAGATAAAGAGAGGAGAGAGTGCAAATTGCTGAAGATTTCGGGAACCCGAAGGATTCATCTGAGTTCACTCTTGGATAATAGGGAAGATGAATACTTTCTGTATTTACTTCTCTTTGATTGATGAGTAGATCTCGTTGCCATGGGTTAGGAATGCTTATGTAATGGATTATTTGGTTCTTAATGTTTGATTTTGGTTTTGTTCATTAAATTAGTTTGATGGGTTGTAGATGGATGAGCACACATCCCGAACGTACTCTCGATCCATGAGAAAAAGCGGCATAAGAATAAACATAGAGACCTAAAAATTAATAATATTGTATGTTATAGAGAAAGAGATCAACTTGTTTGAATAGTAAAAGACAATGCTGCAGAATCGTGATTGTCTCAGCTACCCTGTAAACTAAGAATAAGTAATGACCAGAAAGAGAGGGTTATACCAAACTTCGAATGGCCTCTTAATCAATTTTCGCAAAGAAAATAGAGTTATTTGCCCTATTAATCTTTAATCCATAAATAAAATAAAATAAAAACATTTAGCAGGGTGATTGAGGCATCAAGAAAGGCACGATTACCATCACCAAACACCAAGAGATTAGAGGATATCCATTCTCATGACAATTAGGTAAGGGATAAGGGATCTTCTTAATGAAACCCGTTTTCCCTGGAAAGAATCCAACAAGTTAGTCATTAAAATTGATTAATTAGGAAGGGGTAAAGATGCATTTCTCAATCCATGAAGAGAAGACCTCCAATACATTAATTTCCCTCAGAGTGTTAAGAAAAACAATTCAGGGACATAATCAAAAGCCTTGGAAATTTCACAACGGAAAGGTGAGTTCAGCTTGTTGAACTCCACAAAAAATTATGTGGCGAGCAAAACATACTACGCTAGCTTCCTCTTCAAATGGAACACGGTCTGATTGCCATATAGAAGACAACAAGCAGTCGTTTAAGCCTTTTCCCTATAACCTTATAGTACGTGTTACAACGTGAAATAGATCTTAAGCCCTGCAATTTATTGACAAACTTCCTTTTTGAAATAAGCAAAACTGATATAGGCATTCCACTGCTTGATAAGCCACCGGCTAATCAAGAATTTAATCAATGTGGCAATCGAATAAATTCCAATTACATCCTAACAAGGAATGAAGAAATTAAAAGTGTAACCATTAGGGACAAGAGCATTGCTTTTTTGGTAAAGAGAAGAATTCTTCCTTAACACTGGCATCTAAAGGAATAGTTACAAGCCAAACCAAAAGATTATCAATATAATGGAAACGTTGAACCTCCTTAATCTACTACAATGGTTGGAGAGGTCTGAAGCTTTCATGGATTAGTCGGTTTCTACTGGTGATCGGTTAAAGACTTCAGTATCTTGGTTGCGTCCTCGACCGAAGTTATCAGGAAGAATGTCACATTCTAGTGGGGTGAAGCTCAAGAGAAAGTTTTCCAATCCCTAAAGGATAAATTAACAGAAGCTCCTTTATTGATATTGCTTGATTTTATTAAAACGGTTGAGATTGAATGTGATGCGTTATGTGTAGGGATTTGGGCAGTGGTGATGCAAGAACATAAACCTATCGCGTACTTTACTGAAAAACTAAATGGAACACAGTTAGGCTAGTCCATGGTATTAACGCTTCAAACATGACAACATTACTTTTGGCCCAAGGAGTTCGCGATTTATACCGACCATGAGTCACTGAAGCACGCCAATTGGATGGAATTCATAGAGAACTTCTCATGCGTCATTAGTTACAAATAATGTGAGAATGTTGTTGATGATGTATATATTATATGGGTGTTATACTTTGCTTTCTGCAGTAGATACTTGGGTGGTTAGTTTCAAACATATTAAGGGAATTCTATGATATTGATCTACATTTTGACGATATATTAAATTCTTGTGCGAAAACTATCATAGATAAGTATTTTTGCATTGATGATTATTTATTTAATGAGAATCAATTATGTGTACGCGGGAGTTCTACTATAGATTTATTGGCTCGAGAGGCATATGAGCTAGGACTTATGGGAAACTTTGGAGTGGTAAAAATATTGTTTGTTTTGCAAGAACATTTTTACTGGCCTTACTTGTGGAGAGTTTCCAAGTGCATCTACGGAAGGTTCCTGACCTGTAAAAAGGCCAAATCCCGGTTGCAACCATACGACACGTACTCATCTTTACCCATTTCAAGTACACCATGGATTGATGTCTCCATGGATTTACTGTTAGGTCTTCGTAGGTCAAAATCTATACATGATTCTATTCTCTTCATAGTTGATCGACTTTTTATAATGACACATTTCATTATATGTCATAAGAGCGATGGTGCATCGTATGTAGTTGCATTATTCTTTAGGGACATCAATCACCGAGGATAGGACTTGCTTTAGCCTATTTGCAATCACCTTGTACATCAACTTATATATTGCATTGCACAGACGCCCTTGTTGACGATCCATTACTCCGATAGGGACAAATGCCCAATTAATATAATCATAGTCAAGCTTAACCTAAAACCTATAAATCTAGGGGGAACCTGGCTATCTTATCCTATTGACTCCCGCTATACACCCAAATAAAGATGTAGTAGTAAATAAATATTGGTTCGGAAAAGAGGGCGACTTTCTTCGCTTCGGTAATGAATCACCGGCCTGCACGCCCTAATTGGGACACTCCTCCAGCTCCGTTGATGAATAGGGACCCAGCCTGGGCTTCCCATCCGGGTCGACGTAGTTGAGTCCCTGCCAACAAAGTCTATTTTATTGTAACTAACTGAGTCTTGACAGAACGTTTGAAGCTCTTCTTCTGATCAAACTATAAGTTACCAAGGAACTTGATATTGAGACTATCTTTCTATTACGCTATATCAAAGCATCTATCATTGGCTCCCTTCCATACGAGACTTTCTTTTATTCCAAATGACTCCATAAATAGTCAAAGAAGAAGCCGAAAGCACCAGTCTCCCGCGAGGAGCCAAATCGGCGTATGGCCTTGCCATTGGATATTAGCAGCCTTAGCTTTAGACTAGCCATTCCGGAAAAAGATTTTATGGTTAAATGGAGTACCTAGAACTATGATTTCTGATAGGGATGCTACATTTCTTAGTTACTTCTGGAAAATGTGATTGTCTACGTAAGGAACAAAACGTTTATTTTCTACTACATGTCACCTACAAATTGATGGACAAACGAAATTGGTTAATAGGACTTTGTCTACCTTATTACATGTGTTACTCAGGAGTAATCTCAAAAATAGTACGTGTTACAACGTGAAATAGATCTTAAGCCCTGCAATTTATTGACAAACTTCCTTTTTGAAATAAGCAAAACTGATATAGGCATTCCACTGCTTGATAAGCCACCGGCTAATCAAGAATTTAATCAATGTGGCAATCGAATAAATTCCAATTACATCCTAACAAGGAATGAAGAAATTAAAAGTGTAACCATTAGGGACAAGAGCATTGCTTTTTTGGTAAAGAGAAGAATTCTTCCTTAACACTGGCATCTAAAGGAATAGTTACAAGCCAAACCAAAAGATTATCAATATAATGGAAACGTTGAACCTCCTTAATCTACTACAATGGTTGGAGAGGTCTTGTTCCCGGAACGAATTGAAGGCAAAGACGTTTCCCGGAAACGTACTTAGAATAATAGCAAAATTCTCTCTTCGATTTTTCATACAAAAGGATGGTTCAAACTGCAACATAGTTTTCACCATTTGAAATCATGTATGCATTAAACCCGCTTACACCATTAGACATGTCCCTTTACCGTCATCGGATTTTTTTGCTAATCTTGATGGTAAGAAAAGATCAGAGTTTGTGAAATAGATACATGAGAAGGCATCAGCTAACATCGATAGGAACATGGAGCCATAAGCCAAGCATGAAAATAAGGGACAAAAGAAGGCGATCTTTCAACCCGGTGATCTTGTGTGGATTCATTTATGCAATGAGCATTTTTCTGAGTAGCGTAAATCGACGGCTTATGTAACTTAGCTACAAGTGGAAGAGATAAAGAGGAGTAAGAAGCTAGAGGCACTCGAATAGTTCAAATTCTCTGGATAAATGGATCACTCGGAGGGCTGAATCGCTCGATCCCATCATTACACAATTCAACTGAACGTGGAAGGACTTGATCAAGCATAAGCATTTCTCAACCGAATGTATTTAAATTTCTGATGATTTTAGGTTTAAGACTTATGTTGCGCTCGACTAAGCGGTTACATCGCTTGACCGAGCACTTTTCTTAGGTTTTATAAAGTTGTTTTTTATTCAGTTTTCCATTATTATTTGGTCGTTATAAATAGGAGACCATTGCATTATAATTTAATAAAGTTTGTATCAATAGAGAATTTATGTATTTCTATTGCTAATTCTTGAGATTTAGCTACCAAACTCTTGAAGAGATTCTAAATGTTCACCAATTTATAAACACTACCAAGTGTTGTGGCATTGTTCGCTGAGTTTTCGTTTTCAAGTCGGGTTGTAGTTGGGGTTTGGGATATCCTTTTTTAGGAGAGATAAGTATGGGGTTTTACTATCGGTTTCTAGGAAGTTTTAGTGTGTTTCCACCCATCTAAATAAAGAACTTTGGTCTAGGTTTTACTATATCAATTATATCTTTGGTTCTAGCAGAAGATAGAGCCGATTACCATATATATTTTCAAACAATCATTAACGAACACCGAAATATTCGTAAGTGTGAAACCTCATGGATTCAACATTAAAATGGTATCAATTTGATATGAAACCAGAATAACATTCTATTTTTAGGAATCATATTAAAATCCCCTAACAATTCGATAGTACAACTTAGAACTTTTTTTCTCTAAAGAAGGATGCCCCAAACCTCAACTACAAGCTGACTAAAAAATTTCACACTGAACGAATAACATTACAAAACTTGTGATCTATGCTAATAACTCTATAAACACTCAGAATCTCTTCAAGAGTTTGATAGCTGAATCTCAAGAATTGGCAAAGAAAGGACACTCCCAATTGAATAAAACTTAGTTAAAGGCCATACAATGGATCATTTATTTATAATGACCAAACAATAATAGAAATTAAATCAAACAATTCAACTAATCAACACACAATAAAACTACTCATTCTATGGGTATAACAACTTTGTGAGCGTTGTATAAGTATTAATCCTAAAATACGTAAAAATATAGTACATTCGATGAAGTGACTCCTTAGCTCAGTCGAGTACACCAACAGTTGGTTCAAATATGTGATTATCACATCTTGATCCAACGTCAATTGTACAAGCATTTGATCATTCGCAATGTTTTTTCAACAAGCACTCCATAGGGAGTCTAGAATTATATAATGTAAAATAACTTGTAAATTACACTATTGATCTCATATCTTAGAAAAATTCAACATTCAGGTCCTTCTGAGAAATTGTATTGATATAATAATAGCAACTTAACCATTAGGATTTCTAAATTATGGTCAATTTAATGATCACATATATATATATATATATGAATCCTCTACATATGTGACTTCGTAAAAAATATCTACTAATTTATATATGATAGAAACCATCATATATATGTCCATATACAGATAATTGGCATTCAGTTAGTTATCCTATGATCAAGAGCATAATCAAATTAAAATATACCAAAATTTTGTCTTTTTACTATTTTCCTATTAAGATCATGAATTTTTAATTTTAATCATAGGCTATTAATATCTCATGTTTAATATATACATATATATATACACTATTATATATATTGATTAAGATCATAATATGATAAAATTAGTTGTCATTTTATTCTTGTTCTCTACAATTTCAACTCTTAAAACTGCACTAAAACTAGTATCAATTCATCACTTTTCTCAATCCAATTTTGAGCTTGTGTTGGTCAAACTCCTTTAAATCAAACGCCTTTGTGAGTGGATCAACTGTATTTTCCTTTTCATCTACTTTTCAGATTTAAACGTTCCTACACTTCATGATTTCTCGAATCAAATAGTACTTTTGTAGAACATACTTGGATCTTTGATGGAACCTTGGTTCATTCGCTTAAGTTATTGCTCAATTATTATCACATAATAATGGAATATGATCCTTTATCGAAGGAACCACACCAAATTCACTAATGAATTTTCTCTATCATACCGCTTCTTTAGCCTCCTCACTAGCAACTATATATTCTGCTTCACTAATAAGGTTAGTTATAGTAGCATGCTTGGAACTTTTCAAACCGAATACTCCACCATTCAAGAAAAACACAAATCATGACGTAAATTTGATGGTGTCCTTATTTGATGCAAAACTCACATTGATGAACCCTATTCTAACTCCAAATTAGAGTCTCCATAGATGAGGGATTGGTTGGTCTTTACCCCGTGTCAAGTACTTAAGAATGATTTTCACCAATTTCCAATGTTCTTCAGATATTCGCCTCAAAGTCTTACCACACTTAGCACGAAAGTCACATGATGGCTCTTATTGTGCTAGGATATTGGATCCTACTCATGTGTTGTCTATCATTTAGTTCTTAGTAAAATCCTCTTGAAAGAGAAATTCCAGTGTTTATTGAAAGATAGCCTTTCTTGAAACTTTTCATTTTTATATCATCTCATAATGGTATTTGTAGACTAGGAGATTCCCTATTGAATCTTGGTTTTATATCTATATATCCTTATTCCCAAAATATAGTTCATTACTTCCAGGTCCTAATTAGAGAACTATTCGCACAACCAAACATCACTCATTTGCGATGATGATACATTGTTTTCTATTAGCAATATCTCATCCACATAGCACAAAAAAAATAATGCCGCTCCTAATAACCTTCTTGTACACACACAACTCTTTTTCGCATTTAACAAAGTTGAATATTTTAACTACCTTGTTAAACTAAAGGTTCCTACTATGAGAAACTTATTTAAATTCATAAATGAACTTTTTCATCATGCACACGTTCATTTATCATATCTTATAGTTATACTATGTGGATATCACAAGCAAAATCTGAATCTATTTGAGCATAGGCACGGGGGAGAAAATTTCTTCATAATTGATTTTTTTACCATCGACTATGTCCCTTGAAAACTATATGGGTTTTATAGGTCTATACCTTCCCATCCACTCCAATACTTCTCTTGTAAAATCATTTAAACCTGATTGATATAGAACTCAATAAAGGTTGTACCAAATTCTATACTTTTTCACTTCATCAATTCTATTTTGGATTACATGGCTTTCTAACCAAGTCTATAATTTTTTCACCCTCATATATTCTATATTGATGATGACATCGTTTCCTCAAAGGTCAATGGTTCATAACAATACGATTATCCTCATTCCCATGCACCATTAGGTCTAAACTATTAGATGCATCCCGAGAACACGTAGACCTTCGAAGAGGAACATGTACTAAAGGTACTAAAATTTTTCTGTAACTTGTCCTTGATCTTCAATAAATGAAGACAAAACTCTCTTATTCAAACTCAAAGCATCCAAAAAAAGGTTGCGCATTGGCATCTCATGCTTCTAGTCTTGTGGCGATTGTAAAGATTCTTGAACCCATTAAGTATTATGTCCTCACCATAGTTTTCTTTCGTAAAGAACTCTTTTTCTAAAAAATAAGATCACACATCTAGCCAGAACACTTTGTATTTAAGATGGGGTGATAGAAATAATATCCATTATTTTGTTGTGGTATCCTATAAACCGTCACTTATTGCACCTAGCATCAAGCCTATACGATTTAGTCTCCTAACAAAAATTAAGTAATTCCATACTCTTATGTGTTTCAAATTCGGCTATGTCCCTTTTGTATCTCATATTGTGTTCTACACACTACTTTAGTAGAACTTTGTTAAGAAAAAAAGTAGTTTATTTAAAGTGTACCCCATTAATTGATCAGAAGATCAATGAATCCCTTCATGGATTGTATCATACATATTGAGGTCAATTTATCTTTTCTGAAACACTATTATGCTGCAATTATCTGGGAGAACTCCACTACAACAAGATCTCAGTTTCCATAGATAATATGTGAACTGATAACTTAGGTAACACATTGATGACCTTTTTTGTTTGGTTATTAACCTCCTACTGAAATTCTTAACCATTTCAAATGATGTAGATTTGTTTTACATAAGGTACACAAACTCATATCTCGACATATCATTAGAGAACGTTATAAAATAAGAATATTGTTCTCTAGCCTGAACTATCATCAATCTACATACATCCGCATGTATGAATCCTAAAAGTTTTCTACCTCTTTCTTCAATTCTTGTAAAAGGTGTTTGGTCATTTTCCTTCAGAGATGGGATTCACAAGTTTTGTATGATTTACAATCATATTTGATGTGGTTAATCTCAAGTAATAATTTACCTAGACTAACGCTTCTGCAAGAATACGGATCGTATAGTATCAGGGTCGAACACAAGGAATTGATGCAACTCTAAACCTAGTAAACTAATGAATAAGACGTGTGAAATCGATAAGTGAATGGAATGCGAATGCGACTAAACTAAACTACTTAATGGAATAACTCAATGACTAAACACCACGGATTTCGAGAGATGCACGATGATGCAATCAAAGTTCTAACAAGATCATGGTCTTAGATATTATCACGAATTCAGTGAATTCAAGCTCTAATATAGGAACTGACTGGCGTAGGGTTGTCCGCTACCTAGCGTGCGTACTACCAATCTCCCGATTACGTAATCTCACCCACTAGACACTTTAAGACTGCTATCATAATCCCTAGATTCAATCGATCGACCTGGCGTAGATTCTAAACCGATTAAATCCTAAAACATGGCTAAGTTCCAAAGTCTAATTTCCTGGCGTAGATTCATCAAACTTCTATGGTCATTCATTCGAGTGGCGTACAAGAACGAAAGCATTAAAAACAACCAATCAATCTGAAAACGATCAAATACCAAAATCATTCATTCAAGTGGCGTTTAAGAACAAAAGCATTAAGAATCACCAAGCATTAAGAACAAGACTTCGTTACAAATCGGAAAAACTCTCTAACCCATGGCTGTAGATCTACTCAGACATGAACTCAAAAAAAGAAACATAAAATATAACTATATTTAACATGGATAAAGAATGAGATCCCTCCCTATTCTATTACCGACATCTTCAATAGCTCCTCCATGCTCCGGCTTCCTCGTTATGTCCTTCTCTCTCTTTCTCTGTGTTTCTGAGTGTCTCCTCTGATGTCTGGTTCGTCCTCTAGCCCTAGATGGCTGATATTTCCTTTAATTGCCCGTTCAAACATTCAAAATAGGTAGTTCCGGATTAGGCGGCCCGCACGGGTACAAGTACAGCCCGGTCCTGCAGCAGGTCAGCCCGGTTGTGCACACTTAACAGCCCGAGCGGGCTTGCTTGCCCGGTCGTGCAAGATTTCAGCCCAAGTCGGGCTGGTTTTCGGGGATTTTCAGTGTTAATTGCACAACCTCAGCCCGAGCGGGTCCATTGCTTAGCCCGAGCGTGTACACATCAATTTCTATTTTTGCTCCTTCGGCTCGATGCTTGAGTGTTCGATTTGGATCCGTGGCCTTACACATGTTGTATCTTGTCATTAAATCATGTTTTCGGGGTGGAATTGCCATAATCACTTGTGTTTTCCTTCATGTCTTCGTTTCCTATACAAAACACGAAATGGTAGATGAAGTCCTCGAATAAACTCGAGAAATCGGTAAAATCCAAGAAATCTAATCAAAACTAAACCTAAGAATCATGTAAATACCATGATGGATTACATGTTATCAAACTCCCCCAGACTTAACCTTTGCTCGTCCTCGAGCAAATCTAGAGTCGAGTACAAGAAGAACTAAACAACAATGGACACTAGCACAAATGCCTCGAAGGATTAGCCATCATGCAAAACAACGCGTCACATGAACGTAAGACATGAACGAAAGCCTAAGCGTCCCTAGTATAGACTTATATCTACCGAAAGTTCCGAGCCATGCAATCCTACAACAAAATCTAAGTCTAATTCACAACCCTAGATAACGTCCAAGCGATCTCCATACCAATTCCCCTAAGCTTTTGATATCATTAAATACGTTTTCTCGTTCTTATTCTTTTTTTTTCTTTCTTTCTTTCGATACTTAGATCCACGCTTGGTTTCTAGGACATCGAAGTCGAAGAGGGATGGCTTTCTACTTAGACCCAGGATTCCTATGGCACACGCATAAGGTTTTGTTACCTTCACGGAGTGAAGAGTTGCGTCATTGAAGAACAATTTTCTCTTTTATAATTTTTACCAAAGAATACGCATCAGTCTAACCCTTAGGACATAGAATAGCGCCTCAACCCACCACTTAGACCTGAACCATCGGTCTCGATGTACTCATGTCAATATAAACCTGAAATAGTTAAAAACTTATCCAAGGTGACAGCGAAGTATAAGTGTGTGGAATCTAATGATCAATGAACGATAAAATATATCAGACAAAGCAAAGATCAATCGGTATACACGGAGATATGGATACTTGGTACTAACACCTAGGAGGTGAATGCAACTATAGATCATGGTTTCAAGCACAACTACTCAACTAATCGGTATCCAAAAGACTTCCAAGAAAACCTAGACTATTGTCCATGATTCGACAAAGTTGCACAATAATGACTAAAGCTCGAAAATTCGTACTAGGTATCCATCCGTTTATTCCTAAAAATAACAAAAAAATCGACATCTAATCCTAATCACATGCAAGATACTCGACGAGTACTACCCCAAACTTGAATGAAACACCGTCCCGGTGTTCAAGACCTAAGAGAATCTCGCATACCAAACTGCGAGAAAATAAGGGTTGGAACGTGTGCACCTTGCGTGTTTTGCAATCCCGAGTTTGTGATGCGGCTGGGCGTTGTTTGTGTCTCCTCCTCAAGGGTGATATCTACATTGAAAAACCAGTAAAAAAGAATCACACAATCCAAAAGAAGGAATACTATCCCACCGAGTACATCAATGTGAAAAGAATAAGAATAGGTCCGAAAATGAAATAAAAAGAAAATGCAAAAGTCGGTTTGCCTCCCGAGAAGCGCTTGTTTAAGGTCGCGAGCCTGACCAAAACGTGCTACTCATTAGGTGGACATCCTCGACGTCGTCGTGTGCGTAGCCTCTCGCGTGCATAATGTGCTCCATAGGGCGAAGCATGCGGATCAGTTGAGTTCCTTGCACGATCAGTCATGTCTTCCCTAAGATTGGTCATGATGTTCTCTAAGTTGGGGGCTAAATCGTGCTATCCAAAAATTCTGGTCGAGCTATTCATAAGTCCGGTTGTGCACTCCATGAAACCGGTTAGGCGTTCGTCGCTTGTTTCCTTCAGCGTTTCCAGAGATTTTTGGTGCGTGAGCCTTTGTGGTGAGGGTTTCATCTTCACCTTGGGTGCCTTGTCAATGATCCAATTGTATGCTTGACGTTTGGTGTAGCTTCTCGGCATCTCGAGGTCGTTTATGTACTGATTTGCATCGCATTTAGCTCGGGTTGTGCGGAAGTCCCGGTCGGGGGGTTCCTTCTTCTTTTTGTTGTCAAGCAGCTCGTTTGGTACCTTAAATAATCCTTCTCCAGCTGCTATGAGATTCATATCTAGGGAATCTGTATTCTGAAATTCCTCACAAACTTCCTCGGCTAAATTCTCCAAGATGCCGTCGGGGAACACGAAATCAATAGCGGACGGCTGCTCAAGTGTGTCGATTAAGCTGAACTCTACCTCCATCTCGGGTTTCTTCTTATGCTTATCAATGTCTGCAGCCTTATCCGCTGCCATGTTAGATTCTTCTCCTTTTTAAAATATCGAGGAAATTGGCTGATCTACCGTCTTCATGCGTTGACGTTGTGGGAATGGCAATGGAGGTGGCCTCGGATCTGGTTTTACGTACTTTGGCTTCTCTTCCTCCTCGAGCTTCTCCTTTAGCTTGTTGACAGTCGTTTCCGCTACTGTGATAGATGCTTCACCCCTTTCAGACATTGAAGTAGGCTGATCCACCGTCTTACAATCCCTTAGGCAAATTTAATTGACATGCTCACGAGGATTTGTTTCTGAACTTCCCGATAGAACCTCTTGTGGTCGTGATGCCCCTTGTGCAAGTTATGCAGTTTGCGTCCAATTGTCTAAGGAAGTCATCCATCTACTTATTGGCGATTTCTTGTTTCCGCTTTCACTCCCATCAATAAGTTGTTTTGATTTTCTAGTACTTCAAGGTAGCGGGCGAACATGGCGGTAATGTCGGGGGCTGCTTCGGATTGGTTTGGCTGTGGCTGAGGCGCATATGACTGATAGTTCTGAGGTTGGGGCTGCGTACATGGCTGAAAAGTTCCCCAATAGATGTTGTGCATTCAGCATACCATCGGTGTTCCTATACGGGAAGTTTGAGTGATCGCTCCATCCGTGATTGTATGTATTCTCGAAAGACTGATTGTAATTCTCGTAGATCTCTTCTTCATACCCCCAAACATCTTGTTCTCATGATTGCTCCGAGTAATGCGGATGGTATGAGTTAGACAGCATATAACGAATTTTGGAAAGTTGATCTTTTATTTCAGCTATATCGGCATACAAAGAGTGGACCTTGTTCATGTTACCTCGCAAAATAAAGAACACAAAATTCGATTAAGCTCCGAGAGGTAAAAAAGTTGACCCGATAAGAAAGAAAACAAAAGCAGAAAACTAAACTACTTAACGGAATAACTCAATGACTAAACACCACGGGTTTCGAGAGATGCACGATGATGCAATCGAAGTTCTAACAAGATCATGGTCTTAGATATTATCACGAATTCAGGGAATTCACGCTCTAATATAGGAACTGATTGGCGTAGACTTGTCCACTACCTAGCGTGCGTACTACCAATCTCCCGATTACGTAATCTCACCCACTAGATGCTTTAAGGCTGCTATCATAATCCCTAGATTCAATCGATCGACCTGGCGTAGATTCTAAATTGATTAAATCCTAATCATGGCTAAGTTCCAAAGTCTAATCCCCTGGCGTAGATTCATTAAACTTCTATGATCATTCATTCGAGTGGCATACAAGAACGAAAGCATTAAAAACGACCAATCAATCTGAAAACGATCAAATACCAAAATCATTCATTCAAGTGGCGTTCAAGAACAAAAGCTTTAAGAATCACCAAGCATTAAGAACAAGACTTCATTACAAATCAGCAAAACTCTCTAACCCATCGTTGTAGATCTACTCAGACATGAACTCAGAAAACGAAACACAAAAGATAACTATATTCAACATGGATAAATAATGAGATCCCTCCCTATTCTATTACCGACGTCTTCAATAGCTCCTCCATGCTCTGGCTTCCTCGTTCCGTCCTTCTCTCTCTTTCTCTGTGTTTCTGAGTGTCACCTCTGATGTCTGGTTCGTCCTCTAGCCCTAGATGGCTTATATTTCCTTTAATTGCCCATTCAAACATTCAAAATAGGTAGTTCCGGATTAGGCGGCCCGCACGGGTACAAGTATAGCCCGGTCGTGCAGCAGGTCAGCCCGGTCATGCACACTTCACAGTCCGAGCGGGCTTGCTTGCCTGGTCGTGCAGGATTTGAGCCCGAGTCGAGATGAGTTTCGGGGATTTTCAGTGTTAATTGCACAACCTCAGCCCGAGCGGGTCCATTGCTTAGCCCGAGCGTGTACACATCAATTTCTGTTTTCGCTTCTTCGGCTCGATGCTTGAGTGTTCGATTTGGATCCGTGGCCTTACACATGTTGTATCTTGTCATTAAATCACGTTTTCGGGGTTGAATTGCCGTAATCACTCGTGTTTTCCTTCATGTCTTCGTTTCTTATACAAAACACAAAATGGTAGATGAAGTCCTCGAATAAACTCGATAAATCGGTAAAAATCCAAGAAATCTAATCAAAACTAAACCTAAGAATCATATAAATACTACGACGGATTACGTGTTATCAATATTGTTCAAGATAACCATCTCATTGTAATAAATTTATCCTCTTCTCAATGATATGATTAAACCTTCAATGCGAGATGAAATTTTAATTCAAATCATAATCCATTTTTCTTTTGCAACCGAAAAAGATGCATATTTATCGTATTAATACTCATATCATGTACATATCCGTGTTGTAAAAAAATCAATTGTAAATAATTGATCATTTATGAAAAATAAAATAACCACTTCTCAAAGTACTGTCTTCTAGATATGTTGGGCTTTCACCTGCGTCTTAAGTTGCAAGACCTTAGTTATTCGAATCATTTGAGAAACTCTCGGTTTTTTATTATTGGCATGAACTATGGTTGTTGAACAAACCCAGCAATCTACACGGTCCATCAAACTGAAAGTGATTCAGGGTTTTGATAATGACATGAACTATGGTTGAGGAACGACCAAGCAATCTGCACGCTTCTTGGGATTTGTGCCTCTAGATATTTTGCAAGATTGCAACGCTAAAGAGGCATTCATCTCCAAATATGTGACCGGTCACAAATATATTGAGCAATTATTATTTCATTAAAACAAGCAATATAAAGTTCGATGTGATGCAATTCTATCAGCCAAACAAGGAATGTGTGTTTGGAATATCATACATAAAGGAAAAACGTTTATGACATCTTTTTAATATTGGTTTAGTGTTGACTTAGTGTTGAAATTTAAATTTTCAACAGAAAAACATATGTTTTCAAAGTTATTTTGTGATGAAAAATACTAGTTTTTTTAAAATATAATATGGATAATCCTTGAGTTATTATTTTATAAATATAAACTATTACTACAAAACAACACGTAAGAACCCATAAAATACTGCTTTGGAAGCACTTGATTTGTGTTAGAAATTATTATTTCCAATGCTAATGTAATGTAGGAGTCGCATTTGATACGGCGCCGTTGGT
This sequence comes from Gynandropsis gynandra, assembly GCA_036759665.1. NCBI lineage: Eukaryota > Viridiplantae > Streptophyta > Magnoliopsida > Brassicales > Cleomaceae > Gynandropsis > Gynandropsis gynandra. Next base: position 17,316,393 of record CM071867.1, read on the forward strand.
GAATATCAAGCGTTGATCCGACGTTAGATAGGGTAACAATAATTGAAATTCCAATCTATCTAATAAATTCTACGCACGGTCAACGCGAGAGCGTCAGAAAGGGAAACGGTAACATGGTTACAACTAGCACTAGAATATTTTTTTTACGGATCTAACGACGGTTTACGTTTAGAAAGGTAATACAATGGAAACGTTGAAAGACATTAAAAGTTACCACATCATTCAGATGCCACTCTGCATATCCACGACCAATACTAACACAATGCAGAGTGATGCGTATCAGAGTTAAATAACCTAATCAACCCGCAAGTGCACGGCACGTGTGCAGTATTTTAGGTGTCGATTCCACAGAGACTACGCAACACTACCTAAACTCGAACTACGAATCAAACTTGCTAACGAAAGTATGGTGATGAGGAATGAAATACTAAATGAAAATAAACTACTTGGGTTCTAACGATAAGACAAACGTCCTAGGAATCCGGTTTCACCACAAGACTACCGAAACCAACGATCAACCTATCTATCATGCAATCCCAATTAAAGCTATCTAAGGCGGACGATCCTAACATGATATCTACCCTCTCTCAAGGCATAGACACGTGATCTAGACAAGCTGCCCCCTACTTTCGTGGCTGACACCATGAACTAAACCCATAAGCTCTATGATTCGCCCGTTCACCCTCAACCGTTGGTACCCTACTTTCGTGGTCTAACCTCGATTGTTCTAAACCTGACTTTCTAGGACTAGAATTCTCCTTTCGGTCCTTCTCCTAACCCCTAACACATGCATCTACGTGATCAGCGCAAACACAAGTAAATTAAAGCACTCAGATAAAGAATAGATGAACTAAAACGGGAAGATGCATTCAAAATAGATCAAAAGCGGTCTCGGGATAGCCAAGGGCTAATCCCTTCTCCTAGAACAAACAAACTACTCGCTCATGCGTCCGTAAAGAAACATAAACATAGTAGAAAGTCTAAGGAACATAAAAACCAAACAAAACCGAAGTGGTGGTGCTTGATCTCCAATGCTCCTCGCTTATCTCCTCGCAAGAACCTGCTCTATCTTCGCTGAATTGTTCTCCTATGTCCGCTTGCTGTAATCACGTCTTTTTGCCTCCTTTTAAGCCTCCTAAGTCAGTCCAATTGTTGCCTAAATTGCCCCACGAGTTCCCTTATGTTTTAAGTTAAGTTTACTTAAGTTTTGAGAAGTTTCGGGCCGCTACCCGCTCGGGTAGCGAGTGTACCCGCTCGGGTGCGGCTAGGGCAGTTCGTGCGCGTCCTGTGGTGCTGGAATGGTGCCCGATCGGGCATGGCATGTGTGCCCGCTCGGGCACAAGGCAAAATGGTCCTAAATGCTTGCCCGAGTCGTGCTAAATGGTCCACACAATTGGCCGTAGGTTTTGCCCGATCGTGCAAGGGTTGTGCCCGACCGGGTGAGGCTTTTCCATGCTCAATCTCGTCCCGTTTGTCCCGTGATGATCCCCAAAGTTGCTCCTTAGCTCCATGCATGTTCCTTTAGCTCCAAAATAGTCCAAATACGCGTAAAAACCTGTAAGAACATGAAAAGCACGAAAGCAAGTAAAACGGATACGGAATCATACGTAAAACATCACATATGTATCAAAAACGTCTCCTAAATCGTGCAAGAAATACGTATGAAAACGAGATGATCAAAATCCCCCAGACTTGAATGTTTGCTTGTCCCTAAGCAAACGTAAACGTGGAATACATGGGGTATGAAAATACGAGAATCCCCCTTCTCCTAGAGATACCGCTAAAGCGAGCCTAACCGATCAACTAGCATATTGTGAGCAAATTCGGCCTACTCGAGTTTTCAGCCTTAATCCTAGGTCCACCACGGTTACCCATAAGAAAGTAAATCAAAGGAGACTAGACACACTACCGTAACTCCCTCCACCAGAAAAGACTTCAGACTATGCTAAACCTAGGTCAACCGAGGATACTTGTTTCTTTCTTTCCGAGCTTCTTTCTTTCTTTTTCTTTTATTTTCTTTTT